>CM066032.1:401328177-401915192 GCA_033557465.1 Ichthyophis bannanicus | reverse complement strand
ACACATGCGCCGAGGGAAGGAAATAGTGCTACGTATGTGTATGGTCAACGCACTACGCATTACGTGGAGTTCCCCGCATGGGCGTCTGGGTGCTTTTTTTCCGCAATGCGGCAAGGCAGATGCGCATCCTGCGTGTCCCCACACCACGCAATAGCATGCCGACAACCCATGCGTCGAGGTCGCTCCTGCGGCGTGGACTCTAGACCTTCGTCTGTGAGCAGATGCGGCATTGCGCATTTGGAACGTCACTGGCAAGGAAAAGGAAAATATAGGTGAAGGGGGGAAAAAGAAGAAACAGCTTGTCGCCGTTGAGGGTTGTTAGGCGGAGTAAGAGTAGGAAGTGTGTTTGGTGAAGAGACAGTAAGGGAGTCCGAAACAGGTGGATGTTGTGAGATTTGTTTGGCTGGTGTTTGTATTGAGGAATTGTATTGTCTTGGGTGTGTTATGGTCTGGTGGTGTCTTGTAGTTTGTAAACAGTGCTTAGATAGTTTATTGTGTGTGACATAGTTATTTGTTTTCTTTAGTTTGGTGGGAGGAAGGAGTTTATTGGCGCATGTCTATGGCTGCCTAGCATGGTGTCCGGTGGCAGTGGGCAGATGCTTGGGTTGCCGAACACGGGAGATGGTGTCGATGCGGGCTGGGGGCACCAGGGCATGGGTATATGTCCCGCAGCAACTCAGGACCTGCAGCTGTTGGTGGCGGTCCAAGCCTGTGTTGTTCGTGCACGGCGCAGGAGGTGATGGCCGAGGATGCAGGCTCGGCAGCCACTGCCTCTACAGGGCCCCCCCGTCCCCAGCCTCTATGACATGCGACGTAGGACCAGGTTCATCTCCCTTTACCGAACTGAGCACAAGGGCTATTAGGTGGCCCTCTATGAGGATCTTAGACCTGACCTCGAGCCCCTGGACTGATTCGGTCCAATTGCCATACCTGGTTTAGTCAAGCTCCTTGCTGCCTTACATTTCTTTGCCTCCGGCTGTTTTCAGACATCTGTGGCCGCAGTGGGTGTGGCATGAGGCCGGCCCACCTTCTCACGATGTCTCCACCAGGTACTGCGTGCCATGGTCAGCCGGATGGGGGATTACATAGCCATACCCCACACTAGGCAACAATGGTGGACCCTGAACCAGGCCTTTGAGGCATTAGCCGGATACCACACGTGATGGGAGCTATTGATTGCACACATGTTGCCCTGGTCCCGCCTAGAGACAGGGAGGTAGCGTACCGCAACCGCAAACACTACCATTCCCTGAATGTTCAGGTTGTATGTGATGCAAATCAGCATATTCTGAATGTGGTCCCTAGGTTTGCAGGGTCCACCCATGACTCCTATATCCTGCATCACTCGGCAATATTCACACAATTTGAGGAGGGACCGTTTTGGCGAATGTATCTTGCTGGGTGAGTATGTCAGGGTCTTTTATTTCTGTATGTCATTATACATGTTTCTATTTGTGATCACAGTAGAGGTTTTATATAGTTTGACACATGCACTTTGCATATGATTGATGTTAGTCACAGGACTGGTGTTGGTATACATTATTACATGTTTTTGTACGTCTGGTACGACTAGAAACATTAACCCTACATCATGATTATCCTCACAGTCTATGACCGTTATATGCACATGTTGTACATGTGCTGCCACCTCAGTGCAGACATCTATGTTGTTGATGATGACCTCATAGTGCATGTTGGTAGCATATGCAAACATGGGGTGGTTGGTGGGGTGGTTTTTTGTCCACAACATACACCTGTGATGATGTTTAATTGCTGGATAATGTTTCTCCGTCATTTAACATGTCTGGTTCTGGATAACCCTAATAGTACACACATGTCATGTGCGTGTCAGTTTGACACACGCACTCTGTGATGGAGTTGTCCACCCAGGGCTCAATATCTGACATGAGTAGGTGTATATTAATATCTGATAGATTGATGTTGAGGTTTCCAGCAGGGAAAACACGTGTGCATATATTTGGCCAGACATATTGCCAATGTAACATCAGACATGCAAAAATATGTAGTGCATACAGTATCCTCAGACACTGTAGTTGAGGGTACGTTTTTGCCATCTAGAATGGCCAATCTCATTTCACATCACAGAGTTTAAAATGTACAGTTACAGCAAGGGGACTACGTGGGTGCATACACAGCGGTATGGGAACCAGGCTACAGCGGACGGTTATGTGCCTATGCATATGTTTTGGGGGCAAACTAATGACGGGCACAGTGTGCATGTTGGACGACCGCACCTTCAGAGGGATTTGTACAGGATGGGGACTGGGAAGACTATGGCTATGACAGGCATTGGCGCGCAACAATACACAGTTTATTTTGCCTGACAAAATAAACATCATCTGTTTGCCATTCATAAACAGGATGTCTACAGGTGATATGCTTTTCATTCTTACCTACCACCATGGCATACATGGTGTGTATGTGTGCCACACGCAAATGGCTGTGTGATTTCCCTTGGTTATTGATGAGACATACCCTGTGATTATGGGAGCATTGGATTGCTATTGTGGTGTCACCATTGTGGGTTTGCAGATGTGGACAGTAACTGCATCACCATATTGCATGTAGCACACACACACACACACATTATTTAAGTTTGACTATGGTTGTTTGTGATATTTGATATGTGTTTACGGGCTGGATAAGCCATGTTTAGCTTGTATGTCATCATATGTATATCTGATAGAGCTGCATAGTTTGCAGCTGTATATTGTTGTCACACTGTCTTGTTGTTTTCTTTCTCATGTCGACACAGCTGTCAGGACTGTGTCACATGGACCCCTACATTTACAATGCAACATTTCTTTCTGCAGGTGATGCAGGATATGGTTGTCGCCCCTGGCTGCTGACTCCTGTTCGTCAGCCACGGACACGTGCAGAGCAGAGGTACAATGAGGCCCATGCCTCCAGCCGCTCTGTCATAGAGCGCACCTTTGGCGTTTTGGAAGAGTCCGCTTCAGGTGTCTGGATAGGACAGGCGGGGCCTTACAATATGAGCCACGCACTGTTGCCGAGATAATCATAGCCTGTTGCATCCTGCACAACATTGCTCTCAGGCACGATATCCCTGCAGAAATTAAATGAGGATCTTGAGGAGGATCCATTGTGCCCCCCTGTACGTGCCAGTGGTGACACACGGGAGGGCTCAGCGTTCAGGCGGAGGTTGATTGCAGAGCTGTTCACATGTACGTATTAAGTCGCTTACGACACACATGTGCTATACAATGTGTGTAATGTTTATTGTGTTATGTGTTAATGTTTAACATGGAAATCTGGATGACACACTGCAGTACCAGTTGACTCTGAATGCCAACATCACATATGTCCATGGGTGTGCCACAAATAATGTGGGATTTGCACAACAGCAGTTGGTGGCAGATGATGTGGGGTTTGTTGGTATCTGTGTGGTTTGTTTGGAGGGTGCAATTCACAGGTAGTGTATGCTTCTGATATAAACAGCTGTTGTCAGACAGAAGGTGTTATCTTACATGATATGTGTGCCACACAGTGTCAGCCATATGTTTGATATGTTCATGTTGGACGGTCACTCCCTGTTTGTTGACTGTTGTCCATTGTGGAGCGCTACGATTAGACACATTTGTGATGTTTATGTTGGTATTAGGCTCCTGTGACATACCTATGTTTTGTGTGCTCTTCATGTGTGTAGCAACATGTCACATAAAGCACAATAAACATAGTTGATGCTAGTATGGGGAGATGAATATTAACAGTTTGGGTGGTTATGTGGATGTCAAACATGACGTGTGTCAAAATGTATTGTTGATCAGGTAGCCATGACATGGATGTGGTTAGGGATGGGGACCTTCTGCATTGTGCCAGCCAGGGGGTTGTGATAAAACACTTTTAACTTGGTGAGTCTACCTTCACTGCAGTGATGGGTATCTACACACATGGTGAGATGTATCAGCCAGATACAGCAAAGGGTGTTTTACAATAGCCAGTTGGATCACAGCATGTGGGTGTTTGCTTGTGTTATAGCAGTATTTAATGGATTGGATGGCATATCTTGCTGATGCTCTTGCAACATCATCCATCATGCGTTAGCTACAGGCTGTGTATGTGTGTAGGTCACGTGAACACAGACCATATGAGCAAATATCTTGCAGACACAAGCAAGGCATGATTATGTTGACTTACATACACAGACATAGGTGCCAGCTATTTATCAGAGGTGCACATGTAGGGTATGCATGGTTTCAACGTTCAGACTAACACACATCTGGGATGGCATGCAGCCCTCAGGGGTTTGTCACATGCAGACATGGGGTGGTCCATTTTAACACATGCAACACATTATGCATGTTATTTGTGCACATCATCAGAACATAACTGTTAATATGACAGACGGTATGAGATGTACAAACCAGGATATGTTTATTGATACGGGAATACATGAGGTGGGAGCGCAGATATCCAATGCTTTTCCCTATTGTAAGTGGATTTAACATACAACTTTGGCACAACATTAAACAGGTAGAGGAGTCTTTTGTCACAATATGGTGATAAAAGGTTTTTATAGTGCACTCTGCGACTGAGACAACAGAATGGTGTGCGCATACCCCTGAATTGCTCTGTGTGTACACGGACAGCGAGGTAAGGGAGGGGTCGGACACACTACACACACCTCAGGGATCTCGTTAGACATCTCCGTGATGCCTCTGACATGTATGTGATCTGTACATTGTGATAGGGAGCAGTCATTAATTGAGGGCTCTTGTGGGGTGTGTGATAGCTGGGGACATGACGGTGCAGTGTGTGATTCATGGCTATAACATGACATTTGTTTGCTTATCTTGTGTCTCCATGTGCAGAGGACATACGTGGTTTGGATGGTGTTGGTCTGGTGCTTTGCCATGTGTCTCTACATCAGCAATTAATCATTTTGTTTTGGTAGGTGGTTGTACATAGACATTGTGTGTGACCGCACTAATTGAAATCATATGTTCCTATTGATCTGTCATATTGCACAGATGATTTGTTTTCCAATATTCTACGTTTAGCATCAGTAAACCATCTCTTGCTGGTGTCACTCATATTCCCTTGTGTCTTGGTTAAGCATGTCCTCTACCACACTTTCACTGTGACATGTGAAACAGACCTGCATGTGTGTGTAGGTTGTTGTATTGTGATGTTTGGCTGCACGTTTTCTGTCCCCAAACAATGTACTCTCAGACAACACCATGATATCATTGCATGGTCACTGGGCCGTTATATCTACAGATCTACACCTGTGCACATGCAGGCCATGTGTTACAGATGTCAATTAGACATTTCCATACTGTGGGTGTGTGTATTTGTCGTTTGCCTGTGGATGTTGCATGTTGCATTGCTCCGACATCATACATTATCATGTGCTGTTAGGGGTGTGTGCCTCTGGGTGTCTGTTGTGGACTATGCTACCTCTTACATAGTGGTGTAATCGTTGTCAACATTCTGGAACTGTGTTGTGAGCATTGAGAATACATGTTTCTTTTGTTGTCATGAAGCACTGGTCTGTTTTCATTTGTGTTTCCAGATATGCACATACTCTGGTCCGTCATCACCTTTTGCTTGACATGGTGAATCTCGAGCTTGTGCTGACATGGTCTCCCTTCAGGTGTTCCTGATATTGTTGTGTAGAGGCTCAAGCGATTGATGAGCTACACCTGATGCACACACACGGTATGTGTATTGGTTTCTTTTGGGGTTCATTACATCTGTCTTTCACTGTTGATGATATAATGTTGTTCTGATGGGCATGTAACATTTTCTCTAGACTCACATGAACAGCTGCATATGGTGTGTAGCTGCAACACACCTGTGTGACAGGCGCATGGGACATTATCATATCAATGTGACAACCTTGTTTTTGTTGAGGCATAATGATGTTGGCCACATGGTTATGTTTCATATTGCTATCATGTCCTGTTTGACTTTGCATTCCTTTCTTCAGCATTTGCACAGCTGTGACGTTATGACATTTGTGTTTCTTTTCAAAGGTGTCTGACGATTACATACCTCTCCTCTCCTGACACAGGACAGTGGACATACCCGGGCACATCTCTTACACTGCAACTGTTTTGTCAACAACACCCACCTGTTTGAGGACAGACCACCATGCAACTCTTTGCTATGACATTTTGCCATTGGATGTTTTACCTCTGAGAGTGCAACACATGACTGGGATAGACATTATTGATTTTTGACTACTGCTTTCACCCTGACAGAGGTGTCGATAGCACTGCTGATGCAATTGATTGGCAGGACGTGCTCCTCATTGTGGGGGACACACATGGACTTCGAAGGACTATGGTATATTGATCACAGACCCCTGACTATGCATGTCTTGAGCCTCAAAGACACTTTTAACATGAGTGTTTGGATTTTAGATACAATTCTGACGTTTTTACGATGATCCCCCCTTGTGCAGCAGCAACTGACATGGACATTGTAGGTGTTACATTTTGTCACAGTTGGGTGTCTCATGTTTTGTACCATGGCTGTGACATGGCACCGATGATATTCTAATGTTTTTCTTACAACACAAGCATACAGCCCATGTATTTTGTCATGTGGCCAACGATGGAGTGCTCCTATTGTCTACGTCAACCTATTTGCCACCTGGACATGATCCCCATTTAAACTCCACAATGTTTTCAAACACAAGACCATCTTGGGATGATGTTTTCAGTGACCCATGGGTGTTTACATGCATGTGTGGCATCACTGTATCATGTTGCCATGTGGCTGGTGCTTGTGCATCTCACTGACTATGTTTCTGTGACACCACATGTGGACCTATGGCTTGTGTGTGGATTTAGGTGATATGTTTGTCCATTATTTCCTTATTTATATGCTGCTTCGTGTGTTTGCGTACTGTGCATACATGACAGTCTGCATGTCTGTACACACCTTGCATTTCCCGTCTTCACGGTCATGACTATGGCTTGTGTTAGCGACACTCACATTGCCACATTATGTTTGCAGTGTGGCAGTGTGGGTGTCAATACTACTTGTTTACTGGGAAATTCCATGTATCCTGGTATATGTGACGATGCACTGTTTCCCCACACCAACACTGCATGTTGACCTCCTTGATGGTGTAATATGTGCATATTTCTGCTGGTTGTTGAGTTGGTATTATGTCTGTGGTCATGTGCATGTGGTATTTGTTAGCAGATGCTTATTGTGATTTACATGATTGTTTGTGTCCATAGTGGTGTAGCTTGTACTCCCATATCGGGCATTGGGATGTGAGTATCATCATTACTTTTCTGTCATGTTTTTGAACATTAAAGTCCTTTGCACCAAATATCTTTTTGGAGTTAGTCTGACCCCTGTTTTGACAGTTGGGTATTTTCTGAGGGACAGATGAGGTGTATTGGGTCTTCAGCATGCATCATCTCATCTGTACATGCACTCATATGTGGGTGACACATTTGCGACATGCAGCAGCAAGGGGGCGCTTGGGGTCTGGTGTCAGGTGCAGAGTATGCACCTGATGCACATTATATCTGGTGTGGATAATTTGTTGTCAACCAAGTTACCTTTCTGTAGGAGGTGGCTTTGTGACATGCTAAAGGTTTTGAGCACTTTCCGAGGTGATGCGGCCAGCCCTGATATTATGATGGCACTGTCTACACTATTTGTGATGTGCAAACCAAATAAAGTTCTGTATTTACCCAATATGTGTTTTTCGTGTGGTGTTTGCATTTCAGGTCTGTCATCATGCTCAATGTGTGACTTTGTATCAGTCATGACTCCTTGTGAGCCCATGGATCCATCATTTTCCTTTCAATGTCACAGGGTGTAGATGATGTTTTTGTTGTTGCTAGGTGATGGTGGGTTACATGACCTGCCATGGGCCACATGGGGTGCTTCTGTGACTTGTTCACTGTTTGTTTGGTGTGCAAGCCATGTTTCACTTCACTATGTTAGTCCTCCGGTATTTGCACATACATCCCCTTTATGTGTTTGTTTGCTGGACATGTACATGGGTCACCTATGCTCACATCCTTGTACAGTGCCAGCTGTGTTAGTGACAGCCACATGGCACATCACTGTCTATGTACGCTTGACATCCACACACGCCCTTTGGGATCTTTGTGTTAGAGTGTGCTCATTGATTGCTTTTTGTGTTATTGCCTATGGTCATGTGTTTGACGTGTGCTGTATGCATGTTTTTTCCGCACATGTTTTGTTTTTAACATCTCTAATGGCCTCACTCGGCCATGAGGTACCAACAGGTTCCTCAGCTCTACACACACCCTTTACTGTCTTCACTGTAGAAAAGGGTGCATCCTGTGTGTTGCCTAGCCATGACATTTGTTGTGTAATAACGACCTCACACTTTAGGGTCTTTACATCCTGTTGCATGTGGCCCTTTCTTTTTGATGAGATTCAGGTGTTTGGTGTGCTACACCTTATTGCATGTTGAGCTGTCTCCTGTTCTTCTCCTGATTATTCACCTGATCCAGGGAACATCCTCTGATGGCGTTGTGTTTAATTATATCCCTGTTTTGCATGCTGTATTCAGTGCAGGACATTTCATTGTGTTTGTGCAGGTGTTGTTGTTGCAAGATACAGAGTGCAAATTCTTTCTGTACATGGTGTATCTGCATGTGCATTTACTACAGATTAGTTGTTTTTGTGTTGTTTGTCATGGCCGCCAGCAGGCGTTTTGTGTACTGGCATGCGTTATTTTGGTTATGTAGACTTTGTTGTGCCTCACATGGGCGGTGTGTGTTACCATTTTAGGCGTCTACATTTGTAGTACTGGTCGTTTGTGTGGTTCCTGTCTGCAGTGTTGTATGTTATTGCTTGTCCTGCATATGTGCTTTTAATTAGTGTGATAGTCATATGTGTGTACATCAGTGGCATGCCCACATTGTACCATTAACTGAGTTGTGCGACATCCTTCCATCCATCCTTTCTCTGCCAGCTATGTGCCATCCTACCCTGATGTGCATGCTGCTAAACCACGTCATCGACTAACACACATTCGTGCATTGCATCTCAACCTGCTTGCCTCTCCTGTGTGTGCTCTGCCTAGCACTTGTACTCCACCGTCATCCTGATATTTCACATATTCTTCCATTTCAGACTCCCCTACTACACACATCTGCACATCCTCTGTCTCACACTGTCAGTGTAGCAGGGTACATTACATCAATCTGTGCATGGATATAGCTGCCCATGATATGTTTTTCACATTTTATGGGTGTCACATGGCCTGCAGCTGCTTTCGGCAGCCCATCAACTTATGTAGGTCCTTCATTTAATTTGATATTGTCTGTCTTCTCTGCTCTGTGCAGTGTTTGTGTTATGTGTGTTTAGCACATTCCTCTATTTGCATTCAGCTTGGGGGATGTTACTGTTATTGGCTCAGCTTTCTGCTTTTACCTATACGTCCTTATGGCATCTTCTGGCACACCTTTGATTGACACAGCTTATGATGTACCTACGATAGTGGCCTGGGAGTGGACAGCCTTTCAACATGGCCTATGGACATAGATTACAGTTCACCTTTGCTGACAGGGTATGTTTGTGATGTTACATCTGCTGCACCATAAAAGGTGCAATAATATATGGCACAAGGGTGTAATTGTCTCACTATGCCAGGAGTGGTTGCTGTACACTTGATCACAGAGTGGGAACATACCTCACCCACCCTTATTAATTAACTGGAGCAGACCATGACCCCTGCAACATCATTGCTGTATTCACCAGTTTTCTACATACATGACATAGGCGTGTGTGTTTTTTCATCAGACCTTGGCTGTCATGGAGCTGTGTTACTCTGTGGATTTCCATCTCCAGAGGTAATGGGGCAGTTTAATGGATGATATTGACTTTGATTCTGTGTTGATATGCGTCACTTGGGACTGTCTGCAGCCCCTCCTTGGTGTGTAACTAATGACTGACCCAGGTCTGCCATTGCTGATCTCGGAGCAAAGGGCTGCAGACAGGCCCAGGCTGAGGATTGCAATATGAGATTAACTCTGACACCCTGTGGATATCAGACACCAGGGGCTGTCTGCAGTCCCTCACTGATAAATCACATATGCACGAACTGTGTCAGCACAACTACTTATGTTTTCCATACGTTACAATGCACAGTGCTAACAGCAGAAAGAGTGCTGTGACCTTTCCCCGCCTCATAGGGCACCCTATGTGGCGCCCCCTCGGCCACTATTTCACCAACATTGTTGGGTGGCGTGGTGGACACTGCATTTGGAGATGTGTCCTGTGGGGTGACTTCAAGGGCACGTTATGTTACAGTGCTCTGAGAGTACATTTGCTGGAAACCACTTATTCCACAGATATGCGATAACACCCTAATGGGGCTATCTTACCCCTTACAGGTGCTGTCTCCGCCAGACATGTTCATTTGCCATTGTGTGGGATTGCACCCCTGATCCCTGCACCATTGTACACTGATTGTGTTTGGGTGCTTGCAAATCAGCACAACACCATTTACCTCTCCCAAATTATTATTCCTCATAAACATTGCCACACACCCTTCTGACCAGCACCACAGCCCCCTATGCCTCAGCCAGCTGTCTTTAGTGTGCACTGCGGGTGTTCACAGCCTTGCTCCTTACACCATTGGTCAGTGTTCTGACCATCATGCTGTTGCTCGGTTCCTCTGCTTTCCCATCATTGCGCGACTTATGCCTCCCAGTCATCAGAGGCCTCCAATACCATTAGTGCGCCGCTTTACGTACAGCAGCGCACGCACCTCTGGCGGCCATAATTTCTGTGACTCCAATAGAAAACAAACACCGACAACTGCCTTCAGTGTACACGGGGGGGGGGGGGGATTTAACCCCTGCACCCAGCACCATTGGTCAGTTTTTTAACCAATGTGCTGTGGCACCGTAACTGTGATTGTGCCTATGGGCGGCACCGCTTTGTGCCTATCAGCGCGACGCCTTCTGCCGCCCAAGATGACCGGTGCGCCGCCTTCTGCCGCACAAGAGGAACCTGTGCGCCGCCTTAGGCCGCCCCAAAAGAACTGTGCGCTTCCTTATGCCGCTGAAAGAGAACTGTGCACCGCCTTATGCCGTTCAAAATTTATTTGCCTCCTAAAATAATTTTAATCATTACAGTTGCTGTCTCAGCTGGCCTTTGTCGTTGTGCACAATGGGGGATTGAACCCATGGCCCCTGCACTATTGGTCAGTGTCTTCAACCGTTGTACTACGGCTCGGGTGTTTTCTATACCCGACAGCGCGCCACTTTGCCTTTTGGCGCGCTAATGTCGACCCCCGCACATTACCGTGACGCGCACACGTCCGGTTGCTTACTCCCGGTTTTTTTCTTTTGGCAGCCTGATCCGCCCACTCCTTATATGGCACAGGTACACTACCGCGGCCCCGCACGATAAGAATGTTTAGTAAACATGCCCTTAAGTGTCCATTTGTCTTTATAAAATAAGCACAAAATATGTGCTTTTACAGCCAGTGGAGTAAGTTCTTTTTTTAAATTTATTTATTGATATTTACATTTTCAACACCATATACATACATACAACAACTTGACAATCTTACTCTACTAGTTCCCACAACTACCTAAAAACTACTTCCCCCCTCCTTCACCCACCCTACTACATTCTATTTCTATGACCCCTCCCCCCGTCTCCTTGTGGCATGAACCTAAAATAGTATATTATTTATATAATGAACACATGTATTGTGGAAGTTAACAGTCATCATACAGTCTTTAGTACATTTAACTTTGCCAGTGCCGCAAACTCGTCCAAATAAAACCATTTGTTGCTTTCTTCCGGGCTTATAAATTTACTAGGTCTGCTATGAGCTCCCTGGAATTTTTGGATTTTATTTCGACCTCGTTGTTTCATTACATTGTCCTGTATTTTTTCATACCCAACATACAAACAAACTGAATTCCACCAGTACATAGCATCTAACTTAGATAAGTCCTTCCAACAACTTACAATCACTTTAATAGCTATAGCCATCATAAAATTGAATAAGTGACTTTTATCCTTCAATAGCGGAAGTGTACAATCTTTAGCACGCAGTATGACAGTTTTCCAGGTTAGTTGCCCTCTAAAACAGAGTATTCTTTGTATCCTGTCTCAAACCTGCATCCAGAACTTTTGGACATGTGGGCAGCTAAACATCATGTGCTTCAAAGTACCTGGGGAGCCCCCACAGGACCAACAGTTGTCACCTGCTTTTGAGTCCCACTTTGCAAGCCTCACAGGAGTAATGTATGCACGATGGGCTAGAAAAAATAGAGTTTGAGCTATCGAAGCACCCCTTGATATTTTTTTTGTCTGCTCCCATAACTCCTCCCAAGTACTCTGTGAGGTCGAGGCCTCCAAATCAATTTCCCAAGCTTTTTCTAGACCCAACAAGCGAGACAAAGCCCCATCCCCTTAATGTAGCATAGAAGTACGAGCTTACCCCTTTTACGTTTGTGCAAGCTTCAAATATTTGTAAGAGCTTGCATTCTGGAGATAGGTTCTCAACTATACTTTTTGATTTAGAAATACAGTGTTTTAATTGTAACCACTGAAAATAACATGAGTTAGGAAGCTTGAACTCCCTCTTTAGCATCTCAAAGGGTTTCCAAGTGTGAGAATCTACTAATTGATTTAAAGTCCATATGCCTTTGCTTTGCCACAATTTCCAGGAAATAACCTTATGCCCAATTTTAAAACGAGTATTATACCATATAGGCATCTGTGATGACAGCGGGTCTTCTTTACCCAACCCATACTCCAAATTCCGGTATGCTTCCTGTGTAGCAAGAATTTGTCCTGCCAGGAAGGAGTCTGGTAGCTTCATTCCTATTAAATGAACCACAGGAATAGGAGCTACTATTCGTTCCTCTACTTTTAGCCAAGTTGGTTTTTCCCCACTAAAGTCTGAGATAGACCACATCGCCTCCTGTTTCAGCTTAAAGGCCTGATGATAATTTTTGAAATTTGGGAGTTGAACCCCACCAAAACTTCTCTTCGCTTTTAATTTTTTAATTGCAATACTGGGAGGTTTGCCCTGCCACAGAAACTTAGTGATTATATGATCTAATGATTTATAAAACTTAGATGGTAATGAGATTGGGAGCATCTCTAAAATGTAGTTGACCTTTGGAGCCAAGACCATTTTTATTGACTCGAGTCTGCCCCGCCATGATAAATGTAGGGGGGGGGGGGACCATTGCACAGCAAATTTCACTAATTCCTGCAAAAAATTTGTATTAATCTTTATGCTCTCATCCAGATAACAGTTATATCTCACCCCCAAATATTTGAACGTCTCTAAGGCCCATACAAATGGGGTAGGTTCAATCATTGTTTTGAACGTCCATTTATTCATTGGGAATGCAATGTATTTCGACCAATTTATCTTATACCCTGACAACTGAGAGTAATCCCCTGTTATTTTCATAATTTCTTGTAGTGAGGCGGGATGAGTAAATAATAGCAAATCATCAGCTTAAGCAGAGATTTTAACTTGCAGGTCATCAATCTCAACTCTGCGGATCGCCGTGGAATGACGAATCATTAGGGCTAACGGTTCCAATGCGATATTAAATAAGTGTGGGGATAATGGGCATCCTTGTCTAGTGCCCCTGTGAAGGAACAGGGGGGACGAGGATGTACCGTTTGCAAAAATGTGAGCTGAGGGGTTGGTGTATAACACTTTTATTAAGCGGATGAACTTATTTCCAAAGCCGAACCAGTGCAGAGTCTGGTTCAAAAAGGCCCATTCTAACTGATCAAAGGCTTTTTCTGCATCCAGGGATAGGCCCACCAAAGGTGTTTCTTTACTCTCTGCAATGGAAATAAGATTTAGTAAAAGACACGCATTGTCTGATGTCCATCGGCCTGCAATGAATCCGCATTGGTCCGGATGAATCAGGTGCGGTGTAACTTTTGCTAATCTCTGGGCCAGAATCGAAGAGTAAATCTTATAATCAGAGTTCAGTAGAGATATTGGCTGGTAATTTTCTACTTTTTGTGGAGTTCTACCAGGTTTTTCCAATACAACAATTGTGGCTTCGTTAAAGGAGCCGACCACTGGCAACTGTGCATCAAGAAGAGTGAAATACTCCAGCAAATGAGGGATTAACTCGACTCCAAAAGTTTGGTAAAATTCGGACGGGATTCCGTCTCGTCCAGTTGCCTTACCTTTGGCCATTGCTTTTAATGCTTCCTGAACTTCGCTAGCTGAGATTTCACTGTCCAGCTCCAATGTTTGTTGAGGTGTGAGGTGTGGATCAATTTCTGAAAGCTATCTAAGTCACACTCTTTCTCTGACCTATATAAATTCTCATAAAAGAATCGGAAAGCCTCGACTATGTCCGAGCTTTTTGTCAAGTCTTCCTAATTCTCTTTTTTTATAACCTCAATTCTACTTTTTGTGATCCAAGGTTTTAGTGTTTGCTAGCATTCTGCCGGCCTTATTTTTCTCTACGTAATATTTAGCCTGTTGGTGTCCTAGTGATTGTTCTGCTTCATCACTTATTATGAGATTATATTGATACCTTAACCTTTATAAGCGCAACAATATCTCAGCCTCGGTTCTATCTATAAGGAGCCGTTCTCCAGCCTTAATTTGGGCATCTAGAGTGCTTAATTTAGCCTTCTTTTCTTGGTCAATCTTAATTGTGTAGCTTGTTATTTTGGCACAGATGGAGGCTTTAAATGCCTCCCACCATGCCCAGCCAGCCGTATCCCCCAGAAGATTTTTGTCAAAGTATTCTCCGATACTAAGTTTTATGTATTCTTGAAACGATCTATCCCCTAAGAGAGATCTCCTAAAAACAAAACTTAGTGTATGCTCCCTTTGTTCTCCCATTGACAGATTAAGTGTGATAGCCGCATGATCAGATATTTGCATTGCTCATATGTCAGCCATGTCTATAGAGGAAATTAATGTTTTGGAAATGAGAAAGTAGTCTATACGAGAATGGGATCCATGAGGGAGGGAGAAAAATGAGTAATCTCTTTCCATGGGATGTTTTAAGCGCCAGATGTCTGAAAGACCAATCTCACCCATAATGGAGAGAACCACCAAATTGGCCTTATACCGTCTATGAGATCTGTAAGGCTTGCAATCAATCATGGGGTCCAGCACCAAATTAAAATCCCCTCCCATTATGATTTCATAGGATGACAAAGATTGGGCCACTTCTGCAATCTTCTGAAAGAAGATTACATCATCGGAGTTGGGGCCATATATATTTTATAGTGCTAATTTTCTACCCCTTACTTGCAAAACTACTGATGACCATCTCCCCTCTAAATCTGCACGTGATTGCTCCACCACAGGGGCAAGATTTTTCCTAACCAAGATTGCCACCCCATTTTTCTTCTGTACTGCTGCAGAATGAGAGACCAGCACATAATGTCCTAAACCCAGTTTCTTAGCTTCCGAGGAATGAAGACGTGTTTCTTGAAGCAAGACAACGTCAGCCTTCTCCTTTTTACAGTATAAAAGAATCTTTTTCCTCTTGATTGGGTTGTTTATGCCCTTCACGTTCAGGGAGAGAAGTTTACGCGCACACATGGGACCGGTTGTGTACATAAACTATCACACTAGCTACTTGTTTACTTAACTTCCAACGAATATTTACTGTATAGTTATATAATCCCACAAATAAGAGGCCACAAGGAGACAAAGAACCTCCCCGAAGGGAGCAAATAAACTGGTGAACCAACATTCCCAGAACACCCACCCAATACCCCTCCCGCCCCGCCCACCTAATTGAACCTGAAGCATAAAGTAATCTTTCCCCCTTTTAATGGTTTAGAAATGTATACCTATTTAACACACTGAAAGCTCCCCTTCAACAATAACATGTTGTCTCCAATCTTACACTCCAAATATGACTTAAAACATATTTCCCAAAATTTTTCTGCTCTGCATCTGACATGAACTACAATGCAGTCCCCCTTGGGATAACAAGACATAATTAACATCCACGTCAGCCGCAGAAATTCACACAGCATTCACCTCATTACTGAGGCTTCCTTCTCTTTAATGAAAGCCCGTAGTTGCGCCGTATCTTTGAAAGTATGAGTTTGATTATGTAGAGTAACTCGTAATCTTGACAGTGAGAGCAAACAATATTGGGCCTGTAAAAGCTGCAATCTTGGTTGAAAAGCTAGCAGAAGTTTCCTTCTCTCCACTGTAGCCTTATGGAAGTCTGGATAAAATGAAACATTCCTGCCCTCGAAATTTATAGGCCCCAACGCTCTTGCTGCCGCTAAAATCTGCATCGCTTGTGAGTACCTTAGTGCGCACATGATAATTGGGCGCGGCTGCTTGACATTTGGGCCTGGGTATGTTAGTATGCAATGAGCACGCTCTATCTCAAACGGTAATTCAAAATCTATTTTCAGCAGCTTTGCAATAGTTGTTACCAGGAATGTTTTGATATTTGTTCCCTCAGCACCCTCCGGAATGCCTATAAGATGAATATTATTTTTTCTTGTGCGATTATTTAAGTCTTCCAAGCTTAGTTCCGGATAGCCGATCTTTTTGCTGTTAGCGCTGACCTGTTTAAAACGTTCGTCCTGAACGCCAATTTTGATCTCTAATCCACTTACTTTCTCCATGAGAGCGACAACTTGCTCCTTTATCTCTTTCAGTTCAGCTATATCTGCTTTCACCCTGTTCAGGGTTATGCCATTTGTAGCCACCATCTCTTGCACTGCCCGGATCTCCTCCAGTAGTTCTTGCATTGCCGCTGGGCACTCCCACGCACACGATGGCTTTTGGGGCGAGGGTGGATCAGGTTTGGCCCTTTTGACTCCTGTATTCGCGCTGGTATTGTAATTCAACTTTGTAAGTTTGCCAGTGGCCATTGTCCGGGGAGCTTGCCGCAATCTTTGCAGAGATGCTGAGCAGTTTAAGCAGGGAAAAGCATGATTTTATCTCGGAGGAAAGGCGAGGTTAAGAATTAGGAAGCCGTTTTGGACCCTGTTGGCTCCGCCTCCCAGTGGAGGGACCCCAAACAAAATTTTGTTGATGGGTCTCCCAATGGGAAGCATACACAGCCAGCCTTCCTTCGCACCCCACCTCCGGCGCTTCAGAAAGTTACTTTAAGTTTGCCACTCTGCCTCCTGTTCCTGCCTGGCATCGTTCGTCTCCCATTGCCAGGCCAAAGTCTCATGATAACAACTACAAAATCATGCGGCTGTTATAGAGAGACTTTGGCCCAGCAGCGGGAAGTGAATGCCTTCAGCAAGAAGAGTTTTGTTTTAAAGGAGGAACAGGAAGCAGTGCGCAGCAAACCTCAAAGTAAATCATATTTACCGTGCTCTGCCTCACCCATCACAAAGCAGGGTTCCAGGAAAAGGTGGGTCCTTTCTTGCCTGCGCTCCCCCCCCCCCCCCCAATGCAAGGGGCTGCATGGGTGGAACTTATGCCACAGTTCCAGCCCAATTATCCTAGGTGGCCTGTTATAAAATTACCCTCTTCTACATGCATACTCTTCTCATGTGTAGGCAGCTATAAAACTATCTCCCAAAGAAAAAAGAATCCTAATAAATCAAGCTCTGTAAATCAGACCTGCAAAAGTCATTTCAAACAAATTTGCACTGTATTTAGCTCAGTTCCATTCAAATAAAAGTTTTGTATGTTACCCATGGCTTTGAAATTTCTGCCACCCAGCTACTTGGCAATCTTTAGAAATTTAATAAGTGGAAAAGACTAACACACTCCAGTGGGATAAAAAAAATACACACTATACTAGAAAATGTCTTAAGCCCACACACAGACTTGACAAATTATTTATTTTGTTTGCATGAACTTAAATTTAAGGATGTTAGTTGCCTATTGCTAATAATAATGCTGGCACAAGAAAAGCAAATTACAAATTCTGATTGATGCCAACCCAAAGAACTTTGCTCCATCTTTTATTTGCTAGTGTTTAATAATCTTAAGGGAATAGGAAAGGGAGACCTTCCTACTTAATAACAACAATCTCTAGACCTCATTCCTAAAAAAATTTTAACCATTCTGTACCTGTAGAAAGGTTCTTTATTCATTAAGTCCCTATAAATGTTTCCTTATCTGTATAATGGTGAAAGTCAGGCACACTGCCAACTTGTGTCAAGGATTGGTGAACTGTTTCAGACTATGGTGGCCTTTTACTAAAGTTGGTTAGCGTTTTGCACTTAACATACATTTAGCATGAAAATTAAAGTGTTAAGTGCAAAGCCTGTGTGGTAACTGTTGAGGGCATCACCAGCATGTTTACGGCAGTTACCCTCAGGTGCAGCACAATTAATGGTGGTGCACTTAACACCACCCATAGAGGGATCGTTATGTGCATCTGCGCTAACTGCACTGTGCTCCATACTTCCAGACTCTATCCAATCCCTGCCCATTCCCCACCCCTTTGTATGATGGGCAATTAACGTGCCTTTTAGCAGCTAATAGCTGTCATGCCCATGTGGTAACTGACACCATGGGTCGTTGCCATCTGCTAAAATGCACTTTAACGTTTAGCAACTTTAGTAAAAGGTCCCTGAACTTTAAAACAGGGCTTTCCGGGGGGCGGAGCCCGATGTCCAGCGGGATGGTCGCATAACGCTGAGGCTCCCGAGAGGCCTACTCAGAATCCTGAATTAACACCGGACATACTTGAATTTCTGCTCTGATCTTGCCGGGGCACATTGGTGAGATGGCGGGGACCAAACCCACGCGCCTGGAATTTGGATCTCCAGCGGCTTCTCACGGTAAACGCTCCAAAACTGAACCCCCGTCCCCGCAGAAGGGGCTGGCTTGGCGCGAGGGCCCCGAAATGCAGCAGGAAATCCTTGCAGAAATTAGAGGGGTTAAGGACCTCGTGCAGTCAAACGGTGAAGCACTTCGAGCGCTGAGGGAAGATCTTGGTGTACTGCAAGGCAGGCTAGAGGGGCTCTCTTCGCGTCAGGACAAAATGGAGAGTATATTAGACTCCCATGCGGTCCGGCTGTCCAAACTCGACAAAGTTGAACGTCAGGTGCGGGCCTTGCAGAAAGAAGTGGAAGATGGCAATAATAGAGCGCGCCGCAACAATCTACGACTCGTGGGCATACCGGAGGGAGCGGAATTGGGAGACATGAAGGAGTTTTTAAGTAAAATCCTCCCTTCCCTGCTCCAAATCACCTTTACCAAAGAATTGGAGATCGATCGCGCTCATCGTGTACCCACAAACATAACGCTCAACAGGAAGACCCCGCGGCCTATCATCTTTCGACTTTTGAGATATCAACATGTGGAACAAATTCTCAGTGCCTCCCGGGCAAAGGGCCATATGGAGTTTGAGAGCCACAAGGTCTCCTTCTATCCTGACTTGGCTAAACCCACGGTCGACCGCCGACAGCGCTTTCTGGAATTTCGGCCGAGGCTTCAACAACTACAAGCACGCTATGGCCTGATGTACCCGGCCAAGCTCCGAGTCACGCTTCACAATCAGACAAGAACATTTGAGGACCCTGATCTACTAGCGGAGTTTTTGGACTCTAAAGAAGCCGACTTGATGCGCTGACTTCCAGAATATTCCTGCCAGTACTCTCATATCCGCTGTACCTGCCATATTGGATTTACCGCGGCTCAGCGAAGAGTCTGTCAAGGGCGGTTTGTTGCCTTATTTTGAAGATATCTGGGACCCGACTCCATCTACCCATAGTAGCCTCGACGAGTATCAGAGACAGTGTTACTTATGGACTCTGGTGTTTCTTTTCTTTTATTATGTCTCTATCTTCCTCTCTAGGGCCTCCTCCCGCAGACATCTGGTCGCCATATTCATTGGGGGTTTTGCTTCTTCTCTAAGTTACTTTGGTACATACTTTTCAATATGGGTGTATTGGCCAGCATACTTGGTGCTTATGTCATTATTGTACAGATTCTGATTATGTTGTAAGTTTTCAAGCGCTCTTACCTAAAATGTCTGTTATCGATTGATGGCACCATGTAAGATTTTCTCATTGAACGTACAAGGAATCAATAATCCGATAAAACGGAGGAAAATCCTAAGCTATTTAAGTCATGAAGCTGCGGACCTGATTTTCCTCCAAGAAACACATTTCAATTCGAAGGAAACTCTCAAACTCAATATTAAACCTTACATGGTGGCCGCCTATTCCCCAGCCGTTTCTAGGGAATGTGGGGTTGCCATATTGGATAGGAAATCTCTGCATGCTACTATTATTGCGACTTGCTCAGATACAGCGGGTAGATGGTCCCGAGTTCACCTCAAGATAGGTAACTTTAAAGTTACATGTATATGCCTTTATGCTCCTAATGTGGATGACCCTGCCCTTTTGCTACTATTGCTCAGGTTGCGCAGGCCTCTGCTAATACTTCATTGATATTGGGGGGGATTTCAATTTAGTTCTTGATCCCCTGATTGACAAATAGCCGCCTAGGACAAGTGGTCCCCCCAAGAGTCACATCGCGCTAATCTCTGTGATCAAAGATATTGTTCTAGTCGATCTATGGAGGTTACTACACCCCAATGAGCTTGACTTTACCTTCTTCACTTCCCCTCACAAATCCCAGTTTCGCATAGATTTCTTTCTAATATCAAAACTGTTAGTTCCTCAGGTGGACGCTGCAAAGATTCACTCCCAGCATATTTCAGATCATGCTGCTATTTCTTTTCAATAACACACTACTGCACTCCAAGGGAATCCGGGGGCCTGGTTCTTTGATAGAGCCCTATTAACTCAGCCAGAGTTCCGGTTAGAAATTCGAGCAGCCATGTATGATTACTTCCAGACCCTGGTACTCCAGGGGGATCTGGACACCCCAACAGCTCTTCTCTGCAGTTCGTTGGAAAACCTTTTCTGATTTATACAGGGAATTTGCGTTACCAGCGCAACATTACTTTCAATTGATGCAGCTTCCATGCTGCCTCAAAAGTGCTCCAATCATGCCGCCCTCTGTCCCTACTAAGGACGGGCTATTAGAACTAATTCACTCTATTAGTAGTACACATGGGGTAGCCTCTAACTTTTATAAACTATTATGTCAGGGTACAGATACTGCCACTTGTAGAGTCCAACAAGCCTGGGATCGCTAACCGCAAACCACTTTAACCCCTGTGCATTAGAGCGTTTTCTGGAGCAAAATAGTGCGGGTTTCCCGATCTGCCTCAGTTACCCAAACTCTCTTCCTTTTTGCACATAGATGTTCTTATATTCCAGGAAAATAGCCAAATGGAACACAACTGCCAGGGATCAGTGTAGGTCTTGCCATACTGATGTGGGAACCCCCGCTCATGTTCTTTATGAATGTCCTTAACTACAGGTTTACTGGGGGCGGGTCTGGGGTCGTATTCCATTTATCTTACACCTTCACGAGCCTCTTTCTTGGAAGACTGTGGGACTCCGCTCAGTGGCGGAGGTCCCCTCTCTTCCTAAGAAGGGTCGCTTTCTCCTGATTTCATGCTGGGTATAGCCATATGTTTAATCACGAGGACTTGGAAGGATAGCTCTCGACTTACTGTCAATGAATAGTGGAACCTTGTCTGCTTATATAGTAAATATGAGCAGATATCTCGGAGAGCTATTTTCCCTACCCAAATTCATTCTCGCTTGTCTAAATGGCAGATGCTCAATGATCATGTACAATCTGCTCATTGCTTCGACATGTCTGTTTAATGTACACTCATCATGTTTCAGATCGCCGTTAGGTTTTGTAACACAATAATGTCAGTACACGCCCGCTTCGAGAATGATTCAGTTTTCTAGAGAAGAAGCAGGGGGGAGGGGGGTGGCAGGGGTTTACTTTGGTGTATGTATCACATTCCATGTATGTATTTGTCTTTTAGCTGTATGTCTTCCTTTCCTTTGTTGTTGTAAAACGAAAATAAAGAATTAAAAAAAAAAAAAACAGGGCTTTCCAACCTATCCCAGGGACCCAACAGCCAGTCTTTTTTTGAGGCTATCCACCATGAACATGCATGAGATAAATTTGCATACAATAGAGGTAGTGCATGCAAATCAATTTCATGCATATCCATAGCTGACATACTGAAAATCTGGAGTCTGTAGCCCTTCCCAGGACAGGTTTGGGAAGGCCCAATTCTAAGCCATTTGCAAGCCTTAGGATTGATGAAGCTCCAACGGAGCCACACACTTCTCCATTTCTAAACAGTTGACAGTAAGGGGTCCAGTTACTAAGGCACATTAACCTTCACACACTTTAATTCGCCTTTAACACACATTATTTTAGCGCAGTTCTCATATTATTCAATCGGACCTAGTCACTAACAGTGCATGTTAATCTCAGTGCACCTTAGTAACTAGACTCCTATTAGGAAGCTGCTGCCTGATCTGCTCACCAGTCACAAAACAATCCATAGTGAGATGTCAGCCTAAGAAGAAAAGACATAAGTGCAGCTTTCAATCAGAGTTATATACAAAGGAGGTCATTCCCGAAAGTGGGTTGTGGAGCTGCATGTCCCAGCGGGACATGCAGCCCTTCAAAGCGTCTGGGGCTGATTCCCCTACTGGCTATCCCCATACATCCTATGCATCAGGATGGGGAGAGCTGGTGGGGAGCGGGAGGGGGCAGGCCCGACTGGCAGCACAGCTGATTCAGGTGCTGCCAGGTCCATAGGGATGTGCTGCTTATACCACCTCAAAGGTGGTATAAGCAGCACTTGTGGCCTGATTGAGCCCGAGGATCCCCCCTGGGGCCAGGTTCGGGGGTCCCTGCCACCTGATCCAGTCTGCGACATGGCAGCCATGGGCCGGGCAGCGGTAAAAATGGGGGCATGGAGCCACAGATGTCAGGGGCGCCTGTGGGGAGGATGTCCCCACAGGAGTAAGGGGCTTGCTGGGCCGTCCTCGGGCTGATTCTGGCTACCAGAGGAAAGTTTTATTCCCGCAGTCCAGAATCGGGTCCAAACAGGCCCGTCTGTGGCTGTCTGGATGGCCGGATGTGCCCCTCTTGGAATTGGATTTAAAGTGTTTGGAAAGTTAGACTGACTGAAGTTAGCACCTTTATGTAGCACAGAAGGAAGCAAAGCCACGAGGACTCCTTTATATTATCTGTTGTTTTGGTCTCTCTGCCATTTTGTTAATTCTGTAGAAAGATATGCAAAGACCTTCAGGTTTGTAACACATTGCATGATAGAAAAGTCAGAGAGGCAGTAGTACATTTCCCCATAGCTCTGTAGAACTTCTGTGAAAGAAAGGACTACAATTATTTAGTTATTCACAATTGTAGTTGTCAACCTGCACTATTCGCTCCATTTACAGACCGAAACATTGGGGCATATTTACGAAATTCAAAATATTTGGCTGGGTAACTTTGGGAGTTTCTCAAACAAATCTTTACTTTTTAAAATTCTCCTTGCTTAGAGTTTAAAATGTCCACTGCACTGACTTGGTCAAACAGAGAGTGTGGGAGGTATTCTGGGGGGTGCGGTTTGACTTAGGTCAGACAGCGCTCTTATTCAGCGCTGCTTAGCTGAAGATAAATGTCAAATCTGGTCAGAATTGCCAATTGTCTAATGCTATTTGGATATGTTTATCTGGTTAATTTTACCTATTTTCTGTAGAAATGGAGCACTGCTGAATAGTCAGAAAAAAATTAACAAGATAAATCTATCCAGTTAATTTTGTCACTCGCCATGATACGCAATGTCAACCTGAAATTGCACATCGCCCACATACCCTGCAGCCCACATAAGTGAGAGTTCATATGCATTTGAGTATGCAATGCCTAGTTTGTTTTGTTTCAAAAGTAAGTATATTTTCTGTGGACATGCAGGAAGGTGAGCCCTCACGTAGGGATGATGTCACCGATGGACCCTGGCACAGGAGTAGCTCCCCAGCTTTAGACTTTTCCTAAAGC
Organism: Ichthyophis bannanicus; assembly: GCA_033557465.1. Taxonomy (NCBI): domain Eukaryota; kingdom Metazoa; phylum Chordata; class Amphibia; order Gymnophiona; family Ichthyophiidae; genus Ichthyophis; species Ichthyophis bannanicus. Next base: position 401,891,335 of record CM066032.1, on the reverse strand, counting down.
TATTGGGTCCACTTCACTACACATGCACCATGATTCCCAGCTAATGCTGTCATATAAGACTGCTTGTCTTCCTTCCTCCAAAGAGATGAGCAGATGCATCGTTAGTTCTCCTCAGCTGCCACGTATTTGGTAATTATTGTACCACTTTAAAATTTGTTATATTTAATTTACTCATTTTGCCACTGTTGCTGTTGTGTGGTGCCATTCCCTATCAGTTTACTAACCAGGTTTTTTGACCATTCTAAGTTTCCTTTCTTTTTTGAGTATCACCTCACTAGGCCTCAGATGCCCCAAGTGGTGGTGGAGGTGGGGGGGGGGGGGGGGTTCATAATCGAGTCATTTAATTTTGCTTTGGTTGTTTTTCTGGATAAAATGTCTGAAGGTAAACTCCTCAGGGGGTTTAAGAGGTGCACCAGATGTAACAGGAGCATATCTATCATGGTACACATAATTTGTGCCAGCAGTACCTGAGCCCCGACGATGATTCATCTTGTAATTTATTTTCACAGGTGTCAAGGAGAGGAGTTAAGGGTCATGAACTAACTCACCAACCACCCAAACCCAACCACACTAAAATTCCAGAATCAGCACTCCATCCACTAGGATACAGCTCTTTCCCAAAGAATCTCAGGACCCTTACAATCTGTACATAGTTCTTACCAAATCATCTTGTATATATGGCTGATCTCTTGTTGATGTATTCTGATCATGTAATTATCTAAAAGTTCTCTTCACACAGGTAATCTTCTCCTTGTTCGATGTAACTCAGTTGTTTTCTGTAAACCGCTATGATTTATCGATATGGCGGTATAAAAAACACTAAAATAAATAAATGAAGAAAAGTGCAAAAGACTTTCTATCACAGATAAGTCAATCCCTCAACTTCAGAATCAGGGCCATCAGTCTCAATAGCCTCAGGAACTGCACAGCATGCTGAGGATGCATCGACATGACAGGACATCGGTTGCGCTCAGCATTAAGCATTGGTAGAGGCCATTGAGAATGAACACCATTTGATTCCCACCAGAAGAAGAGGAAGGATTTCAGCTCGACCTCAAGAGCTTGAGATCCTGCACACCGGATGAGGCTGAGATGCATCAGTGTTGAGGTTCATTGGAGCATGATGTCATGAGCATCAAGACACCAAGTGATTTGCTGCCTCCAGGGAGGAGTGGAGGTTGAGCCAGGCAGAGACCCAGACATCTCTACAGGAGTGTTTTTCTGAATCAGATTTATAGTGCTCCTGAGATTCTAACTACGAACCAGAGGTATTCTCTGAAGAGGGTCCACTGTTTTCCCATCAGATCACTCCCCTCCTCATAAGTGCAAGAAGTCTCCTCCTGAGGAGCTAAATTTCACAAATTTTGTCTGAGAAATGGTCAAGACGATTCCATTTAAATGAGAGACAAAGGAAGAACCCAGGGCAGAAACACTGGCAATCTGCCAACTCCACCCAAGGAAGCTATGACAGTGTCCATTCACAGAATTTTAAAGGACATATAGATCAGTATGTGGAAGACCCCCCCCCCTCCTCTCTTACAATCTATAAACAATAAGGCTTCTGAATTTGAAAAGCTACAGCTGCCGCACCACTCTATGGTCATCAAATTCGCTCTCAAAAGGGCCAAATGTTACAAGACCCAGTCTTCTGTGCCCTTGTGTGAGAGACTTGGAAAGTGGAGCCTTTTCGGAGAACATTTTTCAGAACTTTGTGCTCATTTCTTGCTTAGTATCCTCCCAGCTGTTTATGGGTACGCATTTGTTGAACATTCTGAAGCAAATGCAGGATTTGGCTGACTCTCTTGTTCTCTCTCAAGAGAAGGCTGGGCAACTTCAGTCACTAGTGGGCTTTCTGGCCACACTTTGGGTCAGCAAACATGCTAGTCCCTATCAAGCCCTTCTGAGAGCATGGTTTTATTGGCTCTGCTGCCGCCCATTGCAGGGGGTCAGACATGTTCACCCTGCAGATGTGAGGCACCTGCTTTGAGGCATGGCATAATGGTCATGGCAATGGCTTGAGAGCCAAGATACCAGGGGTTGAGGCTCACTACCACTCCCTATGTGACATTTTGGAATGTGTTACTGTTGCATTTTATGTCTGCCATAACCTTCATGGACTGACAACACCTCCTTGTGATCGTGAGCAGGTCACTTAACCCACCAATGGTTCAGCTCCTTACAGTCTCTGTATATCATCAGACATTACCAATTCATTGGTAAGATGTATCACGTCGTGATTGCACTGATACAGTGGTATACTAACAGGCAGTTACATGCATACAGCTGTAACCTACATGTGTGACATGAGTCATGTATGACATCATGACAGTGAGTGTACAGCTTTGGCTCCATAACATCTCTGCAGTACATGCGGACACATCCTATCCCTCAGATAGTCACCTGCAGGTATCACCTCATGTCCATATGTGCCCCATTTGCCCAGTTTGGATGACACCTGTCCAGTTGTTATCTGCACATTTGTCTGGGGTGTTGTATGGTGGTTGTGTGGCTGGGACAGGTGTAGGATCCACATATCTGGTATCAGGACTTCCATGTGGCACTGACACACATTTTCCCACACCATACAAATACTTTGGAAATGGCACCTTCGGCACATTGTTGCTGCCAGTCCATTCTTCCTTCAGCCCATTCATCTGCTTCTGTTGGCTTTGTGCAGTGATGTCTTCTTATGCAGGCTGCTACACCATGACCTACACACGTACTCTTTTCTGCATTTGGATGCTTCACATGCGTCTCTCCTGTGTCTTATCTTCACGTCACCAGTCCTGCTTTGTCCTCCTTTCAAAGCACACATCGTTCCACTTCTGGTTCCACTGGGAGATACATCTTCTCCATCCTATGTCACACACTAATATTGTGGCGTTTTACACGAGCACCCACCTGTGCATAGGTACAGCTTCCTCACACATGCTCTTCACACTTACTGGCTGGCATGTTGGATGCCCACAGGTCTCTCAGGCCCTTTGGCTCCCACCTGTCCTTCCATTCATCACCTTTACATTGGATTTTTCTGGGGCTCCCTTATCCAGCAATAAAGTGAAAACTATTATCGGGTGTTAAGGTGCATGCTTGACAACTTAATGCCAGATGTCCACACATTAAGTGGCCCATTGAACCCTTACCACCGGCCAGAGCCTTTTTCACACGGAAAACTCCTTTTTGCTGCTGTTAACACTTGATAATGCCTGCTACCTTTCTGCTGCTTAGCAAACATACCCCATAGTCTTAAATTGGGCCTGTACCTCAACATAAAGAAAACAAAGATCCTGACAACTGGCAAAATCAATAAAAGTCCATTGTTGATGGAGAAGAAATTGAAATAGTGGACAACTTTAACCTGCTTGGATCAATAATCAATAAAGAAACAACAAGCAGTCAAGAAATCCGATGATGCATTACTCTTGGCAGAAAGATTATAAAGGACCTAGTCAAGATTCTCAAGAGCAGAGATATCTCTCTCCATACAAAGATTCGACTTGTCCAAGCCATGGTATTTTCAATAACATCTTATGGATGCAAAGGTTGGACAGTGAAAAAGACAGACAGGAAGAAAATTGATGCCTTTAAATTATGGTGCTGGTGAAGAATACTGTGTATACCATGGACTGCCCCCCCCAAAAAAATCTGTTAGTACTGTTGTTGTTGTTGTTAAGTGCCTTCGAGTTGGTGTCGACTCGTGGCGACCCTCTGGATAGTTGTCCTAAATTGTGTTTCATCTTCAGTCAGGTGGATCATTGTTGACAGACTGGCACCTGTAGCTGCTGTTATTGTATCGATCCATCTCATTGCTGGCCTTCCTCTTTTGCGTTGACCTTTACCTTGCCAAGCATGATGTCTTTCTCTAATGATCTCTGTCTTCGCATGATGTGTCCAAAGTACAAAAGTCAAAGTCTTGTCGTCTGAGCTTCTAACATGTCTTGTTCTACTCCTGAGAACGGTGCGAGCTAAATCCAAAATTCTCCATACAAGGGGCAAGAATCTAGAGGAAGTTTTAGTACCCTCAGCTTTAAACCCTAGAAAATAACCACTTTCCTTGTGGCAAATGCTCAGGGTACCCCTAAGCTATCAGGGCTAATGAGTTTCTAAAGCCATGTGACTCACTGTCCATCACACTCAAGAGCTTCTGAATCTCTGAATCTTCGAATGTCATTTATTGGCAGGCTAACTTTGTAATTTACTAAGGGAAAAATATACATTAGCTCTCCATGTTACCATGCTGCCACACATTACCTATCAGAGAATTGCTGTCCATGCTCCTAATAGGTAACACGGTGACTTTGCACTTAATGCACCATGATTTTTTGCATGTAATTGGCATATTAGGTGCAAAGTCATAGTGCACTTCAGTAAAAAGGGCCCTTTTTCAGGGAACTGTATGTTTGATTATTTGTATTGTTCTTCTTTCATATATATTTGTATATCTGGGGAGTGACTAATAAATGGGTATTTTCAGGGCCGGATTTACCTTGAGTGAGGCCCTATGCCAACAAAAATTGTGGGCCCCCAGAAAAGATAAAAGCGAGCACGCCGGATCAGCTGCGCGCTGTTGGCCCTGACGTCATAATTAAACTGGGAATCCCAAAAGCCAAACTTGGAATGTACAACACTGTAGAAATAAAACTATACGTTAATTTGCTCTTGTACTAAACAAAGTGCAGACGTTAATGATGCACATTTACCAGAGCTGACATATTCCAATTAATAAATTCAAAATAAAGAGATATTTTTCTACCTTTTGTGCATTTTTTTTCAGCTGCAATTGCTCCAGCCACTTTCTTCTGGTTTCTTCGTGTCAGCCCAACTCCAGTCTTAACCCCCCCAGCCCATTTCCAGTCCCAGTCCCCCCCCATTGGCTCAAGTAAACTTTAATAAAAAAATAAAAATAAAACGCTGGCCGCTGCCGCTGCCGCCGCAGCAGCATGGACTGTCCCGCGGGGCCCCCTCTGCCCGGCTGAGCCCCTCTGTGCCGGCTTTGAGAGGCGCGAAGGGAGAGTGTCTCCCCCGCATCTCTGTTAAGCCCGCAGGGGCTGATGGGAAATTTTAATTTAATTTTAAAAAAGCTAACAATTTGTTCAATTTTTATGGGCCCTTGCCAGCTGTGGGCCCTACACCACGGCGTAGTTGGCGTATAGGTAAATCCGGCCCTGGGTATTTTATATAGACTGCTACTGGACTCGCATGTTGTTTTTGCTAGCCTTGGTTGCCTGATCTTGCTAAGAGGTAAGTGAAATGTTTTTGAGCAATCATCCAGGACTCTTTATCTCTATGCTGTGTTCTGTATGGGAGAAAAGAGTGTGAGGTGTTGGCCACAGCCACCTACATTTCGATTGTTTGTACGTCTCCTCCTGCTCCACATACTGGTACATACACATGCGCTCCTGCATCTCTGTATTAGGTATTTTTAGAAAAGACTCCATGTCTCAGTTCCAACCACCACGTCTTTTCTAACATAAGCCTTAACATATTTATAAAATGTATTTACTATCTAATATTATTACTTTTGGTCACTTCTTCATTGATATTGGCTTACATAACGGCTAATTTACTCTCCTACCATTATGTAAGCGAAACCATACTCACCACAATGGCCTGTGATTTGGCAGACAGCATCTACAGTACTACTACTACTGATCATTTATATAGCACTACAAGGCATATGTAGCGTTGTACAGGCACACATAAAAGACGGTTCCTGTTCATTAGATCTGACAATCTACTCAAGACAAACAACACAACAGCTGGGGACAAGGATATATTTAAGGGAATATTGGGCTGCATTGCTTGTAGATGTCTGCTCCAATCCTTGCCACTCCTAGCTTTCTTAATAGTCACATGCCACATGCCCTCTGTGGCATTTTGGTGCAAATAAGTCTCACATACAATCCCATGCCTTACCTCTGAGTCTGTTTCTTCCTTGTCTGACACATGACACAGGTCTTCCATATTCTAATGGTTCCATTATGAACTCTGATCCTTCCACTTCACCAGAGCTTGAGATGGATGAGCTCTCAGCTGAAGCATGAACACTCTCCTCTGACCAGCTTTGTATATTTCATATTAATTTTGTTGCATGTATATACTACTTTTCCAATTGCAAAATGGTGAACAACAATCAGAAAATCCATTGGGCGCAACATCTTCATTATCATGGCCTCAAACATCTTTTACCTCACTGTCAGCTTTACAGCTTAACCTAACTCAAAAAGCTGGCATGAGATTGTGGAAGAGTTCTGACATACACCGCCTTGAGCTCACTGGAGGAAACGTGGGATTATAACTAAAACAATAGTAGTTAAGAATAGCAGATAATGAAGAATGAGATAGATATGTGCTGTGGGAGGTTGTCCCTTGCTTGGATTTGGCACAGGATCTGCAACCTTTGACCTTTTTCTCCTGATTATGGTTGTTTCTCAGCAGGCCAGACAGTGCAACCCCAGCAGGGAGGAGGAAGGACTTACTTCCCCACTAACCATTCATACAGCCCATGCCTTGGAAGAACAAAAGTAGGGAGACACTGAGAAAAGAAATAAAAATGACTTCTGCAGTGGCTAGAAACTTACCTGAGAGAAAAGAATGTATCTGGGGAAATGGTGACTTATCTAGGATGAAGAGGTGAAACTGAGGATGGGCTTTCCCTGCACTCTAGTACTTAACTTATACTGGAGTAAAAGCTACCCCAATAGGAAAATCCCATTATTTTCAGGGTATAACACCCCAGATACTTTTTGGTTCAAAGGAAGGAAATGGTTAATGGAAAGTTATTTTTCTTTGGGGTGCATATGGGTGTGATTGGGGGTGAAAGGCCATACAGCTGGTAACAATGTCCTAGATGGGCAAAATGGCAAGGTCACTAACTTCTGAGTTTTCACATAAAAGCTGTATCTGAGCTAGGAAATTATCCCAGAAAGCAAGATGAAGTTTATATTAGCATCATTTCAAAAGTCTAAATGAGAGGCTGGGTTGTGGGGGCTTTCTTCAAGTATGTATGTGCAAGCATGCACTTAGATGCTGCAGTCAGATCTTAATGTTAAAAACAAGTCCAAAGCAGAACATTGATTTACAGTTGACAATTCGAGCATGTGACCCTCTGAGGAAAGGTCTGCTTTTTCAGCTGGTTCTGTTGTTGAAGTTCACTGAAACGGCTCCTCTGTCTCTATTTCAGGCATCTGGCAGATGGAAAAGTGCTTCAGCATTTGCCATTCTGCTAAATGCTTACAGATGACTTCCATCTTTTGGAGCATCTGCCGCTTATCTCATTCAGACTTGTTTTTTTGCATTTTAATGCTTTTTTTTAAAATTGTGTCTTGAGAAATTCCCTTTTCCTATTTTTTTCTTTCCTTTTTTCAGTAACGTAGGGGAGATAAGAGTTGTGAATCAAAAGCTGCATAAAAGTAGATGCCCTGCGACAAGTGACCCAGTGAAAATCGACAAGGATGAGAACGTTGCAATCCATAAAGTTCAAAGATCGGTCTGCTTCACCACAACAATGAGTTCTGAGCATTGATCATGAATTATCACAAGTTTTCCTGTCACTTTTTGCAAATCGCTTTAACTCATTGTAAGGGCTTCCAGATGGAAGGTTCTTACATTCATAAATAAAAGGAGTAATTATTTTGTTTTCATTATATGCTTGCTGTATGGTATTTACCTTCAAAAAATTATTCTAAAGGGGTTACTTCTGAGATAAAGCACTCCTCTCCTAAGACTGAATTCAATCTCTTGTTCTGTCTGCTGAAATACTTCCTCGATCCATGAAATCTGCAATATTATTGGTGACCTTTTTATTAGAACCTGATAGAGAATGACTATTTTTTAAACTAGTTTTTCTTCAGAAAGAAAAAGATTTTTGGGAGAAGTTGTGAGAATATACCCTGACCTTTCTTTTGAGACTCAGGAACAAAGACATCAGTTTCTTGCATTGAAGCATCCAGTTTGGCAATGGGCACATATTTTTCATTACAATATCATTGTAAATGGAAAGCTAAATATCTTTCTAATCATTATATCTTTATGGAAAGGAATCAATTAAAATAATTTTTGATAGGCCATGAGAAGGAATTTTCCTTGGATTCTAACCTGGATTCTTAGGTATTATGTTTATTTTTCCTATTTTTTTTATTTGCTATTGTTTGGCTAGCAACTCAGCTTTCATTTTTTGTTTCACTTTGATATGTTTTGTCTGGATTATCTTGCATTTCCCTTTCTGTTGGCATATATATTAGCTTTATTACAATAAAGAAATTGAAACTGCAAAAAATAAAAAAAAAACGCAAAAGAAAACAAAAGATATTATTACTTTTTCTGTAGAAATATGAGAACACTACCAAAATCAGATTTATGCATTATTTAGCCACAGCTTGTTGGATATTTCAATGGCAAGGAAGAATGTCTAGTTTCACCCTTTAGAAATGTAATACTTCACATGCAGTTCAACCAATGCTACCACAGTTAGTTGTATGTTTCCTTCTCTATAACATGAACAAAATTCACCCCTTCCTTTCTGAACACACTACTAAAACACTTATCCACTCTTTAATCACCTCTCGCCTGGACTATTGCAACCTCCTCCTTGTTGGTCTCCCTCTGAGTCATCTTTTTCCCCTTCAGTCTGTTCAAAACTCTGCTGTGTGGCTAATCTTCCGCTAGTCCCATTATACTCATATAACCCCTCTTCTCAAGTCACTTCATTGGCTTCCCTTCCGTATCCAATTCAAGCTTCTCCTTCTGACCTATAAATGCATTCACTCTACAGCCCCTCACTACCTTTCCTCTCTCCTCTCTCCTCACACCCCTCCTCGTGAACTCCGCTCTTCCTCTGGCTTTCTTCTCTCTATGCCCTTTTCTTCAACAGCCATTTCCAGACTTTGATCCTTTCACCTTGCTGCTCCTCATGCCTGGAACAAACTACCTGTATCTTTACGTCAGGTTTCATCTCACCCCCTTTTTAAATCCATGCTAAAGGCTCAGCTCTTTCAGCCCGCTTTTGGGTCTTAATTCTTTTTCTCCTTCTGTCTCCTTACCCTTCCTTCCTGTACCCTTGTTCTCATCTATTGTACTGTCTGTCTTGATTAGGTTGTAAGCTCTCATGAGCAGGGACCGTCTTATTATATGTGTCTATACAGTACTGCATACGCCTTATAGCACTTTATAATTGTTTAATAGTAGCAGTGGTGTTTCTATGAAGGCAATTGTTATTCTATATTGATGCTATTTTGATTAGGCATGTGTAGGGCAAAGAAAAAGTTCAATTAGTATTCATTTAAAATTGAGATTTAGGGATTTTTGCGTGCTTTTTCATGTATTTTTGACATATTTAGTTTAATTGCGCACTTTCTATGCATGCTCCAGCTTTTTTGGCAGACACAATATCAGTTGCGTGCATGTTAATTTGTAGGTATATGCATGCACAAACAATTTGCACACTTAATTTTTAGGTGACCGAATGAGCCTGAAATGTACACGCCTATGTTTATATTTATTGATTTACTTGATATAACGCTCCTTCATGACACCAAGGCAGTGATTGTCAGAAGAACTATAGAAAATCTTACTTTTGTGAAGGATTTATAGTTTTCTGCCTCTTTGACAGTCTTATATATTCCAAAAATATTCTTCTATGTAATCAAACTTTGTATGTGCTGCATAGAGGTAAGAGACAATAGGTATCAAATGAAGGCTGAATGCTGTGCAGAATTACATTGAATTACACCCACGTGCTGAAATTTAAATTCAGGGTGCATATTTATTATATGTATCACTATTGAGCCACAAACTGAGAAGACCTGAAGCTGATCATGGTGATATATTTTTAGTGCTAAATGTTTCTTATCCTCCTCCTCCCATTAGAAATCATGTGAGGAAACAGTTTTGGTCTCCTTCGCTGATATCTAAAAGGATAGGAAGCTACAAAACTGTCTAAAATGGACAGTTCTGTGGGACAAAATCCCAACAAATTTTTCAAAATCAAAGAATGTTTTCAAGGAATTTTGCGGCCAACCATGCACCTGCATTCCAGCAGCTGTAAATATGGAGCAGAAAGAGGGTGTAGTAGGTACAATTTAGCAGGAAAGCTATGGAAAAGAGAAAAACATTTTACAAACTGAGCTCCCATCCTCTTCCCACGATAAGGGGTCAGGTGAGCAGATGACACAAAATTATTCAAAGTTGTTAATAACCAAGAGGATTGTGAAAAATTGCAAGAGGAAATTAATAAATTGGAAGACTGGATGTTCAAATGGCAGATGAAATTTAATGTGGACAAGTGTAAAATTATGCACCTAGGAAAGAACAACCCAAATTATGGCTACACGATGCAAGGTTCCACATTAGGACCCACCACCCAGGAAAAAGATTTAGGTGTCATTATGGTTAATACATTGAAACCCTCCGCCCAGTGTGCACGGTGGCCAAGAAGGCAAATGGAATGCTAGGAATCATAAGGAAAGGAATGGAGAATAAAACAAAGGATATTATAATGCCTCTGTATCGTTCCATGGTGCAACCGTTCCTCGAATATTGTGTGCAATTCTGGTCGCCATATTTTAAAAAGGATATAGCAGAATTAGAAAAGGTACAGAGAACAGCCACTAAAATGGTAAAGGGGATGGGAGGATACCCCTATGAGGAGAGGCTAAAAAGCTTAAGGCTCTTCAACCTGGAAAAGAGACAGCTGAGGAGAGATATGATAGAGGTCTATAAATTAATGAATGGAGTGGAACGGGAAAATGTAGATCGATTGTTTATGCCATCAAAATGTAGAAAGACTAAGGGACATGCAATGAAGCTATAGTGTAACCCATATAATACTAATAAGAGAAAATATTTTTTTCACTCAATGCATAATCAAACTCTGGAATTCGTTACCGGAGGATGTAGTAAAAGCTGTTAGTGTAGCTGGGTTTAAAAAAGGTTTGGACAAGTTCCTGGAGGAAAGGTCCTCCAACCTTCCAGCTGCACCCGATCTGGCATCGGGGGTAGAAGCGGGAGCTGCTTGCCCCTCTTGCTCCCCCCTCTCCAAGCCCCAACTGGGGCACAGCTTCATCTTTTAAGTTCAGCAGCACATCGGAACCAAGACATCTTCCTCCAGCCTTCCAACAGCACCCGATCTGGCATCGGGGATAGAAGCGGGAGCTGCTTATCCCTCTTGCTCCCCCATCCAAGGCACAATTGGGGCACAACTCCAGCTTTTAAATTAAGCAGCACACTGGGACCAAGAACTCTTCCTCCGGCCTTCCAACTGCACCCGATCCGGCATCGAGGGTAGAAGTGAGGCCCAGTTGGGGCACTGCTTCAGCTTTTAAATTCAGCAGTACGCCCAGGCATGCCCATGCCTGAGGGCCTCGCCAGAGGGCCCCTTTGGCGTGGCCCTTATGTGGGGCAATTAAGCTCGAACACGCGCATCTCCACCTTTTCCTGGTGATACTATTCATCCCCCATGATTTCTTCTGATATCATCAAGCATCCAGCGTTTTTTTCCATACTGCAGACAGAAAAGACAGCCTGAAATTGAACTGTGAATGTACACTCCTAAGTGCTACACATACATCCAAAGGCTAGAGAATCCTCACAAACTTTAACTGCATTCTCACAGTAACTGCATACTCATAATAACCTCTTACCTGTTCTTTGCATATGATCCCCAGATCTTTATGCTTATAACCTCACTTAATTTGTCCATTTTACAATCTACATGTCCATTCAAATGTTATGTAGTTTCATGCTTAGAAATTGAAATTGCATCTACAAATTGATCCAATTATTCTTTTTCTTTCTAAGTGCAATCCACAGTATATGTAGTTCTCATCTCAACGATAGTTTGTATCTTGTTATATTCCAAATGTTGAAAGATAACTCTGATTTTTTGCCTTATAGGGTGATATCATGCTAAGATATGCATTTAAATACCTCACAAACACAACTTACTGAAATTCCCCCACTTTGCTCACTTTTCTATGCTAAATAGTTTCCTCCATTGACGTTTTCTTAGAGGCTATTTAAGATTATTACTGACCCTAACCTTTACATTCTCAGCCTCTCTGACTCTTTATTTCCACTGAAAATGACAGACTTCAAGTTTGTATTTTTCCTCAGCCTCCTACTTTTAGCACCAATAACCAACTCTCTCCAATCAATGGCAACCCAACACCACCAAATACCAATCATACCATACTGTCAACGGAATACTCTCTCATTCACCTACCATACCACTTGTGATAAGGAAGCTTATCATAGCTCAGGAAGGAGCTATAGAAAAGGTGAAGTAACTCTGAACAAGCAACCTGTCAGTTCTGGTAGAAATAAGAAAACATAATTTTCCCATAAAAGACTACCAGTCCCAGAATGCACCAGGTTTCCAACAGCCATTAGAGGAGCTGAAGTGGGGAAACGTGTGTTCAATCAGGAGAGCTATGAGGTAATCCCTAAGCACTCATTTCAAAGGGCAGGGCCTGATTCAGGATACTGGGCTTGATGGACCTTGGTCTGACCCAGTATAGCACAGCTTATGATCTTATGTTCTTCTCCCTGATACCTGTCTAAGAAAATCACCATGGGGGAGATGGGGTAACGTTTAGCTTCACTGTACCAGGGAAAGCAGCAGGCAACATCAAAGGTGGTGACATGGCACACTGAGGAGATGATTGTTCAGGAATACCAGCCCTTGCAAGTGGATGAGAACATGGGAGGTTTACGAGATTACTACATCTATTAGCTTCCATTTATCAAGTGCCCTCCAAGACAATGTTTAATATGTAGGGGATACCCAGGCCGTATAACTAGTGCTATGCCTGACTGTTAGCACAGATAATGATGGCACGTAGTAGCATATATTAAACCAATGACATCTGGAGTAGTCATCATGCTTCACATCTGTATCTCACCCTCAAAGCACACAGATGGCAGCAGAACAAGGCAGGAGCAGGCTGCTAGTATAGTGGGAGCACAACAGCAGCAAGGTACAGGTGGACTCTGCTGCACACCGAGGTGATGGATAAGAGCTATCTGTGGCCCATTCTTTAGTGGAAATAAGGGCTATGATGAGGAGCTGGCTGCTAGCCTGGAGAGAGGGAGAGAGAGAGAGAGAGAGAGAGAACCGTGGTTCCTGGCTTTTGCATAAGAGACAGCTGGAAGAACATGCTTAAGACAGTTAAAGAGAAGGGCTTTTATCGCATCTGATGCTTTGCACATCTCACTGTATCTTGTAATAGGAGACTCCCTAGGTCTAGGGAGCAAGGGAAGAGACAGCCATATCCTGAAGGTATGAGAAATATTGACAAATATCAAAGTTTTCTTAAGGGACTAGTGCATAGCTTTGCTGGTTTATGGAAGAGACTAAAATTACGTGAAATTAGTTATAGTATAGACATTATGAAGATGATGATATGCTTTTTCTGTCTTGGAAAGGTGACTTGGCTTTTGGCATCCAATGTATGGTCCATGCTATTCAGACCACAAAAGTGAAGTTAAAGTATTTGTGATTGAATTTAAATATAGACAAAAAAGAATTTATGAGCCTAACACAAACGTTTTCTAGTGTATTTCCAAGCCATGTCACTGTTGAAAATGCTTCTATCCCAGTTACTATGATGGTTTGCTACTTAGGATTCTTGATAGACTCACACCTTACCTTTAGGCAATTTGTGCAAGATTTCATCAATAAGTTACTTTTTAAGCTCCGCCTGTTGAGAAAGCCAAAACTGTTCTTGGAAACATCGGATTATAGGTCAGTTTTACAGAACTTAGTAGCAGCAAAGGATTATTGTAATTCATTATTATATAGGCTGCTGGAAGTGGCCATAAAACCATTACAACTTGTTCAAAATTTTGCTGCATGTTATTGTTGAATATAAGCATCCCACAATATATTTTGTGGCTTCCCACAAAATTGTGGAGTACATTTCAAGCTTTAATGATGTTATATACATTTTTGTAGATCAGATATTTTTTACCTATAGTATTGTCCCTTGAATTTGGTACTTCTGCATGTAATTTGCGATCCCAAGATCACTCCACTTTGTTGGTACAGGCATTCCTGTGCATACATGGAGTTCGATTTCTTAATAAAATCTTCTCTTTGACTGGCCCATTAAATTGAAATCATTTGCCAGTTATTTTATGATCCTTGACTGATCAGTTACATTTTAGAAAAATATTAAAAACTTTTCTCGTTAGTCAGGCTTTTGCATGATTTTAATTAGTTTTATGTTTTTTATTTATTTATTTTGATTTTGTGTTTGTCCTTTGATATTTCTTGTGTTGTGATGCAGTCTGCTGAGGATATTTTGAAGATCAGCAGAATATACAGTAAATGTATGTGAATAAATAAATAAATAAAAGGGTGATCTCTATCTCTGAAGTCTTTGAGTGGCCAGTCTTGAGTAACTAGAGCACATTATGTCATCTCCATTTTTGTGTTTCTGGTAGTAGTTCAAGGAATAACAGCTTGCCTCATCAGGAAATGAAGTTTGTGACTCTCAACAGGATAAATGTGAGTCTAGACAAGATGACTTTAAATAAGCCAGAAGGTAACTACAAGCTACAAAAGGAGAATAAGGATCTGCTTTTTACTAACTGTGCATGTAATATCAGATGCTAAGGAGTGAAGAACTGGAAAATGCTGCATCTGTGGAGCTTGTACACAAAGCCATGATACCTAGGGGTATGTCTACTAAGGTGCGTTAACAGCACAACGGGGCTGTTAGCGGGTGTTAATGGCACCCATTAGCAGTTAATGCAGAGTAAAGCAATGATAATGATGGCTTAACGACCATTAGGCCATTACCACAGGAAAAGGGAGCAAGGGATGGAGAAGGGGCATTATGTGGGCGGTTCGTGGGTGGTGACAATTGGTGCTTCCTTAACGCGTGAGATTAGCGCACGTTATATGGGATGCCACCAGGAATCTTAACACCTGCTCAAGAACAGGTGTTAAGGTCTCCCTGGCAGGAAGAATGCCAATTTTGCATGTTAGAGCCCGCAAAAAAAGACCATCTAGATGTGTGTATTATGCGCCACCCACACCCTAGTTCATAAATGAAAGCTGAGTGTGGCCCCTTCCTTGCTACACTATGGCCTTCCATATAGCTATGGCTGTGCTTCATGACCTCTCTGAGGAAGTGACAGAAGAAACTGGACCCCAGAGGCTGCAGGCAATCAGAGGCATCCCCCTCCCCCCTTCAGAAATGGTAGGTGAGAATGTGCAGGGGCAGCAGCCTGGAGAGTAGCAGCGCTTGTGTCTTCGGAGAAGGGCAGTCCAGCCAAGAAGGTTGCATATCTTCTGAGATACAGCCACCATCCTTGGCCCTCCCCGGGACCAAGTGGTTTCCCTTTATAAGCTGAGCTCAAGGGCCATATGAGAGCTTTATGAAGTTTTGAGGCCTGATCTCAAACTTCTGACTGCCTGGTCAAATGCCATACAAGGGCTGGCCAAGCTCCTGAGCGCTCTACATTTCTTTGTCTTTGGCTGCTTCCAAACATGTGGGAGGAATGGGCCAGTCCATCTTTTCCTGCACCAGGAACTGCAAGCCATGACCAGCTGAGTTAGGAATTACATAGTGTTTCCTAATGCTAGGCAACAGTGGGTGACCCTAAATGAGCAGTTTGAGAGAACTGCAGGCCTACCAAATGTGACGGAAGCCAAAGACTGCATACATGTGGCACTTATCCTACTTAGAGACAGGGAAGCAGTATACTGCAACCAAAAGCACTTTCATTCCCTGAATATGCAGGTGGTGTGTGATGCCAACATACTTATTCTGAATGTGGTGGCCAGGTTTGCTGGGTCCACCCACGACTCATATATCCTGCAACACTCAGCGCTGTTCCAGCAGTTCAAGGAGGGGGAGAAGATGACTGCAGGGTAAGTAATATCTGATTTACCGGACATTGCACGTAGTGGGGAACAAATGCCAGGCAGAGCACATGAAAAGCTAATATGATAACAGCCCATGTCACGGGAAACACACCCACACAGTAAATGTACTTTGCAAATGCAGATCTGGGACTTGTTTCCTTTGGATTAGTAGGTTCCCATATCTCTGGTGCAGTAAATACTCCCGTAAATGAGTGTGATTCAGTCAGCAATTAATGCTAGCTGTGAGGCTACTGCAAAATCTCCCTACTTGGCCAGTAGGTCTCTCACTCTGGTGTGGTTTTGAAGCCAAGGAGTATGGATAACGCACCCGTAGG
Source organism: Ichthyophis bannanicus (assembly GCA_033557465.1). Taxonomy (NCBI): domain Eukaryota; kingdom Metazoa; phylum Chordata; class Amphibia; order Gymnophiona; family Ichthyophiidae; genus Ichthyophis; species Ichthyophis bannanicus. The sequence goes on along the minus strand of CM066032.1, from coordinate 401,875,129 downwards.
CTTCTGAGGGAACCAGGATATTTGCAGGTTAACATTCATAATAGCTGCTGTGGGTAAGGCCCCCCCCCCCTCAGACTGGAGTTGCCAGGGTAACCATGTCCAGAACGTAGGTGCAGAGTTTCCATGTTAGTCGGTTCCAGGAGTGAGATTGTCAGGCAGTCCAGCCTCTTTGACAACAAATTCATGATGCATTATGGGACATGCAGTCAGAATCTCACTGGCTACAATCAGGGACTACAAACAGCACAGTGTAATATGAAAAGCCAGACACCTGTGAAATGAAAAAAACTTCCCAGAACTGCCAAGGTAGCTAGTTCCAGGAGGGGGACCATTCACCAGGTTCAGGTTAGATATATGTGCATCACAGTGCAGTTTGGAATTTGTAGTCCCTGATTTTACCTGGTGCTGCAAATCCCAGAATGCCTCAGAATGCGATTGTCAGAAATCCAGGGATGCCTTAAAAGCTCACTCCTGTAACTGGGTAACTTCGCAATGCAGGGTTTATTTTCATTTCGCAGGTGTCTGGACAAGTTTAAGTCCAGTCCCAGATCTGAGTTAGCAAAGCGAACTTTCCTACGACATGGTCTATTATCATAAGAGCTTTTCTTTTAGTATATGTAGTCCTTGATGTGACCCATTGGAATCAGTGCTGCAAATCCCAGATTGCAGCAGAATGAGAATGTCTGAAATCCAGGACTGGGTGGAAATCTCACTCCTGGAATTCGGCAGCTTGCCAGCTCAGGTTATGTTTATTATTTTTTTATTTCACAGGTGTTTAGTTTTCAAACTGCAGGGCAGTAGGGTGTGCTGTTTGTAGTCCCTGAGTGTACACATTGGGATACTGACTGCAGGTCCCATAATGCATCATGAATCAATTGTCACAAAGGCTATATTGCCTGATAATCTCACTCCTGCAACTGGCTAACATGGAAACACTGCAGCTGCATCCTGGACATGGTTACCCTGGCAACTCAGTGCAAAGGGGGAGAGGTGCCTTCAACAGCAAGTATGACAAATGGATCACAGTGGGCTCTGGTAGGTTGTGACCTGTAACATAGAGACACCCTCTCCATCAAGACATATCCCTGCATAATGCCTTCTCTGCCTTGGAAAATGAGAGTGCCCAATTAGTGGACACTGAAGTGCCCTTAAATGAGGTTAATGCCCAATTTACTGATAATGCACCAAATATGAAGAAAAAAAACCACAAAATAGGTATACAACAATTTCCCATGGTGATTGATTGAGGGGGGTTAAAAGAAGTGTTATGTGTGATAGTAAGGCTTCAGCTTTATTGTAAACTAGGGAAAGGGAATGACGGATGGAAAAGAACAAGTTCAGGTCTTCATTCCCAGCATAAACATGATAACATTGGAAACAGCCACACTATTAACCCACACATCAATGGCAAGTAGGAAGAGGCGTGTGGAACAAAATCCATGCAAAATACAGGCAAGCCAGTCAACAAATGCTGGAAAACAATGAGCACAAATGCTTGAAGTCTAGCCAACAAAGTACCTGACTTGGAAACCCTAATTGTGGAAATGAACTTGGAAATTGTGGTCATTACAGAAATATGGTTTAACGAGTCACATGAATGGGATATAGCCATAGCAGGCTATAATATATTTAGAAGAGACAGAGAAGGCAGAAAAGGAGGAGTACCCTATGTCTAAAGCAATATTAAAACTGCTGAAATGCAGGGGATGTGGGGAAAAGAAGAAGCACTGTGGATTATGTTGGAAAGAGGAAATGGCACAATCATCAATACTGGTATAGTCTATAGGCCTCCAACTCAAACTGAAGAAATGGATAGAGACTTGATTATTGAAATTGCAAAGGTAGCCATGAAGGGGGACGTGATCAAATCTACCTGTTATGGATTGGAGTATTCCTTCTGCAAATCTGGAAAGAAGTAAAAAAAAATTGTGGATGCCTTCCAAGAAGCAATGCTTAGACAAATGGTGATGGAACCAACTAGGGAAAGTTTGATGCTGGATTTAGTACTCACCAATGGAGGTAGCATGTCGAATGTCCAGGCGGGTGCTCACGTGAGCAACAGTGGTCATCACACGGTGTGATCTAATTTAAAAGCCAAGGCAGAATTCAATCACAACAAGCTCAAAGTCCTAGACTTCAAAAATGTTGACTTCAGTAAAATGGTCAAGTGCCTGAAGGATGAGTTGGCAGGGTGGGAGGAGGTAAGGGAAGTGGAATTTCAGTGGGCTAAACTAAAGGAGGCAATAAAAGGGGCAACAGATACATATGTAAGGAAAAGTAAATAAAAATAAGTGGAAAAGGAAACCTATATGCTTCTGCAAAAAAGTGGCTGCACAAATAAAGGCAAAAACCACAGCTTTCACAAAATTCAGAAGTTTTGCAAACAGAGGAACACAGAAAAGAATACAAGATAAAGCTAAAAGAGACAAAAAGAGAAATAAGGATAGCAAAATCAAAGGCAGAAGAAAAGATGACTACCTCCAGGTCACCAATCCCCTGCCTGTTGCAGGAACAGCTATGGCCACAGTCTAGCTATGTACATCATGCACTCTCCTCTGCATCTGTTGGGTCATGGACAGCCAGCAAAGCATTGAAAAGATGAACATTTGATTTGTGTGTGAGTGTGGAAAGGAGGTGTGCATTGGATTATGGGGTATCACCCTCAAGATATGGATGCACACACATATGCAGAGAGTACAACAGGCAACTGTCAAAAATGTACAAAAATGTACCTTCACATATGGGAATGGTAGGAATGTGAGGCTTGGCTATCAGACTGAATGAATCCCTCAGTAATGACTGTAAGATACAGATACCTATATCTCGGCCTCATCTGACTCACATGAACTCAGAGAAAACCATGTTGCTCACAGGAGAGTCTGTGCAAGTCTCACTGACATAGAGAGTGCCCAAGAACTTGAGACATCCCATGCTATAGGGAACAGCATGGAGCTTGACAGTGGGCACAGACATGTAGGGTGACCATTTCATACTCAGATGGTGTATATGTATCTCATACAGAGCTCTCACATACTGTCATGTAGATGCAGCAAATCCTGACAAAGGGAATGCTGTGTGGGGGAAAAAACTAACTCTTATTTTACCTCCTAAACCCTCCTTCCCCTTTCCTCCTTTCTCTATTTCTATAGATAACATTCTTCTACTTCCTGTTTCCTCAGCCTTCAAACCTCGGGGTCCTCTTTGACTCCTCCCTCTCTTTTTCCGCACATATCCAACTGATTGCTAAAACCTGTCATTTCTTTCTCTATAACATTAACAAAATCCATCCTTTTCTTTCTGAACATACTACTAAAACACTTATCCACTCTTTAGTCACCTCCTGTCTCAACTATTGCAACCTCCTCCTTACTGGTCTCACCCTGAGTCATCTCTCCCCCCTTCAATCTTTTCAGAACTCTGCTATGCGACTAATCTTCCGCCAGCCCTGATATACTCACATACCCAGGGCCGGCCCGTCCATAGAGCAAGAATGTTTTTTGCACAGGGCCCCGCGTTTCAGGGGGCCCCGCGCAAAGAACATTCTTCTTTTTAAAAAATTTAATTTAAAAAAAAAAAGCTGGCTGCTGCCGCTGCCGTCGCGGCAACAGCAGAATGGAGTGTCCCGCGGGGCCCCCTCTGCCCGGCTTTCAGATTCGTGAAGGGAGATTGTCTCCCTCGCATCTCTGTTAAGCCTGCAGGGGCAGATGGGAAATTTCCCATCAGCCCTGAAATTTCCCATCTGCCCCTGCAGGCTTAACAGAGACGCGAGGGAGACACTCTCCCTTTGCAAATCTGAAAGCCGGGCAGAGGGGCTCAGCCGGGCAGAGGGGGCCCCGCAGGACACTCAATTCTGACGCTGCCACGGCGGCAGCAGCAGCAGCCAGCTTTTTTTTTTTTTTTAAAATTTTCCTGAGCCGATGTGGGGGGGTTAGGACTGGTAATGGGCTATGGAGGGGGTTAGGACCTGACTTGAGGTGGGCTGTGGGTTGATTGGGGGGGGTTTAGGACTGGTAATGGGCTATGGGGGGGCTAGGACTCGAAATGGGCTGATGGGGGGGTTAAGACTGGAGGTGGGCTGATGAGGTTAGGACTGGTAGTGGGCTGTGAGCTATAGGGGGGTTAGGACTGGCAATGGGCTATGGGGGGCTAGGACAAGAAATGGGCTGATGGGGAGGGGTTAGGACTTGAGGTGGGCTGTTGGGGGGGTTAGGACTGGTAATGGGCTATGGGGGGTTAAGACTGGTAATGGGCTGTGGGCTGATGGGGGGTTAGGACTGGTAATGGGCTATGGGGGGGGGCTAGGACAGGAAATGGGCTGATGTGGAGGGGTTAGGACTTGAGGTGGGCTGATGGGGTTAGGACTTGTAATGGGCTGTGGGCTGTTGGGGGGGTTAGGACTGGTAATGGGCTATGGGGGGTTAAGACTGCTAATGGGCTGTGGGCTGATGGGGCCTGCCTGGAAATGGGGTGATGGGGGGTTAGGACTGGTAATGGGCTATGGGGGGGGGGGGTTAGGACTGGTAATGAGCTATGGGGGGGGGGCTAGGACAGGAAATGGGCTGATGGGGAGGGGTTATGACTTGAGGTGGGCTGATAGGGTTAGGAATGTTAATGGGCTGTGGGCTGTTGGGGGGGTTAGGAATGGTAATGCGCTATGGGGGGGTTAGGACTGGTAATGGGCTATGGGGGGGCTAGGACAGGAAATGGACTGATGGGGAAAGGTTAAGACTTGAGGTGGGCTGATGGGGTTAGGACTGGTAATGGGCTGTGGGCTGTTGGGGGGGGTTAGGACTGGCAATGGGCTATGGGAGGCTAACTGGAAATGGGCTGATGGGTTTAGGACTGGAAGTGGGCTGATGGGGGGTTAGGACTGGTAATGGGTTATAGGGGGGGCTTAAACTGAAAATGGGGTGATGTGGGGTTAGGACTGGAAGTGGGTTGATGGGGGGCTAGGACTGTTAATGGGCTATGGGGGGGGCTAGGACAGGAAATGGGCTGATGTGGAGGGGTTAGGACTTGAGGTGGGCTGATGGGGTTAGGACTGGTAATGGGCTGTGGGCTGTTGGGGGGGTTAGGACTGGCAATGGGCTTTGAGGGGCTGACTGGAAATGGGCTGATGGGTTTAGGAATGGAAGTGGCTGATGGGGGGTTAGGACAGGTAATGGGTTATAGGGGGGCTTAAACTGAAAAGGGGGTGATGTGGGGTTAGGACTGGAAGAGGGTTGATGGGGGGCTAGGACTGGTAATGGGCTATGGCGGGGGGCTAGGACGGAAAATGGGCTTATGTGGAGGGGTTAGGACTTGAGGTGGGCTGATGGGGTTAGGACTGGTAATGGGCTGTGGGCTGATGGGGGGGTTAGGACTGGCAATGGGCTTTGAGGGGCTGACTGGAAATGGGCTGATGGGTTTAGGACTGGAAGTGGGCTGATGGTGGGTTAGGACTGGTAATGGGTTATAGGGGGGGCTTAAACTGATAATGGGGTGATGTGGGGTTAGGACTGGAAGTGGGTTGATGGGGGGCTAGAAACTGGTAATGGGTTGGGGGGTTGCTAGGACTGGAAATGGGCTGAGTGGCAGGGAGCTTGAACTGCAAATAGCTGATGGGGACGGGGACTTGGAATGGAAATGGGCTGAGTGGAAGGGGGGGGCTTGAACTGCAAATAGCTGATGGGGAGGGGACTTGGAATGGAAATGGGCTGTGAGGGAAGGGAGCTAGGATTGGAAATGGGTTGATGGAGCAGCTAGGATAGGACTGGAAATGGGCTGATGGAGCAGCTAGGATAGGACTGGAAATGGACTGTTGGGGGGAGCTAAGATTGGAAATGGGCTGTGGTGGGGGCTTGGATTGAAATGGACTCATGGGGGGGGGGCTTGGACTGGAATTGGGCTGAGTGGAGGGGAGCTAGGATTTGACATGGGCTGATGGCGGGGCTAGGAAATGACTAGAAATGGGCTGATGGGGGGCTAGGATTGGAAATGAGCTGATGAAGGGACTCGGACTGGAAATGGATGGAGGAGCTAGGACTGGAAATGGGCTGATGGGGGGCTAGGACTGGAAATGGGCTGATGCAGGGATTAGAAGGGAATGGATGCTGGATGAGGCTGGAACTAGAAGGGAGCTGATGTTGGGGGAGGATTAGAATTGGATGGGGCTGCGAGAGTAAAATGGAGAGTGGAAAAATATTTTGTGTGGGAGGGATGAAAAATCTACAATTGGCCGGGTATTGGGAGAGTAAGTGGGGATTGAGGATGGAGGGGTAAAATTTGAGTGGATGAAATAGGAATGAGGAAAGAGCAAAAGGAGAAAGATTTGTATGTTAAAGCAGATGTAGAGAGAGAGAATGGAAAAATAAACTAGACGAGAGAAGAAAGGACAAATGGACAGCAGACGACGGAGAGTTAGCAGAAAACATGAAGAAACCAGAAGAAAGTGGCTGGAGCAATTGCAACTGGAAAAAAATGCACAAAAGGTAGAAAGATATCTCTTTATTTTGAATTTATTAACTGGAATATGAAAGCTCTGGGAAATGTGCATCATTAACGATTGCGCTTTGTTTGGTACAAGAGGAAATTAATTTATAGTTTTATTTCTACAGTGTTGTTGTACATTCCAAGTTTGGCTTTTGGGGTTCCCAGTTGCCTTCCTGTTTCTAAATTGTGATTCCTTGTTTGGTGATGGTCTATGTTCTGCATGTGTAACTGAGCTGAGGTATTCTGTTTATGTAATTCCTATTTGACATTGCCACTTGTTCTTTTTCCCCAGTATTCTCTGAAAGGTATTGGTTTAATATTTGCAGTGCTACCTTTTGATAGGTAGGGTATGGTGCTTTGTGAGTCCTGGTAATGTATTGGTTTAATATTTGCAGTGCTACCTTTTGATAGGTAGGGCAGGGCCGGATTTACCTTGAGTGAGGCCCTACGCCAACAAAAATTGTGGGCCCCCAGCAGGGGCGGCCCAAGGGGGGTGCGGACCGCATTTGCATAAGGGGCCTCATTTGCATAAATATTTGCATAATGTTACCATATACTAACTTTTAGTAAACGTGCCTCTTAATGAGTGTATGGATAAAGAAAGACTAAAAGATTTCTACATTACTATAATCCAGTGCCAACTGCCAGACACATTAGGAACTACTACAAACACTGCCCATAGTAAACCCGCCGTATCCTAACAGCACTACCAGGACTCACAAAGCACCATACTCTACCAATCAAAAGGCAACACTGCAAATATTAAACCAATACATTTCAGAGAACAACAATACATGACCTACTGGGGAAAGAGAACAAGTGGCAATGTCAAATAGGAATTATATAAACAGAACACCTCAGCTCAGTTACACATGCAGAACATAGACCATCACCAAACAAGTAATCACAATTTAGAAATAGGAAGACAATAATTAAACTGGGAATCCCAAAAGCCAAACTTGGAATGTACAACACTGTAGAAATAAAACTATACATTAATTTGCTCTTGTACTAAACAAAGCGCAGATGTTAATGATGCACATTTACCAGAGCTGACATATTCCAATTAATAAATTCAAAATAAAGAGATATTTTTCTACCTTTTGTGCATTTTTTTCAGCTGCAATTGCTCCAGCCACTTTCTTCTGGTTTCTTCGTGTCTTCTGCTAACTCTCCATCGTCTGCTGTCCATTTGTCCTTTCTTCTCTCTTCTAGATTTTTTTCCATTCTCTCTCTACATCTGCTTTAACATACTAATCTTTCTCCTTTTGCTCTTTCCTCATTCCTATTTCATCCACTCAAATTTTACCCCTCCATCCTCAATCCCCACTTACTCTCCCAATACCCGGCCAATTGTAGATTTTTTATCCCTCCCACACAAAATGTTTTTCCCTTCTCCATTTTACTCTTCCAGCCCCATCCCATTCTAATCCTCCCCCAACATCAGCTCCCTTCTAGTTCCAGCCTCACCCAGCATCCATTCCCTTCTAGTCCCTGCATCAGCCCATTTCCAGTCCTAGCCATCCATCAGCCCATTTCCAGTCCTAGCAACCCCCCAACCCAATACCAGTCCTAGCCCCCCCATCACCCCACTTACAGTCCTTAACCCCCCATCACCCCATTTTCAGTCCTTAACCCCCCATCACCCCATTTTCAGTTAAAGACCCCCTATAACCCATTACCAGTCCTACCCCCCCCTCAGACCACTTACAGTCCTAACCCCATCCACCCATTTCCAGTCAGCCCCCCATAGCCCATTGCCAGTCCTACCCCCCCATCAGCCCATTACCAGTCCTAATCCCATCATCCCACCTCCAGTTTTAACCCCCCAGCCCATTTCCAGTCCTAGCCCCCCATAGCCCATTACCAGACAACCCCCATCAGCCCACAGCCCATTACCAGTCTTAACCCCCCCAAAGCCCATTACCAGTTCTAACCCCCCCCAACAGCCCATTACCAGTCCTAACCCCATCAGCCCACCTCCAGTCTTAACCCCCCAGCCCATTTCCAGTCCTAGCCCCCCCCCATAGCCCATTACCAGACAGCCCCATCAGCCCACAGCCCATTACCAGTCTTAACCCCCCCCCTAAAGCCCATTGCCAGTTCTAAGCCCCCCCCAACAGCCCACAGTCCATTACCAGTCCTAACCCCATCAGCCCACCTCTAGCCTTAACCCCCCCCAGCCCAGCCCCGCCCAGCCCAGCCCCGCCCATTTCCAGCCCCAGCCCCCCAATAGCCCATTACCAGCCCTACCCCCCCCAGTCCATTTCCAGCCCCTGCCCCCCCATTAGCCCATTACCAGGCCTACCCCCCCATAGCCCATTACCAGTCCTACCCCCCCCCCCCCGGCCTAAAGAAAAATGTAATTTAAAAAAAACCTGGTGGCTGCCGCCGCGGGGCCCCCTGTGCGGCCGCGGGGGCCCCGTCTACAAGGTGAAGCGGTGAGGTGTGGTGAGGTCGGGTCGGGTCGGGTCGGGTCTCTCCCTCCCGCCGTCCCTCCCTGCAGGCTGCGCGAGACGCGAAGATCGCGCGTCTCCTCGCGTCTGTGTTAAGCCGGCAGGGGCGGCTGGGAAATCCCATCAGCCCCTGCGGGCTTAACACAGACGCGAGGAGACGCTCTATCTTCGCGTCTCTCGCAGCCTGCAGGGAGGGAAGGAGGGAGGGAGAGACCCGACCCGACCCGACCCGACCGCACCGCACCGCACCGCTTCACCTTGTAGATGGGGCCCCCGCGGCAGCAGAGGGGGCCCCGCGGCGGCAGCCACCAGGTTTTTTTTTTAATTGAGTTAAAAAAAAATTACCTGGTTCTTTTTTTGTGGGCCCCTGCCGGCTGTGGGCCCTACGCCATGGCGTACATGGCGTATAGGTAAATCCGGCCCTGAGGTAGGGTATGGTGCTTTGTGAGTCAGGATACGGCGGGTTTGCTATGGGTTCTAAATGGGCAGCGTTTGTAGTAGTTCCTAATGTGCCTGGCGGTTGGCACTGGATTATAGTAATATAGAAATCCTTTAGTCTTTCTTTATCCATATACTCATTAAGAGACATGTTTACTAAAAGTTAGTGTATGGTAACATTATGCAAATATTTATGCAAATAAGCCCACTTATGCAAATGAGACCCCGCACCGATTCTCTGCACATGGCCCCGCACCCCCCTTGGGCCACCCCTGCACATAACCCTCCTTCTGAAGTCACTTCATTGGCTCCCCTTCTGTTTCTGTATCCTATTCAAACTTCTCCTTTTGACTTATAAATTCATTCATTCTACTGCTCCTCACTAGCTTTCCTTTCTTCTTACTCTCCTTCTTGTGAACTCTGCTCTTCCACTGGCTTGCTTCTCTCTTCCACTGCCAATTCCATGCTTCAATCCTTTCACCTTGCTGCTCCTTATGCCTGGAGCAAACTACCTGATTCTGTACATTAGGCTTCATCTCTCCCCCTTCTCAAATGCATGCTAAAAGCGCACCTCTTTTAGGCTGCTTTTGGATCCTAATCCCTTGTTTTCCTTGTGTCTCCTTACCTTTCCTTATTTGTACCCCTTGTCTGTCTTGAGTAGAATGCAAGCTCTGATGAGCAGGGACTGTCACATGCTAGCCACATGACAAGCCATGCCCCAGTGTCCCATCCTTGCATATCTAGCAGAAAGTATGTAGAGTGTAAGCTGGGATGCACACCTACCAACCTGTCAACTGGTATGTGGCAGGGAGGCAATATAAAAGGAACTTGCTAGTACACTTGCCCAAGTGCTATGAGAGGTTCCTTGATGCAGACAATAGGTCTATATGTGTTGGAATGATGTCCAATGAAATGGAGATCATATATCACCAGCCGACGTTATGTATCACATGCCCCATAAGGTGACCATGGGTAAACATGCCACCTTGTGGGGAATGTGTGGGAGCATAAAGGGATCTGTTTCCTAGGCCTGGAGTGGAGGAGTGGCCTAGTGGTTGGGGCAAGGTACTTCAGGCCAGAAGGTCGAGGGTTCAAATCCCACTAGAGGACAGCAACATTGGGCCGGAAGGACTGGGGTTTCTAGTCACACAGGTGCTCCTTGTGGTCTTGGGCAAGCCACTTAACCCTCTATAGCCCATGTTCCCTGTAAAATAGTTATCTCAAAGTTATAATGCCCTGTTCAATGTAATTTCAGTTTGTTCAATGTAAACCACACTGATGCAGAATAGTGTGGTATATAAGAGAATGTAAATAAATAAAATAGGCCAAGGTGAAGGGCTGGGACCCTGTGGGTTGTAGGCACAGGCTGTACCTACAAAGGACTGTGGGTTGCAGGGTGAGTACAAGGGCAGGAGTATGATACCTAGTTAATCACTGATCTGGAAGTAATGTAGCAATTGAAATATGATCCTATTTGTCAGCAACTGGAATTTGCAACACCTCTCAGAGGCATGGGTATGTGCTGCCTACATTGAAAGATCCTCCTTGTGCAAGTCCATGAGTCCTTTAGCCAGTACATCAGGAATGCTACTGCCTATCAGGGGTCATGTCAATGTTTGAGGGCAATATATGTCCTCCTGGGCCAGATGGCTGTGGTGCTAGGGATGTTCACCTGACAGGACTAGCACTGAGGAGCATGAGTAGAGGAAGGAACACATGTCAGGGCACAGCACCTCTTCAGGGCTGCAGACATCAGATGCAATGTCTGATGTCAGGAATGTGAGACCAAAGATGGTGTGGGCCTAGCATGTCCACACATATAGATGTGCACATGTTAGTCCAAATGAAGGGCATGATGATTGGCTCATGCAAAGTCACCAGCTGATCACGAACTATAGGCCCTCCAACTATGCATGTGTGTATGAGTATTCAGAAGTGTGGGGTTGGTCTGGCTTGCTGTGATATTGGCAAGCAACAAAGGTATACTACAGTGGAGTCCATTTGAATGGAAGCAGCACCACCATTGCACGCCTATTATGTGAGTGTATCCTCTTAATCTGGGATGTGACATTGGAGACTGTGTGTCTTACCACCTCTCAGGAAAGAACACTGGTGTTGCCATGAAGGGGAGAAGAGGCCTCAGTCCTCCAGGACATGTTTTCCTAGCACTGAAAGGGCTGAATGTGACTAGAAGGGGGTCAAGTGCAGTACATGGCCAAAGAGGTTTAAGAAAAGCCAACCGGTGATGACAGAAGACTCATGGGTGCACCCCAATGATATGATGTTAGCTAAGTATCAGAGATCTCCAGACAACCATGCATGCATGGCAATGGCATGGACAGCAAGAAATCTTCCCAGGTGGGCCCCATTTCAACCTCACTAAGCACAATGAAGGCCACATACAGACTTCTCTGGCAGTAGGAGTCACATGTACTTTTGCATAGCATCTATGATGGCACAGCTCTCACCCCAGAAGCACTCCACGCTACTGTGCTGCCACCATGCCATGCTGTCAGCAGTTTTGGGTAAATGGAGAAGGTAGTGTGAGGAGAACTTCCAATGTGAATGCTCTGTGAGGCAAGGTATATCAATAGCCATGTGGGAATTACAGCATGATAATGAAGGGTTGAACACCAAGGGCCCTGCTTGCATAGCCACATCACATGTGCACACATTAATCATCCTAATGTTGCCTCCATGCGAAGACAAGTCAATGCACAAAGCCACACCATGAACAGAAACTGACACACCTTGAAAGGAAAAGTTATATTTATTAAAGAGGGTACAAACTCCCCATTGCAATTCACACAGAATGGCAGTTGCCGCAGACAGGCTTGACCCCGTGACTCTACTTTTTATGAGGCCATCCCCATCCCCTACTCTGGACAATGGATGGAACTCCTTGTGGCCCACCCAAGCTTGGCCTGGTGTCTCTACTGTTGCTGCTTCTGCACAAGCTATAGAATTGCAGCGGTGAGGTTGCTGATGGCAGCTGTCACAGAGGAGTTGAGGTCAGTGATGGCAGCTATCACAGATATGGAGAACCATATACCAAAAACTACAAGATCCAAAGGGAGACAATAAGAATCCAAAATGATATTCTGTCACAGAAGAGGGAGATGTGTTTCTCTCCCCCAACTGCAGTGAACCCTTTTTTAATAAAATTGTGAATGAATAAAAACATTACTTAGCTTGCCCTTCAGTATGGAGCAGACAGAGCTTAAATATTCCAAATTACCCATGCCTACCAATTGCCAGATTAATATGAATAAAATACAGTCTCTAAAATGCTTGTATGCAAATGCTAGAAGTCTAAAAAATAAGATGGGGGAGTTAGAATATATAGCACCAAATGAGAGGTTAAATATGACTGGAATCTCAGAGACATAGTGGAAGGAGGGCAATCAGTGGGACACTGTGATACCTGGGTACAAACTATATTGTAATGATAGAGCTGATCAAATTGGTGGAGGGGTTGTGCTCTGTGTTAGAGAGGGCACTGAGTCAGAAAGGATTAAAATTTTGCAGGAAACAAAATTTTCTGTAGAATCTCTATGGATTGAAATTCCATGTAAAAAGGGGAAGGCGATGGCAGTGGAGGTGTACTATCAACTGCCTGGCCAGAATGAACAAATGGATGATTAAATGCTCAAAGAAATCAGGGAAGCTAACAAAAATTACAGCACAGTAATAATAATGGGTGATATCAATTACCCCAGTATTGACTGGATCAGTGTCACAGCAGGACATGCTAGGGAGATAAAGTTCCTAGATTAAATAAATGACTGCTTCTTGGAGCAGCTGGTTCATGAACCAACCAGAGAGGAAGCTACATTGGACCTAGTCCTTAGTGGAACACCAGATCCGGTGCAAGAGATAAGGGTGTTGGGGCCACTTGGCAATAGTGATCATAGCATGATCACGTTTGATTTAATTAGTGGAAGAGGGATGGTGAGGTAATCCTCAGTACTACCTTTTAACTTTCGAAAGGGAGACTATGATAAAATGAGGAAAATAGTTAAGAAACAACTAAAAGGAGCAGTTGCAAAGGTTAAAGACTTACATCAAGCTTGGGTGGTGTTGAAAAATACTGTCTTGGAAGCCCAGACCAGCTGTATTCCACGCTTTAAGAAAAGTGGAAGGAAGTCCAAAAAACTGCCAGCATGGTTTAAAGGTGAAGTCAGAGAGGCTGTTGTTGCCAAAAAAGCATCTTTCAGGAAATGGAAAAAAGAGCCAAATGACGAAAACTGGAAACAGCACAAACACTGGCAAGTTAAATGCAAAGCATTGATAAGGCAGGCAAAGGGAGAATTTGAGAAGAAGCTTGTTGCGGAAGCAAAAACGCGTAATAAAGACTTTTTCAAGTACATTCATAGCAAAAAACCTGTGAGAGAGTCAGTTGGTCGATTAGATGATAGAGGGGTTAAAGGGGCACTAAGAGGCGACAAGGCAATAGTGGATAGACTGAATGAATTCTTTGCTTCGGTCTTTACCGAGAAAGATGTAGGGATGTTACCCATGACTGAAGTGGTATTTAAAGGTGTGGAAGCATTGACGGAAATATTGATACATCGGGAGTGTACACTCACACATGTATTGGAGTGGAGGAGTGGCCTAGTGGTTGGGGCAAGGTACTTCAGGCTGGAAGGTCAGGGGTTCAAATCCCACTAGAGGACAGCAACCTTGGGCCAGAAGGACTGGGGTTTCTAGTCCCACAGGTGCTCCTTGTAGTCTTGGGCAAGCCACTTAACCCTCCATAGCCCATGTTCCCTGTAAAAAATAGTTATCTCCAAGTTATAATGCCCTGTTCAATGTAATTTCAGTTTGTTCAATGTAAACCACACTGATGCAGAATAGCACGGTATATAAGAGAATATAAATAAATTACAACTATTTGATAAACTGAAGAGTAACAAATCACCTGGACCAGATGGTATACATCCAAGGGTGTTGAAAGAACTGAAATATGAGATTGCAGACCTGCTATTAGTAATCTGTGAACTATCATTAAAATCATCTGTAATACCTGAAGATTGGAGGATGGCCAATGTAACACCAATTTTTAAAAAGGGTTCTAGGGGTGATCCGGGAAACTACAGACCGGTGAGACTGATGTCAATACCTGGAAAAATGGTAGAAACCATCATAAAGAACAAAATTACTGAACATGTAGCTAGTCATGGCTTAATGGGAGACAGCCAACATGGCTTTATATAAGGAGGATCTTGTCTTACTAATCTGTTATGTTTTTTTGAAGGTGTGAATAAACAGGTAGACAAAGGTGAGTCATTTGATATAGTGTATTTGGACTTTCAGAAAGCCTTTGACAAGGTCCCTCATCAGAGACTTTTGGCAAAACTAAAGAGTCATGGTATAGGAGGCAGTGTACTATTGTGAATCAAGAACTGATTTAAAGATAGAAAGCAGAGGTTAGGGCTAAATGGCAAATTTTCCCAATGGAGAAATGTGAATAGTGTTGTACCCCTGGGATCTGTGCTGGGTCCGCTGCTTTTTGACATATTCATAAATGACTTTGAAAAGGGAATAATGAGTGAGGTTATCAAATTTGCAGATGACACAAAACTATTTAAAGTTGTTAAAACCCATAAGGATTGTGGAAAATTGCAAGAGGATCTTGATAAAATGGAAGACTGGGCATCAAAATGGCAGATGAAATTTAATGTGGACAATTACATAGAAACATAGAAACATGATGACAGAAAAAGACCACATGGCCTATCTAGTCTGTCCTTCCATATCAACAACTACAACAGTCCACTTTTTACCTTTAGAGATCCTCTGTGTTGGTCCCATGCTTTTTTGAATTCAGTTACTGTCCTCATCTCTACCACCTCCACTGGGAGACTATTCCATGGATCCACTACTCTTTCCGTAAAGAAATATTTCCGCATATCACTCCTGAATCTATCTCCCTTCACCCTCATCCCATGTCCCCTCGTAGCAGAACTTGCTTTCAATTGAAAGAGGCTCTCTCCCTGAACATTTATGCCACGGAGGTATTTAAACATCTCAATCATATCACCTCTATCCCACCTTTCCTCTAAGGTGTACATATTAAGATCCTTAAGTCTGTCCTCATATGCTTTATAATGAAGCCCACTAATCATTTTAGTAGCCACCCTCTGCACCAACTCCATCCTGTTCACATCCTTTTGAAGGTGCGGTCTCCAGAATTGCACACTATACTCAAAATGAGGTCACACCAAAGACTTATACAGAGGCATTATCACCTCCTTTTTTCTGCTAGCCATTCCTCTCCGTATGCACCCAAGCATCCTTCTAGCTTTTTCCGTCGCCTTTTCTACCTGTTTAGCTACTTTAAGATCATCAGACACAACCACGCCTAGGTCCCGCTCTTCTTTAGTGGACAAAAGTACTTCACCTCCTATACTGTATTGCTCCCTTGGATTGCTGCAGCCCAAATGCATGACCTTACATTTTTTAACATTAAATCCCAGCTGCCAAATTCTAGACCATTCTTCAAGCTTAGCTAGATCCCTCCTCATGTTATCTACATCTTCCTGGGTGTCTACTCTATTGCAGATTTTGGTATCATCCGCAAAGAGGCAAAACTTACCCGACAGCCCTTCCGCTATATCACTAACAAAGATGTTAAAAATAATCGGACCAAGGACAGATCCCTGGGGCACACCACTGGTAACATCCTTCTCCTCAGAGTGAGATCCATTTACTTGTACTCTTTGTCGCCTCCCACCCAACCAATTTCTAACCCAAGCAGTAACTTTAGGGTCCATCCCTAGGGTGCTTAGTTTGTTTATAAGTCCTCTGTGAGGAACAGTGTCAAAGGCTTTACTGAAATCTAAATACACCACATCTAGAGCTCTCCCTCGGTCCAACTCCCTGGTCACCCAGTCAAAGAAATCAATCAGATTTGTCTGACAAGACCTGCCTCTGGTGAATCCATGCTGCCTCAGATCCTGTAATCCGCTGGACTCCAGAAACCTCACTATTTTCTCTTTCAGCAGCATTTCCAATAATTTACTCACCACCGAAGTTAAACTAACCGGCCTGTAGTTTTCAACCACATCCTTACTTCCGCTTTTGTGTAAAGGCACCACATGAGCCTCTCTCCAGTCCTTTGGCACCACTCCCGACTCCAACGAGGCATTGAAAGGTCAGTCAGTGGAGCTGCTAGAATGTCCCCAAGTTCCCTCAGTATTCTAGGGTGTATCCCTTCCGGTCCCATCGCTTTGTCTACTTTAAGTTGAGCTAGTTTCTCACGAACACAGTCTTCTGAAAATTGTTCAAGATGTCCCTCGCTTCTGTTCCTATTTGTGGGTGTTTTCTGAGGTCCTGCTCCTGGTTCTTCATCTGTGAACACAGAACAAAAATATTTGTTAAGCAATTCCGCTTTATCCTTATCAGCTTCTACATATTCCCCCCCTGCACCCTTGAGTCTGACAATACCACTCTTGCCCTTCCTCTTCTCACTAATATATCTGAAAAATGTTTTATCCCCTCATTTTATTGCATTGGCTATTTCCTCCTCCTTTTGAATCTTTGCCTTCTTGACTACTTTGCTAGCTTCTCTAAGTTTTTCCAAATACAGATGCCTGTCTTCCTCTCTCTGTGATCTCTTGTATTTCATGAAGGCCTCCCTCTTTTTCTTCACTTTTTCAGCTACTTCCTAAGAAAACCATAGCGGTCTCCTTTTCCTTTTGCCTTTATTTACCATTTTAACAAAAAGGTTGGTTGCCCTTAAAATATCCCCTTTCAGTTTTGCCCACTGTTTTTCTACATCCCCCAGCTGTTCCCATCCCACTAACGACTCCCTGAGGTATTGGCCCATCTTCGCAAAGTTAGTCTTCCTAAAGTCTAAGATCCTCACCTTTGAATGGATTCTAACAGCCCTAGTCCTAATACTGAACCACACCATCTGGTGATCACTGGATGCAAAATGATCTCCCACTACAACATCAGAAACACTTTCACTATTGGTAAGCACCAAGTCCGGTATGGTCCCTTTACATGTGGGGTCTGTTACCAATTGCCTGAATAGTTCTCCCTGTAGAGAATCCAGGATCTCCTTACTTCTAGATGATACTGCAGCAGGAATGTGCCAATCAACATCTGGCATATTGAAATCTCCTATCAGTAGCACTTCTTCTTTCCTAGCAATGCTGCGCATGTCTTCAATTAACTCTCTGTCCACCTCTTCCTCTTGTGAGGGAGGTCTGTATATCACACCAATGCAAATAGATTTCTCTTTCCCTCTTTCTAGTTTAACCCACAATGCCTCCTCTCTCCCTTTTAAGCTCTGTAATTCCAAAGCTTTAATAGTAGTTTTTACATATAGTGCCACTCCTCCTCCCCTTCTTCCTACCCTGTCCTTTCTGAATAAAGTAGAGCC
This sequence comes from Ichthyophis bannanicus, assembly GCA_033557465.1. Classification (NCBI taxonomy): domain Eukaryota; kingdom Metazoa; phylum Chordata; class Amphibia; order Gymnophiona; family Ichthyophiidae; genus Ichthyophis; species Ichthyophis bannanicus. Next base: position 401,857,372 of record CM066032.1, on the reverse strand, counting down.
AGTTATAGTTACATCCCAGTCATGGTTTTCTGTGAACCATGTTTCTGTAACTGCCACTAAATCCAAGTCAGCCACTCCCACCAAAGCTTCAACATCAGGGATCTTATTTCCCATGCTACGGGCATTTATACACACTGCTTTCCATATGTTACCCCTGTTACCCATTTCCATAAAGGTATTTAATGTATCACCTACCTGGGGGCTTTCACTTACCTGGGGGCTTTCTTCACCTATCCCCAACGAATCTAGTTTAAAGCCCTCTTCAGTAGATTAGCCAGTCTACTACCGAAGATGCTTGACCTTTTTTGGACAGATGGATGCCATCTCTGCTCTGGTCTAGGAAACCAAAACGCTCTCGATGGCACTATCCACGCAGCCATGCATTCATCTCCAGGATGCGAGCCTCTCTGCCTTGGCCTTTACCCTCAACAGGGAGGATTGAAAAGAACAACACCTGTGCACCTAACTGCTTCACCCTCTGTCCCAGAGCCATGAAGTCACTTTTGATACATTCCGAGGTATACCTGGCAGTATCATTTGTTCCAACATGGATTAGCAACATTGGGTAATAATCAGTGGGCTTGATGAGTCTCGGCAAACTCTCCATAACATCTTGGATTTTGGCACCAGGCAGACAGCATACCTCTCTGGACATCAAGTCTGGTCGGCAGATGGACGCCTCAGTACCCCTCAGAAGAGAGTCTCCAACCACCACTACCCTTCATTTCCTTCTGGTCACTGATTCTGCAACTTTGGGGTACTTGAACTCTGGTTCTTCCCTTTCCAGGGATGCTTTCACCTCCTCCACTTCCAGGGCTGCATAATGGTTCTTCAATTCAAGGGCTGGAGAAGTTGGATTGGTGATTTTGCAGGCCCTGGTGACTTGTGTCCAACCATCGACATTCTGTTGGCACCCATCTTCTCCTGTGCTGGAGAGCTTGGTTGCTGCAAGAAGCATCTCATCAATGTACTTCTCACTGTCTTGAATGCTCCTCAGCCGCGCCACTTCCTCTCTGAGTTCCTCCACTTGTTTCCTCAGAGCTTCAGCATGCAGGCACCCTGCACATGGAACTGGTCCTTCAACTGGCATTAGGACCTCTGTCTGGACCGAGGCAGAAGCTGTAACGGGGGCAACAGCTTTAGCAATATGATTTTTCCTAGCCATTGTTTTGTTCGTGGAGCTTAGGTATCTGTTAAAGCAAAAGAGAGAGATCTACCAAGTACCAGCCGGTTTCGCAGCTGTCCTTTCAGAGCAGTTAAATCTCTTTAATTATATTCAAAATGTGCTGGTCCAATTCTCTGTGATTTGTTAAAGGGGGAGGTGCCCTATAAAGCAAGACTGCTCACTAGGGGTGGGTGGGAGTCGGGGTGGGTAGGGAGGGAACTAACACCTGATTAGGTGTTAGCAGTTTCTAAACCTGAGGAGGTTACTAGAGTTCAGCAACCTATTGTGCTCAAGGAAAGGTCCCCTAAAGCACCAAATTGCAAAGTTATGCACCTAGGGAAGAACAACCCAAACTATGGTTACACGATGCAAGGTTCCACATTAGGAACCACCACCCAGGAAAAAGATTTAGGTGTCATTGTGGATAACATGTTAAAACCCTCTGCCTAGTGTGCAGCAGCGGCCAAAAGAGCAAATAGAATGCTAGGTATCATAAGGAAAAGAATGGAAAATAAAACAAAGGTTATTATAATGCCTCTGTATCCTTACATGGTGCGATCACACCTTGAATATTGTGTGCAATTCTGGTCGCCGTATCTTAAAAAGGATATAGCATTATTAGAAAAGGTTCAGAGAAGAGCCACCAAAATGGTAAAGGGGATGGAAGGATACGTCTATGAAGAAAGGCTAAAAAGGTTAGTGCTCTTTAACCTGGAAAAGAGACGACTGAGGGGAGATGTGATAGAAGTCTATAAATTATTGAACGGAGTGGAACGGGTAAACGTAGATCAATTGTTTGCGTTATCAGAATATAGAGAGACTAGGGGACATGCAATGAAGCTACAGGGTAAACTATTCAAGACAAATAAGAAAAAATATTTTTTTCACTCAACATGTAATCAAACTCTGGAATTTGTTACCAGAGTATGTAGTGAAAGCTGTTAGTGTAGCTGGGTTTAAAAAAGGTTTGGACAAGTTCCTGGAGGAAAGGTCCAGAAACCATTATTAAAAAGGGAAGCAGGATATCACTGCTTGCCCCAATACAAGCATTGTGGAAACTGTGTCTTTTGGGGAAACTGCTAGGTACGTATTACCTAGATTGGCCACTGTTGGAAACAGGATACTGGGCTCGATGGACCTTGGTCTGACCCAGTATGGCATATCTTATGTTCTTATGATAGCACGTTGAGATCCCTCTTAAACGAGAAGCAAAAGACAGCCCTGTGTGCGATGTGACAACATGGCAATACGGTTGCTGGAGTCCTCCTAACTGACTGGTCCTGTACTACCTGAAGCAGGGTTTGTGTTTTAACCCGAAATGTGTTACGTTGCACACAGGGCTTGCTTCTCGTTTAAGAGGGATCTCAATGTGCTATCAAACTAAGTAATGTTTTTTCATTCACAATTTTATTAAAAAGGGTTCATTGCAGAGGGGGTTGGGGGGGGGGGCGGAGAGAAACCCATCTCTTTCTCTTGTGACAGTGCACCCGACAAATATCATTTTGGATTCTTATTGTCTCCCTTTGGATTTTGTAGTTTTTGGTATATGGTTTTGATCTCGGAGGACACGGGGTGGTTTTTGTTTGAGAGATGTGGAGAAGGCCTCTATTGAGTTCCTGATGCCCACCAGATCCTGATGGATAACTGTAAAGATGGTAGAAAAGCACAAGGTCAGATACTTGTAGCATTTGGCAAAGCCATATCATTGAAACGCTGCCAGAGAACCATATACTGATCATCATTACATTGTGCCTCTGAGCAGTGTAAAGGGCCAGGTAGGCACAGGCCTGGTGTTGCACCTCCTAAGGGATGTTGCTTTGTGGACAAATTGCATAGGTCTATTCAACCAGTTGTCTATAGGGTACAGTCTAGGGGTGAGATGACCTAGGCATTGCAGAAGCATATATCCATGTCATATGTTATCAGAACGGTGCACCTAGGGAACCCAACCCTCCTACACCCATGAGTAGCATGCAGCTGTTGAGCTACTACAGACCACCATGCACTTCCTGGCTCACAATGGCCATACATTGCATAGAGGGCTCTCTCCTTCCACGTCTGTCAATAATGCGCCATGTAGTCCATCACAATACTCTCCTCCTCTGGAAAATAGGCAGCATTGTCACCCATCCTCTCCCTATCAATCTTCATCACCCTCCAATGTGTATCTCACTGCACACACCATTCATTCCTGGACTTCCTCCCTAGCTCTCACTATAAGAGCTGTGCAGTGATAGACAGAGAGGAGTTTGCAAGATGAAGGCCTGAGTCACCAACTAGGGTCACAGCTGTGTCTCTGTCATCCTTTCCATCCATGTGACCCCACACTGTCAACTTTCTGCATGCATCCTGTCCCACATCATCATCCCTGCCTAGCACCTGCACTCTCGCAGCTCTTCAAGCCATAGCCCTGTGCTGACCCACACCTCTACATGCCAAGCCACTGATGTGGAACCAATAGTCGGGAGAGACCTAGCCAGCCAGCCGTTTTGTAGCAGCTGATAAGCATGCAATAAATAAAACCAGGAGTCAGTTCAAAAGATCCAATCCAATTTATTGTGCATAGGCCCAGTCAGTCAAAGCTTCAAAAGGAACTGAGCAAAGTTTTTACAGAGACATACTCATTTATACCTCTTTTTCAGTTTGATACATGAGAACTTTCTATTGGTTCCAGCTTGATACATGCAAACTTCCTATTGGCTCCAACGCCCCCTGCACCTGTCCAATCAGAAATCCCTCCGGGGCCTAGCAACCAGCCCCCTCCCTTAGGACTGTCCTAACAATGGTTCAGTTTCTAGGTTTGATACTTCTCTACTGCAAGGTTGTCCCTAGCTCCAGGAATGCATGTATTGAAACATTTCTTTCTTTTGCACACAAGAGAATAATGAAAGACTTATGAATTCATGTAAAACTTCTTATTAAGAAGTTTAAAACAGTTTTCTCATTTTCCACAGATTTTTGGTTCTTTTCTAGCTATAATGGGGGTTGGGATCCAGGCCTAACTTACAGGCCTTTCATATTTGCAGACTACTCTAGGCCATAGCCTGCCACATTCCTCCCTTTGATTATTCTCACCCGCAAGTGAGAAAGGGTGAGAATTAAATCACTCATTAATTAGATCATATATTACACTGGTGTAACAGCATCACCTTGGGGTATAGGGTAATATTGTCACATAGCTAATATCTTTGTAGCTGCCTTCCTTTCTACATTGCTATCAATAGCTGCTGACTTTATTCAACTGTGATGAATCCAGGGTTCGAGTTCTGCAACTTTAACTGCTGTTGGGGTTAACAAGATGACAACATAAGGTCCCTTCCAATGCGGTGTCAACATGCGGTGTCAACATGCGGTCCCTTCCAATGCGGTGTCTTTCTCCACTCTTTGATCCACACTGAGATTCCAGGCTTGAGAGGATGCAGGGGTTCTGTTAGATGGATGGGCAGCTGGTCTTGTACCCACGTATGAAGACTCTGCAAAACAGAACTTAAAACCAATAGTTCTTGCCTAGTAATTTCAGATCTAATCTGTTCCATATCTCCCTTTATTTCCTATACAATAGGCGGGGGTCGCCCATACAGAATCTCAAAAGGGAAAACTCCTAAAGACTTAGCAGGGGCTAAGTATATCATAAGAAGGGCTATAGGAAGAACCTGGGGCCACTTCAGGTGAACTTCTTGGCAAAGTTTGGACAACTGAGATTTCAGGGTTCTATTCATACATTCTATTTTTCCTAAATTCTGAGATCTGTAGGCAGTATGCATCTGATAATGTCAATATCTCGGGGCCATACTTAATGGACTTGCTTCCTGAGGTTTTCCACCCTCATTCTTTGTACAGGGCCCCATGTGCATGCAAGGTTGTAAGGACATACTTGGAATCTGGGTACACATTTAGACAGAGCCCCTTTTCCTATTGTCAGTGCTCTAGTAAGAGCTATCAGTTTAGCTTTCTGTGCTGAAGTTCCTGGGGCCAGGGCTGAGGACTCAACTACCAGATCAAGGGTCACCACTGCATATCTGGCACAACAATGTCCATTAATGATGACAAGACTGCTTCCATCTACAAAGAAAGTCCGTTCAGGGTTCTCCAAAGGAACATCAGTCAAATCCGGGCAGCTTGAGAATATAGTGTCCATAGTTTCTAGACAGTCATGATCAGGGGGATCAACACCAACTGGTAACAACGTAGCAGGATTCAGAGCTTGACTGACCATCAATTGTACAACATACTTTGATACTTCAACATTTGTGAATTTGTGAGCCAGAAACTTCCTTTGTGTTTCATATTGGTCAGAACAGAGTGTGGTACAGTAACTTGAAGATTCTGTCTCAAAGTGAGCTTGTCTGCTTTGCTCACTAGGAGGGCTGTAGCTGCAACAGCTCTCAAACAAGGGGGCCAGCCTTTTGCAATTACATCTGATTGTTTTGACAAATAGGCTACTGGTCGTTGCCAAGATCCAATGAGATTAAGTCAACACTCCTAGAACATTTCCTTGTGACTTATGAACATAAAGACTGAAAGGTTTTCTGGACATCTGGTAGACCCAGTGCTGGTGATAACATCAGAGCGGTTTTCAAAGATCAAAAGGCTGCATCCTGTTCAAGTCCCCATTCCAATGGAGACTTTTCCATTCCTTTGGTAGCTTGATACAATGGTTTTGCTAGCAGCGCAAAATTGGGGATCCATATACGACAGTACTCTGCGGCACCCAAGAAGGCTCTCACTTGCCTCCTGGTGGTTGGAGTAGGAATACTGCATACAGCTTCTTTGCGTTCTGGTCCCAGGCATCGAATTCCGCTGGACAACTGGAATCCTAGGTATTTAACTTGTTTGACATAATTCCCCTTTGTCTCGTGAGACTTTGTATCCAGCCTCATAAAAAGGTGCAAGAGTTCACTGGTGGCTTGTAGACCTTCACTTTCTGAGTTGGTGGCTATGAGCAAGTTGTCCACATACTGAAGAAGAACCCTTTCTCCTGGGTTCACATAGTGGCTTGAAAAAAATCCTGATTTAAAACAGCACTGGAGAGAGTAGGTGAATTCTTGAATCCTTGAGGTAATTGAGTCCAGGTGAGTTGGCCCCGCCTTCCTGTTGTGGGGTCTTGCCATTCAAAAGCGAACAAAAGTTGACTGGTGGGGGCTAAGCATATGCAGAAAAAGGCATCTTTCAGGTCCAGGACAGTGAAATGAGTAGCCTCAGCGGGGATCAGTCCCAGGAGTGTATAAGAATTTGGTACCACTGGGTGTATAGTTTCAGCTGCATCATTCACTCGCCTCAGATCTTGTACTGGGTGGTAATCCCCTGTCCCAGGTTTCTTAACTGGGAGAAGGGGGGTATTCCAAGGTGACTGGCACTCCTTGAGAAGTCCATACTTCAATAGTTTCATTAGCTGGTCGGGGAAAAGGATACTGCTTCACATGCACTGGTTACGCTCCTGGCTTGAGGGTGACAATGACAGGGGCTATCTTCTTTGCTAGGCCAGGTGGATTATCTTCTGCCCATACTCCAGGTGGGGCTATAAGGTTGGTGGGTATACAGGAACTAGCTGGCTTGATTGGAGATGCACTATAGAACCGCTACTCTTCTTCTCGGGGAACAGTCAGCACCATCAATCCAGCAGGCTTTGGGTTCACAGTCATTTTCATTTCTCCCCCTTCAGCAAAGGATATCTGTGCCTGGAACTTAGCAAGCAGATCTCGGCCCAGAAGTGGAATAGACCATCAAAAGAATCCAATATAGACAGGGAAATCCCCTTGCGGCTGATCAACTGTAATTTTGTCGGAGCTTGTCAGCCCAGCATACGGGAAGCATTCCGAAGATGCCACTGTGACCGCTCACTTTATTTTAATCAATTTTTATCAATTTTATCAATATTTTAAAAAATGTAGTGAGAATGAAAAAATAAGTCCATCAACTTAGCTTATTATGCAGAGCACCGCCAGAATGCCATTAATAAGTGGACGACATGGCCACGTTTCGGGTTTACGAAAAGCTCAAACCCTGCTTCAGGTCCCACTCCTCGGCAAATGGCGAATTTTCAGCTTACACAGCCCAGAAAACCCTTTCTTTAAATTTAAATTTAGATTTAAAGAAAGGGTTTTCTGGGCTGTGTGAGCTGAAAATTCGCCATTTGCCGAGGAGCGGGACCTGAAGCAGGGTTTGAGCTTTTTGTAAACCCGAAACGTGGCCATGTCGTCCACTTATTAATGGCATTCTGGCAGTGCTCTGCATAATAAGCTAAGTTGATGGACTTATTTTTTCATTCTCAGTACATTTTTAAAAATATTGATAAAATTGATAAAAATTGATTAAAATAAAGTGAGCGGTCACAGTGGCGTCTGCGGAATGCTTCCCGGATGCTGGACTGACAAGCTCCGACAAAATTACAGTTGATCAGCCGCAAGGGGATTTCCCTGTCTATATTGGATTCTTTTGATGGTCTTGTCTTTGATTTAATCCAATAGGGTTCTTGAATTTCACGTTTGGTTGCATTTTGAACCTGTTCAAACAATGTCTTCAGAAATGTTTGCATTTACTGAGGAACAGATTTCCCAACTTAAGAAGCATAAGTCACTGTTTGAGGATGATTCCATCTCGTCTACTGGAGAGCTGCCCTCCACGATTTTTGAATTAAAGGATCTTCACAAAAAACTGATTAGGGCTCAATTACATGGCTCAGCCATGGCTCAATATTTGAAGTCTCTAATTTTATGTAGGGGGTTACGGGTAATCAAGCCTCCCAAACAATTCACTGATGACGTTGAATTTCTGAATAAATGGAATTCCATCCTGAACAAGTGAGGTTTTGATTTAGTGGCCCTCTTAGTTGAGCGGTCTATTCAGGAACAGAAGTTTCTGTCTTTACAGACAGAGGAGCTTAAAAAACAGGTTTTGGAATCTATGCCTCCAGCTAGTTTCCAGACCCAATGGTTGGACATTCAGAAACAATTGGATTCTTTTCATGAGCATATTCGGAGTCTGAAGATTCGGAAATTTAAACGGGACAAAACTGACTATGATAATTACTGTGTGTATAATTGGCCTTCCATGAGAAAATTTACCCAAGGGAGACGGGTGACCTTTACTGGGGATTCAGACTCCACTGAATCTGGTAGTGGTGATTTGGCTATTTCGGAATCTTCAACGAGTAGAACTGATGTCAATGAACGTGGAAGGGGTAGTACCTCTAGGGGTCGGAGATCCCGCAGGAACTATCAACAGGATTTTTGGCAGGGACCGGACACCAGATCCCGGACAAAGAGTCGTCCGTTATAAACCTTTCTGGGGTGCCCCTGACGACGGAACAACGCCGGATCCTGGAGTTGGGACTGTCTTTTGTCCCTACCTCTCGATATGATGGTTTCTCTACCAGATTAGCTCTACATAAATTTTTTCGAAAGCTGAGGGTGTTACAGCATCTTTCCCTCACTCCTGGGATTCAGGACCCCTCCTTTGTGAGAAATCCTTCTCGTTGGTTACCCCCGGGAGCTCCGGATCATGCCATTTCGACATATCAGTCCCTTGTTTTTCAACGATTGTCTGTATTGGAGAGGCAACGGTTTTCGCGGTATTCCAATTTTTCAAGGGATCAGATTAAAGCATTGGAAGAACTCCGGAATTTAGATGTGGTGGTGCGGCGGGCGGATAAGGGGGGCGCCACTGTGTTGCTCTCCCAGGCCCAGTATCAATGTCAAGCTGAGGTTCATTTACAAGACCGCACTAATTACATTATTCTTCCGTCGAATCCCACGGTGGCTTTACAAGCCCGGATATCTACAATAGTTTCGGCGGCTTTTTTGAGCAGTTGGATTACTAGGAATGAGAAGAGCTTTCTGCTTAAGCAGCATCCTAAAACACCGGTATTCTATCTGGTCCCTAAGGTGCACAAGTCGCTCACTGATCCGCCAGGTCGCCCCATCGTGTCATGCCGGGATTCCGTGCTTGAACCTCTGTCTCAGTTCTGCGACCTTTTTTTGCAACCGGCGGCGGTACAGGTGAGGTCATACCTCAGGGACACTGGTGATTTTCTAACTCAATTAAAACCTTGTCGGGTGATGGATTCTTACCATTTTCTCGTGTCTCTAGACGTACAGTCTCTTTATACAAACATTGACCAGAGGGAGATGCTGCGTTGCCTATTGGATTATCCTTTGGATCTCCCTGATCGGATACCCCGCTCGTTTTTGTTGGATTTGCTGGGGCTTGTTTTAGACCAGAATTTTTTTCTATTTCAGGGGACTTACTATCGACAGATACACGGTATAGCCATGGGGGCCACTGTGGCTCCGTCTCTGGCCACAATCTACATGGCAGTTTTTGAACAGTTATACGTGTACTCGGATCCAGCTTTTGCAAGTGTGCCCTTCTGGAGGCGTTTTCTTGATGACATTTTTTTCCTCTGGAGTGGCACACGGATGGAACTTGATCAGTTCTTGGTTTGCCTGAATTCTCATATGTCTCGGATACAATTCACAGCTCAGATTTCATCTACTGTTTTACAATTTTTGGATGTTCAAGTCATCTTCACACCAACTGGTTTTCAGACCACGTTGTTTCGGAAATCAGTGCAACGAAATACCCTTTTAAGCTATCAGAGTTTTCATCCTAAGGCTCTTAAACAGGGTCTCCCGTTTGGGCAATTTTTAAGGTTGCGTCGTAATTGTTCGACTCTATCTGAATTCCAGAAACATGCCCGTGAACTTGAATCACGATTGCTCCAGCATGGTTACCCCTCTTTGGTGGTATCAAGGGCCTATAAAAGGGCGCGCTATGTGCATCAAGAATGGTTATCGTTTCCTTCAAACTCAACATCTGATTCCTCTGTGATCACTGGGGTTTTACCATACACACGTCAAATTACTGCTGTTACAAAATTATTACATCAATTCTGGCCCCCTAGTTGGGACACATGCCTGCTTTCGCGACTGCACTTTGAGGGTTGCTTATTCTCGATCAGCTAATCTGCGGGACAAAGTGATGTCTACAGTTTCAGAAATTGATCGCCCCTTGCGGTTTCACGTGGACAGTGGCCACTCTGCGTGTGGCAACTGTATGTACTGTTCCTTAACCATTGAGGGCCTTGAATGGTTGGATAGAAACACATCCCGGACGCACAGAACCAGATGGCGTACTGATTGCCTTACGGATTTTGTGGTATATCTGGTGATTTGCCCCTGTTCCTTGTATTATGTGGGTCGGACCAAACGGCAGTGAAACTCCGACTTGCTGAACATGCCTCACGTCTTCGTACTAAGGCTCTTTCTGCCCCGATGGTTGAGCACAATTTGGATCGGGGTCATGATTTCACTTCGTTGCGTTGGCGAGTGTTGGACCACATCCCTCTTGATCCCTGTGGTGGGGATCGTGAACAACAACTTCAACTACGAGAGCAACGATGGATCTACACTCTCAATTCAGTAGCCCCTGATGGGCTAAATTCTCAATTGGATTGGTATACGATTGTGTGACTTTTTTATTTTCACTCTATTGCTTCTTACTTTGTTCTGAGGAGCCGTTTTGGGCATTCCCTGAGCTGTGGGATTTCCCTATGCACGGACTCAGAAGATGGCTCCTTGTGATTGGCTCTACTGCCTGTTTCTCACTATGACGTCAGACGCTGCCGAAGATTTAAAGAAAGGGTTTTCTGGGCTGTGTAAGCTGAAAATTCACCATTTGCCGAGGAGCGGGACCTGAAGCAGGGTTTGAGCTTTTTGTAAACCCGAAACGCGGCCATGTCGTCCACTTATTAATGGCATTCTGGCAGTGCTCTGCATAATAAGCTAAGTTGATGGACTTATTTTTTCATTCTCACTACGTTTTTAAAAATATTGATAAAATTGATAAAAATTGATTAAAATAAAGTGAGCAGTCACAGTGGTGTCTGCGGAATGCTTCCCGGATGCTGGGCTGACAAGCTCCGACAAAATTACAGTTGATCAGCCGCAAGGGGATTTCCCTGTCTATATTGGATTCTTTTGATGGTCTTGTCTTTGATTTAATCCAATAGGGTTCTTGAATTTCACGTTCAGAAGTGGAATAGGGCATTCAGGCATATACAAGAACTGGTGCGTTATTTTCTGTCCCCCTAGTTCACACATGCGGTTCTGCAGGAAAGGCTTTGTGGCCTTAGCCCCAGTAGCTCTGACAATGGTGATGCATTGAGAAAACAAAGGGGCTACTGGCTTTAGTATTCTGCTCCTGTATCCCCCATAAAGTCCATATATTGGTCCCCTATTTTCAGACTGACCATAGGCTCCTGGGGACCCAGGGAAACTTGGAGTCCGGTCTGGCCTAGTCTTCATCCATGCTGTAGCCCTCTTCGGCTGCCACTCACTCTATAGCTGCTTCCCTCTCTTGCTGAAACACTGTGCTCGGTTTATTCTTTCTAAAATCAAGTACTCCCTCCTCCCCTCCTGGGGGTGGAGTCAAGATACGGGCATTCACTTCTCTAGTGTCCTTCTTCTCTGCAATGGGTGCACTGATTCACACCCAGTGGGGGCCGATCATTTTCACGACCCCTTCCACTTCCTCTGCTCCTTCGATTAGGAAAACCTCCTCCACATCGTTCAACTAAAGCGGCTGCAAGAAGATCTGCTTTCTTTTTTACTTTCTCTGTCACATTCATTTTCACAATTCACAAACTTTCTGAACAACTTCCATTAACTGTGCTGTATTCATGCCCGCAAATCCATCCAGTTTCTGCAATTTCTGTTTTATATCTCTCTGGGACTGACTGACAAAAACGCAAATTCTCCTGGGCTGCTGGATCGCATGGGGTATATAGTGAGGGCTGCCTGCGCTATTTGGATCCCACTTGGGGCCATCAAGGCTGATGGGTCTGCATAATACTGTTCATTAGTTCAATCAAATCCTAAGGTTCCTCAGTGTAGGAGGCATAATGCAGCTTTCAGTTCAGTAAATCAGTGGCAGAAACAAAGCTGGTCAGCTGGCTAGTGCAAAGCTGGCCCTGGACCTAGTGCAATGGGATAACATGACCCTCCCTTTTACTGGTAGTTGTACTTCTGAAGGCATACGGCAATTGGGACTGTCTGGGTTCCACTTCATGTTCTCGGGCGCTGGCTGTGAGTGACCCTGAACTGGCAAATGAATCCCTGCCTGTAGTGTCATCGGTGGACTGTGGCCCACTCGGAGTACTTTAAACTGTGCCGGGGCTTTCGGTCAAGAGGGGGTATACGTCCTTCTGCTGCGGAGGTGGCTGATGAACTACTTGGGGTACATTTGCAGGGAGGTGTCCCCCCCTGCCCCAGGCTCTGCCCGGGGTGGTGGCAGAGCTGAAGGAACTAGCCTATAAAGATAATAAACGGGCAGGGTTTTTTTTTTCCCTCCAGACGTCCGGGCCCCCCTCCCTTGTGTTTGCTACTAATCTCCTACACTGTTTCTCATAGCAACGCTCTATCCAGGAGGGCTTTCCCCCCCCCCCCTTCTCAAACATTTAACCAGGAGTCTATGTAGGGGAACTGATCAGGGAACATTTTCTGTACAATCTGATGAACACAGGAAACTACGGGGCCATGAAGTAACTAACACTGGCCACTCCCCTTTCACAGAGCATTTCTAATAGGGACGGAGACATTTTAAGTCTGTTGTTGTTGTTAAGTGCCGTCGAGTCGGAGTTGACTCATGGCGACCCTCTGGATAGATATCCTAAATTGTGTTCGGTCTTCAGTCAGGAGGCTCATTGTTGACATACTGGTACCCGTAGCTGCTGTTATTGTATCGATCCATCTCATTGCTGGCCTTCCTCTTTTGCGTTGACCTTCTATCTTGCCAAGCATAATGTCTTTCTCTAATGATCTCTCTCTTCACATGATGTGTCCAAAGTATCAAAGTCGAAATCTTGTCATCTGAGCTTCTAAAGAAAGCTTAGGTTTGATCTCCTATAGTACCGACTGGTTTGTTCTTCGGGCAGTCCATGGTATACACAGTATTCGCCGCCAGCACCATAATTCAAAGGCATCAATTTTCTTCCTGTCTATCTTTTTCACTGTCCAGCTTTCACATCCATATGATGTTATTGAAAATACCATGGCTTGAACAAGTCGAATCTTTGTATGGAGAGAGACATCCCTGCTCTTGAGAATCTTATCTAGGTCTTTCATTGCCATTCTGCCAAGAGCAATGCGTCGTCTGATTTCTTGACTGCTTGTTGCTCTTTATTGATAGTTGATCCAAGTAGGTTAAAGTTGTTCACAATTTCAATTTCTTCTCCTTCAACGATGAACCTGTTGATTATGCCAGTTGTCATGATCTTTGTCTTATTTACATTAAGGTGCAGGCCCATTTTGAGACTATGTTCTTTGATTGTGAGATGCAAATGTTTCAGATCATCTTCACTTTCAGCCAGTAATGTGGTATCATCAGCATAGCGAAGGTTGTTGATGAGTCTTCCACCAATCTTCACACCTCTGTTGTCTTCATACAATCCTGCTTCTCTGATGATTTGTTCTGCATATAAATTAAACAGGTAGGGGGAAAGTATGCAGCCTTGTCTTACACCTTTGCTTATTTTAAACATTCTGTTTCTCCTTGTTCCGTTCGAACTGTTGCTTCTTGATCAATGTACAGATTGCGCAAGAGAACGATCAGGTGTTCTGGTATACCCATGCTTCTTAATGTGGCCCAGAGTTTCTCATGGTTTACACAGTCAAAAGCCTTGCTATAGTCGATAAAGCACAAATAGATATCCTTTTGGTATTCTTTAGTCTTTTCAAGGATCCATCTCACATCCGCAATGATGTCTCTTGTTCCTCGCTCTTTCCTGAACCCTGCTTGCACTTCAGGTAGTTCTTGTTCCAGGTATGGTTGTAGTCTCTTTTGAATAATCTTCAGTAGAATCTTGCTAGCATGTGGGATCAGAGCGATTGTTCGATAATTTCCACAGTAAGTTGGATCACCTTTCTTTAGTATTGGTATAAACACAGATCTTTTCCAGTCAGTTGGCCATGGTGTTGTCTTCCATATTTCTTGGCAGAGCCTTGTGAGTACGGTAACAGCTGCATCAGATTGCTGCAATACTTCTATGGGAATGCTATCAATGCCTGGTGCTTTGTTCTTTGATAAGGCTTTCAATGCTGCTTCAACTTCTTCTTTCATCACCAATGGTTCCCGATCATAAGGTACAGGTTGAAACGGCTGTTGGTCCACTTGATCTTTATCATATAAAAACTCTGTATATTCCTTCCACCTTTTCTTGATCTTCTCAGCATCATTCAACATAGAACCTTGAGCATCCTGTAACATTCCAATTCGAGGCTGAAACTTTTTCTTTAATTCTCGTAGCTTTAGGAAAGCCGATCTTGTTCTTCCTCTAATAGTTTCTGCTTCTATTTCCTTGCAAGTGTCATTGTAGTACATTTCCTTGTCCTGTCTTGCTGCACATTGGAAATCTCTGTTGAGTTCTGCGATTGTCTTTCTTTCTCCTCTGGCTTTAGCTTCTCAGCTTTTCTGGGCAATTTTCAGAGTTTCTTCCGTCATCCATTTTGGCCGTTTTTGCTTTTTCACCTTTTATTTATTATTTATTTATTTATTTTAATTTCTTTTATACCGCACTCTTCGACATCAGCGCGGTTTACAGAGAACAAAACAAAAACCAGAACAACAGGCTGTTCGGAGTTACATATAACAGGATTATCAACTTGGAAAACAAGGGAGAACTATTTACATGGAAAATGTAAATAGAGACTTCTCGCTTTCTTCCAACACAACCTTCTTGATGTCATTCCATAACTCTTCCAGAGCTCTGTCATTTGTCTCTAAAGCAGCAAATCGATTTTGCAGGCAGTCTTTAAATTCCAGTGGTATATTCTCAAGGTCATATTTTGCTGCATTCATGAGTGGTTTGCTCTTTTTCAACTTTAGCTTGAGTTTGCATACTAGTAGTTGATGATCTGTACCACAGTCAGCTCCAGGTTTTGTCTTTGTTGATGTTACAGAGCTTTTCCATCGTTGACTTCCACATATGTAGTCAATTTGATTTTTATATAATCCATTCGGTGAAGTCCATGTGTACAGTCGCCGCTTGTGTTGCTGGAAGAAGGTGTTTGAGATGAATAGATCATTGGTCTTGCAGAATTCTATCAGTCTTTCTCCAGCTTCATTTCTGTTGCCAAGTCCATATTTTCCAACTACTTTGCCTTCTTCTTTGTTGCCAACTTTTGCGTTCCATTCACCCATGACTATCAGGATATCCTGTTTTCATGTTCTGTCAATTTCAGCTTGTACTTGTTCATAGAACTCTTCAATTTCATTCTCTTCTGCAGCTGTTGTTGGGGCATATACTTGAATTATAGTTGTGTTGATAGGCAATCCTCATAGACGAATAGAGATTAAGCGTTCGCTGACTGCATTGTATTTCATTACAGTTCTTGCAAGTTTCTTCTTTATTATAAATGCAACACCATTACTTCTTTGTCTTTCATTTCCAGCATAGTAGACCATGTGATCATCTGATGCAAAGTGCCCCATGCCAGTCCATTTCAGTTCGCTGACACCCAACAGATCAAGTTGTACACGTTCCATTTCATTCTTGACCACCTCCAACTTCCCTTGGTTCATGCTTCGTACATTCCATGTTCCAATGTGTAAGACATCTTTACAGCTTCTGACTCTCATTTCATGCGCAGCTACATCAGCAGTCAGACTTCTTGAGGGCTTTGATCCAACCACATCATAAATGCTGGCTTTACTCTGAAAAGTCTTCAGCTCTTCCCCAGTAGCTAGTTGAGTGCCTTCTGACCTGGGGGTCTCATCTTCCAGCACCATAGCACAATTTGTTTTGTTGTAACTATCCATTGGGTTTTCATGGCAAGATACAGAAGTAGATTGCCGGGCCTTTCTTCCGCGCAGTTTAAGTTTGGTGTTGTTGCCGTTGTCACAAAAATGTGATCCTCTGCCGTCAACACTGTCCCATTCTGCTGCTGCCCAGATGGGTGGTTTGTCTTGGTCTGGCACCTCAGCTGAGACCTGTCCATCTTGGGAGACCCTGCCAGTAGTTAAACTACCGATAGTTTAGCTCTCAGCATCACTGATGCACGCAAGCCCTCACAGCACGACAAGCTGCAAACTAAGTGAGAGTTTAAGTCTGTAGTCTCCAGCAAAGCCCTTGCTAAAATTCCTAGTCATACATTTCAACAAAATCTGCGTGAACTCTGACCCCCCCTCCCCCCAGTCAGGCTGCATTTTCCTGTGGACTAAGCATAATGGATGTGTGTGCTCATTCTAAATAAGAACAATTTAGATAAAGTCCTTAAAATATAAAACTATTATTTTGCAACATGTTATAACAACAAATCCAATAGAAAGAACTATGGCTCCTAATATGACGGCCACATATCTGTTACGTATGACTGGAAGAAAATTACTTAGCATGGAAACTAACTACCAGCCATAATCAGCATGTCTCTACAAAAGAAATTACTTTAAATCTTACAATTTAGGAAGCAGATATTCAAAAGACATTCCGAATACGTTTTTCATAAAGTGGATGGATATCTGGAATACATATACACCCCTTTTTCTTCCTATTTTATTTTTATTAACAATAAGTATGTCTTCTATGAGATGCTTGCCGCAGTATATCAGGAACTAGAATTCAAGCACGATGAACTCCTTATTCACTCAGGATTTAAATCACTTTCAAGTCGTTATCTGGTACTACTGGCTTGGGATGCTTCATAGTCCTGTCAGGGTTCTTAACCTCTATTTCATAGGACAAAGGGAAAACAAAAGCAGTTTCCTGAATTTTTCTATCATTTCCTATTTAAACCATTACAGTGCTTACTGAAGATTTGAACATAAATAGCACAAAACAAGGCTAAGTCCACAAATGCATTATACCTATAGCTTTACAGAAATCCTTCTCACTTGGTCCGTACAAGTACAGGAACTCGAAAGGGGTTAATAAGAACTTAACCCTTTCCAGGCTAAGCCCAAAACTGTCGGGATCCACAATCCTGACTAAGCATTCTTATTAAATTATTTATTTATTTATTTATTTATTTAACATTTATATACCGCATCTTCCAAGGTTCAGTTGCGGTGTACAATTAACAACAAATAACAAAGCGCAGTTTGTTTTACATAGAACATCATAACTTTTACATAGAACATCATAAATTAAATTAAATGATATATAAATTAAATAAATAAATAAATTAAATGATATATAATACATGACCATAGCAGAAGGAACATCACTATTAAAACATATTGAATAAAACAGGTATAATTTTCCTGAAATAAGCACAAATTAACCCAGCTGCAGAGTGTTGAGATTAAGCCTTCACAGGGTTAAAAGATACTGAACATTCCTTTCTCCAGACATGCCCCTTCTCTCTCCGCTAGCCAGTTTCATGCTGAGCTGAAGGAAAAAACTGGAATGAATGAGACAGCTTCTTTACTGAAAAAGTGACTTCTGAGTTTGTTTCCTTCAGTCTTCTTTTCTGCTTAATACTATTTCTTAATCGGTAAACTGTTCCACAAATTACCCAACAGAATAATCTCACATTTATACCAGAAGGGAAACTCGCGGTTTCAACAGATAACAGAAATCAGATACAGAAAACACATAGTAAGGACAGACAAACACCAAACGCTTCCTCCTTTTCGCGACCTGGGCGCATTCGCCTGGCCAGGAACTGCGCTACTCAGGAGTCCACTCTCGCTCGGTCTGTATTTCAAGACCTCTCAATCACACAGGCAATCATATTATCACAAAAATCATTTTTCAAGTGCCCAGGTTTTCTGACTAACTGACTATTTCAAACAAGAAGGGTCGATGGCTTCGGCTTCTGCTTTCTCTTATGCGGAGCGTACTAGGACCGGCCTTATGAGAGGTGATCGGGCTCTCTTGTCTCGTGCATACCCATGCGAGATTTCTCAGTTAGTCTATACCAAATCAGTCTTGCGCATACTCATGCAAGACTTTTTCCCCAGGCTGCTCTGACTTTTAAACAAGAAAATATCTAATCACCAGATCCAGTTCCTGATACCAAACCAGTTCTTGGGTTGGATCCTGGACTCCTCTCGGGTTCTGAGGTGTTGGCCAGCTGGACCCAGTGGCCCGCCGAGGCAAGGCGGAACCCTCTCCGATACAAAGGGATCGGCGGCACCTGAGAATTCCCCTGTGGTCGGACAGACATGGTTCCAACCGGATCAAACCTTTGAGGCGAGATGTCGTGGTATATTTACTTGCATGCCATCCCCTGCTCGCACATTCCCGGCCCAACGCACCAAGAATATGTGGCAGCTGATAAGCATGCAATAAATAAAACCAGGAGTCAGTTCAAAAGATCCAAGCCAATTTATTGTGCACAGGCCCAGTCAGTCAAAGCTTCAAAAGGAACTGAGCAAAGTTTTTATAGAGACATACTCATTTATACCTCTTTTTCAGTTTGATATATGAGAACTTTCTATTGGTTCCAGCTTGATACATGCAAACTTCCTATTGGCTCCAACGCCCCTGCACCTGTCCAATCAGAAATCCCTCCGGAGCCTAGCAACCAGCCCCCTCCCTTAGGATTGTCCTAACAATGGTTCAGTTTCTAGGTTTGATACTTCTCTACTGCAAGGTTGTCCCTAGCTCCAGGAATGCATGTATTGAAACATTTCTTTCTTTTGCACACAAGAGAATAATGAAAGACTTATGAATTCATGTAAAACTTCTTATTAAGCAGTTTAAAACAGTTTTCTCATTTTCCACAGATTTTTGGTTCTTTTCTAGCTATAATGGGGGTTGGGATCCAGGCCTAACTTACAGGCCTTTCATATTTGCAGACTACTCTAGGCCATAGCCTGCCACAGTTTGACATTACAAACTTTTATCTAGGTAAGGGAGAGGTGCATGTATGACCTGGAGAGTTTACATTATATCTCCCTCCAGATGCGATGGGGTTGTAATGTCAAATGGAATGTGTGTCTCTGGATTGGAACTGCAGGGTATCATCTTGAAGGTCTGAATACATAGGTATATTGAGGTGAGGCAATTCCATTGGCACATCTGGATGGCCATACATCTTTGACAAGGTCCCATATGGCAGACTCTAGAAGAACATACAAGATCATGGGATAGAGGGCAGTGTACCATAATAGATTAGGAACTGATCACAAGATACAAATCAAACTGGAGGGCTGAATGGATATTTAGCCCTATTATGAAAGATGAACAGTGGCGTACCCCAGGGACATGTGCAGGGCCTGCAGCTTTTTCACATAAAAAGGTCTACAAATGTGATGCACACATGTGATGCATGGTCTACAAATGTGATACATGTGATGCAAATGTGATGCATGTGATGCATGGTCTACAAATGTGATGCACGCATGGGCAGCTGACTCAAACACCACCACAGTTCTGCAAAACACATGAATATGCAAAATGTAAAGAGGACCTAGAAAATGTGGGAGATCGGGCATGCAATGGCCTAATGCAAATTCAGGTTGCGAACTGCAAAGTTCTACACATAGTGAAGAACAACACAAACCATAATTACTTGATGCACGGTTCCACATATGGGATCAATGCCAAACAAAAGGCTGTGGCTGTTAGCATCAAGAAAACATTAACATTAGCTGCCCAGTGTTCAGCTGCAGCCAAGAAAATGAATAGAATGCTAGCAAACACGAAGTAAGAGATTATACAACCATGGGTATGATAATTCTTCTGTTGCACACCATGGTGTTATTGCATCATTAATATTGTGTGTATCTCTGCTCGCCACATGTTATAATGTAGCGGCGGAATGCCACCAAACCAATTATACCAGGAGTGTTTATCAAGGTTCAAGCCAGTTTATTTGTGCACAGGCCCAGTCAATCAAAGCATTCAAGGAACTGAGCTGAGCTCTTCATAGAGACATAACTTTTTATACCACTTAAACATTTTGATACATGAAAACATTCTATTGGTCTTATGCTAATTTCTACAAACTTTCTATTGGTTTGACATTTCCTGAATTTGACCAATCAGGGTCTATGCCCTTTGCTCTGCTTTCTCTAGCTAGCTGAACAATGGCTTGGTTCAAACCTGGTTACTTTTCTTCATCAAGGTCATATCTAGCTCCTAAAATATGTAAGTAACAATTCTGAAGTAACGATTTAACATACAGGCATTGTATTCACTTTGTGCAAACTTTGCAATAGCAGTATTTCATTCTAAAACAGCATTTAATTCTTTTAATTTTATATCTCAGCACTACTGAAATCCAGGCTTGGTTCTTAGGCCTGTCATTTTTCAGGTTCAGGCTTATGGCCTAGTCTATAGGTATAGGCTACCTGGCTATCACATTCCCCCCTTTGATTATTCTCACCCAGAATGTTAAGATGGGTGAGAAACAAATCACTTATACTTGAGTTGTTGCCATGTTATGTGGTATAGGCTGATACCGTCTTATAGCTAGGAGCTTAGCTGTTGTCTTTCTTTCTACAATATTCTCAATGATTGCAGATATATTGCGTAGGCAGAGGGGTAAAATGCATGGAAGTATTAAACATGTTATTACTACTAGTGCTGCAATTACCGCAAGTGTTTTCAGGCCACCAAACATTGAGAATACAGAACCAAACCATCCATTTAACTCTAGTCCATGCCAGGTCTGAACTGGTATTTATGTTTGTTTGCGCATATGTTCAGCAATTTCTTCTACTATATGACCTTTGTTATCTATTTGTAAACAACAGTTGGTTAAATTCAATTTTCCACATACTGCTCCTTCAGCTGCTAGTAAATAATCTAGTGCTAAACAATTTTGATATATAGCTGTACGCATTTGAGTACTTTGCCTGGCTAAGAGTGTTAGTGCTCTACTTGTTTCATTAGTTATAATTTCAACAACAGCTTGCAAACGTATAATTCTATTCAACATATAAACTGGGGTACGATATCCCCATGTGCCATCTTGCTCCCAAGTGGCAGGTCCATAGTAGGAAATAATTCTTTCAGGTGGCCACTCATCCGTACCACCCCATTTGTCCAATTGACCTATTTTTAAGGCTTCTCTTTTCTGTCGTGTTCTGTATATTGGGTATCCTAACTGTTCTCCATGGGCAGTGGATAGAAGAAAGAAGGATGGTCTTATTGTTCCCAATACACATGCTCCTCCCCAATTAGGAGGAAGTTTAGCATATGCTCTAGTTCCACAAATCCAGTAAAGCCCTGGTGGAGCTTGCCAGGTATTAGGTGATACTAGATTTGTCCATAACTTAGCAAGTTCAGGAAAAATAACTAGAGGATTGGTGGGTTCAGGATCTTTTACTCCTGACCACCAGGACATCTTTTTTGTTGAGGCATTATAAAACTTCTGGCTGAGACAGACCAGCTGTCCAACCTTTGCAGTAAATTGTGGCCCAATACGTGCAAAACATAGACGTCCGACAATGGGGTTAGCTAATACCCATTCACTTGTAGCTTTATGAATATTTGTATAATTATATGATACAGAAAAATTTAATTCTTGTGCTTCCCATGGCCATTGATCTCCCATTTTAGTTCCTCCACAGAAGTAACAATTAGTTATATTGAGACTGGTTACTACGGCTCCAGCTAATTCAAGAAACAAATTCTGTGCGGCATGAGGAACTTCAAACTGTGATTTCATAGTTTCATAGAATGTATGGTGTATTCTATATGGTGATGATACATGAGTTTTAGTGTTAAGTTGTATATATACAAAAGTTCCAGGATCTGATCCTCCCGCTGCTATGCATAAGCCAAATCTATACCCTTGTTTCCATTGACTAGGATTTGTGACCAGGAGCCTTAAAGGATTACAGGCACCTTTCTTGCATGTCTTTGGATCAGATAAAGACAGTTTTTCTAATTTGGCTCTATAATTATCTCCTTCCTGTCCTGTAGGGCTACCTGACCATGTAGCATAGTATACACATTCCCATTTTGGACAGTAATATCAGCTTTTGAAGGTTTACCATAATGTGTTGGAGAGTGTACCCCAGTACATATTCCCCATTTATATGCTCCTTCAGGACACATATATTTATCATCATCATAATAATTTCTCTCCCAAGTCCCACATTTCTGATTATAGTTTCTGTTTATGGCATCACAAGCATCAAAGTATAGAGCTGCAGGTTTTGTAGGGTCTTCAAGTTGTTGAGTAGCATTTAAAAGAGCTCCATCTTCATCATTCCATCGTATTTTTAGCACATAGTAGGAAGGATTCTGTTGTGGGTGAAAACAAGTTCTGCTCTTTCCTTTTGTGCAAATGTTCAGTTCTGTGCCATTATATATGCATTGACTCACTATACCTGTACAAGTATAGTAGGTATGATAAAGCAAAGTCTGTGTAATCTTTTCTCCAGTACGAGTAGTAGTTATGCATGCAGCACAGGGTGGCAAGGCAAAAGTCAGTTCAAAGCATCTCAAGGCTGCTATCAAGATGAAACAGTAGAGAATCATGATAAAAAGTCTCTGAAGAATTAGTGCAAGTCTTTGAAAAACTAGTGCAACGGTTGATAATTCTTGACCATGAAGTCTTCTTCTTCTTTACTTTACGTTGACCTGTTTTGCTCTCAGTAGCATGCAACAGGTGTAGTGTTGATTGTAGATCCTCAAGCTTCCGCTGTACATGACCTTACCAATTTCATTGGTAGGTGTGTAGAGCTGTAGATTCCAACGTATTTCAATAAACACAGTCCTTTTAGTTTGCACTATTGATTAAAATGGCACAAAGATTTTCAAATGATATAGTCCATAATACAGTCTCTTTCTGTTGATAATAATCTCTTCAGAATAAACAAATAAACAAATAGTCTCTTGGGATTCAGGATTTCTATATTGGCACAGTCTCTTTTTAAAAATTTCCTGAATTTTTCAATTTGCTTGTCTTCGCAAAGTTAGCCGCAATGGAACTTCTGGATCATGTTCTGATGTCCACTGGTCTGGCTCTGGAGCTGCTGCTGATTTCACTCTGCTGTGATGAATCCAGGGTTCGAGTTCTGCAACTTTCACTGCTGTAGGTGTTGACAGGATGACGACATATGGTCCTCTCCAGTAAGGTTCCAACGGTGTCTTCTTCCAATCTTTGACCCACACTGAAGTACCAGGCTTGTAAGGATGCAGCGGTTCAGTCAGGTTGATGGGTAATTGGTCTTGTACCCATTTGTGAAGATTCTGCAAAATAGAACTTAGTGCTAATAGTTCTTGCCTAGTAATTTCAGATCCTATCTGCTTCATATCCCCTTTGATCCCTTTGACAATAGGTGAAGGTCTACAATACAAAATCTCATAGGGAGAAAGTCCTAATGACTTAGTAGGTGCTGAGCGTATCCTTAAAAGAGCTATTGGAAGTACCTGTGGCCATTTTAAATGTATTTCCTGACAAAGTTTGGACAATTGAGATTTCAGAGTTCTATTCATA
The DNA here is from genome assembly GCA_033557465.1 of Ichthyophis bannanicus. NCBI lineage: Eukaryota > Metazoa > Chordata > Amphibia > Gymnophiona > Ichthyophiidae > Ichthyophis > Ichthyophis bannanicus. The sequence continues at coordinate 401,833,813 of CM066032.1, read as the reverse complement.
CGCTCTACTTTCCCTGAACTCTGTGGTCTGTATGCTGTGTGTAACTTCCATTGTATCTGTAGAGCTTTAGCTAACTGTTGAGTTACTTGGGATATAAATGAGGACCCATTGTCTGACCCTATGACTAATGGTATTCCAAATCTTGGAACAATTTCACGAAGTAGGGCTTTAGTGACCTCTCTGGCTTTCTCAGTTCTGGTGGGAAAAGCTTCTACCCACCCAGAGTAGGTACACACTAGAACAAGCAAGTAACGGTGTCCATTTGCTTTTGGCATTTCAGTAAAGTCCACTTGAAAATTACTCATGGGAGTAACTCCTGTTGATTGAATTCTTATTGGCAGATTAGGACCTTGCTTGGCATTGTTTTTGGCACATGTTTTACATTGACGAGTTACTGAAGCTGTTAAAGGTCCCAACAAAGAAATATAAAAATGAGGTTTCAAAGCTTTTGTCATTGCAGTTTTTCTATAATGTGTTGCTTGATGAAATGCTTGAACAAAGGCTAAACTTAATGCTTCAGGAATCACTATTTGTCCAGGAGGTTGACTCCCCTCCTGTGGTGGAAGTTCTATCCATCCATTTCTGAGTACTCCCCCTTCTTGTTCACAATAATAGTCCAATTCTTTTGTAGTATATCTGGGATCCCATGAATTAAGAGGTACAGGAAATAGAACTGCTTGAATTGTAGTATTCTGAGTTAGTCTGTCCGGTAATGGCTGCTTTACGAGCAGAGGCATCTGCAAATCTGTTCCCTTGTGCAATTTCTCCTTTTCCTGCTTGATGTCCTCGACAGTGCATAACTGCAACTTTCTCAGGGGCCCATACAGCATCTAACAATGTCAATATCTCTGGGCCATATTTAATAGATTTTCCTCCTGAAGTTATCAATCCCCTTTCCCTGTACAAGGCTCCATGAGCATGCAATGTTGTGAATGCATACTTAGAATCTGTGTATACATTTATACAGAGTCCTTTTCCCAGTATTAGTGCTCTTGTGAGTGCTATCAATTCTGCTTTCTGTGCTGATGTTCCTGAGGCTGGGGCTGAAGATTCAATTACAAGATCCAGGGTTACTACTGCATATCCAGCACAACGATGTCCATTAACTACAAGACTGCTTCCATCCACAAAGAAAGTTTGTTTTGGATCTTCAAAAGGTACATCCGTCAGATCTGGTCGACTTGAGAATACAGTATCCATGACTTCTATGCAGTCATGATTAGGAGGGTCAGTACCAATTGGTAACAGTGTAGCTGGGTTCAAGGCCTGACTGACCATCAATTGCAATCGAGGATTTTCACACAACATGCTCTGGTACTTTAGCATTCGTGAGTTGGTGAACCAGTAATTTCCTTTGTGGTCCATGAGGGTTTGAACAGAATGTGGCACTATTACACAGAGATTTTGTCCTAGAGTGAGCTTGTCTGCTTCAGTTACTAGAAGTGCTGTAGCTGCGATGGCTCTCAGACAAGGTGGCCATCCTTTTGCAACAATGTCCAATTGCTTAGATAGATATGCTACAGGTCGCTGCCAAGATCCAAGTGGCTGAGTCAACACTCCCAAGGCATTTCCTTGTGACTCATGAACATATAGACGAAATGGCTTCTGTACATCTGGTAGTCCAAGAGCTGGTGATGTCATCAGGGCTGTCTTCAGAGTCTTGAATGCTGTTTCTTGTTCAGGTCCCCATTCTAATGGAGATTGTTCCAATCCTTTGATGGCTTGATACAATGGTTTTGCAATTAAAGCAAAGTTAGGTATCCATATTCGACAGTATCCTACTGCACCTAAAAAAGCTCTTACTTGTCTTCTGGTAGTTGGAATTGGAATTCTGCATACTGCTTCTTTGCGTTCTGGTCCCAGTCATCGTGTTCCATTGGATAGCTGAAAACCTAAGTATTTGACTTATTTTTGGCATAGCTGTGCTTTTGCTCTGGAAACCTTGTATCCTGCTTCATTCAAGAGATGTAGAAGTTCACTTGTGGCTTGCAAACATTCTTCTTCTGAGTTGGTGGCAATCAGCAAATCATCTACGTATTGAAGAAGAATTCTCTCTCCTGGGATAACTGGATAACTTGATAAATCCTTGCTGAGTGAAGTACTGAAGATTGTTGGTGAATTTTTGAATCCTTGTGGTAATCTTGTCCAGGTAAGTTGGCCTCCTCTTCCTGTTGTTGGATCTCTCCATTCAAATGCAAATAAAAGCTGACTGGCAGAGGCAAGCCTTATACAGAAGAAAGCATCCTTTAAATCTTGAACAGTGAAGTGAGTGGCTTCAGTATGAATTAATCCCAGCAGTGTGTATGGATTTGGTACTACTGGATGTATAGTTTCAATTGCATCATTAACTCTTCTCAGATCTTGTACTGGCCTGTAGTCACCTCCAGGTTTCTTGATTGGAAGTAAAGGAGTATTCCATGATGATTGGCATTCTTTTAGTAATCTATGTTTCAATAATCTCTTCAAGTGAATATGAATTCCTTCTATTGCTGGTCGTGGAAGTAGATATTGCTTCACATGCACAGGTTCTGCTCCTGATTTGAGAGTTACAAGAATTGGGGCTATATTCTTTGCTAGGCCAGGTGGATTATCTTCTGCCCATACTCCAGGTGGTGCTGAAATTTCAATAGGAATAGTTGCTTTTTTGACAGGAAAAATGCTGTAGAATCTCCATTCTTCTTCTCGTGGCACTGTTAGTGTCATTAATCCTGCAAGTTTGGGATTTGTGTTCACAGACATTTGCATTTCTCCCTCTTCAGTGAAAGTTATCTGTGCTTACAGTTTAGCAAGCATATCTCGACCTAAAAGTGGAATAGGGCATTCTGGTATGTATAAAAATTGATGTGTTATCTTTTGTCCTCCTAATTCACACATGCGATTCTGTAAAAATGGTTTAGTTGCTTTTGTTCCAGTAGCTCCAAAAATAGTAATAGTTCGTTTAGATAAAGGAGCTACTGGTTTTGCTACTACTGAATGTTCAGCTCCTGTATCTATCATAAAGTTCATGTATTGATCCCCTATCTTCATGCAGACCATAGGCTCTTGGGGACCTAAAGTAAACTCAGAGCCCGGTCTGTCCTAATCTTCATCACTATTGTATTCTGTTTCTGCCACTGCAGCTCCTTCAATAGCCTCTTCTCTTTTTTGCTGAAACTGCATACGGCCTGTTCCTGCTTGATTCTGAATACGCCCTCTTCTTCTCCAATTCCCTCCTCCCCTCTGTGAGGTAGGGTTTCTCTGCGGGCACTCATTTCTCCAGTGCCCCTCCTCCTTGCAATAGGCACATTGGTTCTCAACTAGTGGGGGTAGGCTACCTCGACTCCTTCCATGCCCTCTCATTCTTCTGTTGGAAAAACTTTTTCCTCGCTGTTCTACCAATGCTGTAGCTAAAAAATCTGCTTTCTTTTTCATTTTTCGTTCACATTCTCTCTCTCTTTCATTATCACGGTTTATAAATACTTTTTGAGCAACTTCCATCAATTGTGCTGTATTCATACCTGCAAAGCCATCCATTTTCTGCAATTTTCATTTAATATCCCCTTGGGACTGACTTACAAAAGCTGCATTTACCATGCGCAAATTCTCCATGGCTGCTGGATCATATGGGGTATACAGTCTATATGCTTCAGATAATCGCTCATAAAAAGCTGCAGGAGATTCAGTTGGACTTTGTATTATTTCCGCTACTTTTCCAATATTCATTGTTTTTTGGCCCCCCCTTTTTAGGCCCTGTAATAGGGCTTGGCGAAACTGTGTTAAAGCTCTCGCCCCCCTTTCACTATTTGGATCCCATCCAGGATCTTCGTTTGGAAATGCTGCCTGTGCCGCCTGTTGAGGATTTAAATTAGCTCGTTCAACAAAGTTTTCTTCTAACCACTTAGTGGATGCCTGCACAATTCTCACTCTTTCTTCAGTAGTAAATAAAGTAGACAAAAGCTGACGACAATCTGACCAGGTAGGTTGGTGTGTTTGCATAATACTGCTCATTAATTCAGTTAAATCTTGAGGCTTGCTAGTATAAGATGCATAATGTGTTTTCCAATTTAACAAATCAGTTGTAGAAAATGGTATGTAAATCAGGCTGGTGGGTCCTAAAGCCATCTGTCCCTGATCATCCCTGATAGGCAGGCCAGGTACCTGACGTAGGGGCATTACTTTTTTACTGGCACCGCCAATACTTCTTAAATCGTATGTTTTCTGAGCAAATCTTTCTATAGCTACAGGAGATTCTATACTTGTGGATTCTGTGCTCTCTGCTTCGTTATCAGTAGCTGTCTGTCTCTCTGAAATGCTAGGAATGCTAGGACTTTCAATCAGAGAAGTCTGCCCTTCCCCCAATTGCAGAGACAGCACATTAGGTCTAGGCAACGCTAATGTAACATGCTGCAGTGATCGTGTTAGAATTTCTGGAGACTCTGGGGCAGAGTATATAGGCAATCCCCCCTTCCCGGGTTTCTGTTTAGCTGTCTCTAATCCTCTCGCTAGCATAATTTTTCTCAACTCATAATACTGCCTTATCCAGGGTGGCTGCTTCTCACAAATATCTAACCAAGAATCTATGTAAGGAAACTGATCTGGATAGCGTTCTCTCACACTCTTATGCACAGAAGAAATAATTCTCACATTGAAAGTACCCTCACGGGGCCATGCACTGTTTATTAACGGCCACTCTCTTTCACACAGCACAGCCATTCTACTAGGAGACATTGTAATACCATAATCCCCAGTAAACCCTTTATTAAAGTTCTTGATCATGATTTCTAGCGGAGTTTGTGTAGACTCTATCCCACCCATTTTACATGTAATGTGGTGCATCTGTACTACGTAATCACGTACAACAAATTATTACTTCAAACAGTAGGAGAGGGAGGTCATACTGTGAGGTAAGGGGTCCTCACAGCTCTAGAAACAGATAGGGACACAAACAACAATCACTTCCTCTGTTTCGCGACTTTTGCCCGGCTAAGAACTGCGCTAGTCCAGGGTCCACTCTCGCTTGGTCTTGTCAAGACCTCTCACTTACACATCTTTCATACAAACACAATTGCATTTCCCAAAAGCCCAATTCTGACTATCTAGGCTTACCAAAAATTTTACCATTACCATTAATCATGATTTTATTACCAGAAAGAGTCAGTGGTTTCCTCTTGCGCTCTTTATAGCCCTAGCAAGAGTACTCGGACCGCTCCAGACGTGATCAGTGTCCTTTTCCCATTTTTCCCATTACCATATGGTTCCAGGTTCCAGTACTGTCTGACTTAATAATATAAAAACTCTGTACTCACCCAGATCTGGTACCTGTCCCCCAAGCCAGCGCATGGGTTGAAGCCTGGACTCCCCTCCTCGGGTTTGAAGGTGTTGGCCTAGTCGGACCCAACGCCCACTGAGGCTAGAACCCTCTCCGATTCAATGGACCGGTTGGCGCCTGAGAATTCACACATCAGTCAGACGCGGTCCCAACCAGGCCAAACCTTGAGGCGAATTTTGTGGTAAATCAGTTTGATCACTCTCTACCACTACACCTTCCCCTCTTGGAAAGGATGCAGGGATGAGAGAACAATAAGATACAGGGGATAGCATTATATCCCTGCGAGGAAAGGCTAAAAGGTTAGGGCTCCTCTGCTGCAGCAACAAACTGTTGAGGGGAGATATGATAAATGTGTAACCAAGCATGATTGAGGTCAAATGGCAACATGTTGATTGGTTCTTTACACCCTCCAAAGATCTGAATACTAGGGGGCATGCAATGGAGCAATCATGTGCAACATCTAAGACCACTTTGAGAGAATATGTTCATCATTCAACCCATAGGTCAACTCAGCAAATAGTTACTGGAGGATGTGGTACAAGCTGTCAGTATAACTGGGTTCTATACATTTTTAGACAAATTCTAGAAAGAGAACTTTCAGAAACCATCATTTCAGGTCACCAAGGAAATACACTGCTAATCCCTGGGACAAGGAGCATGGAATGTGTCTGCCTTCAGGAACCAAACTGGTGTATGGGATCAGGAATGGCCACTGTTGGAAGCAGGCGACTAGCCCTGAGGATCCTTCACATTCATATTGAAGATAATTGAAAAAACAGTGCAATATCAATTGCAGGACCACATAGACACAGCGGACCCACTGGACCCACATCAATACGGATTTAGACAAAATCACAATGTGGAAACACTAATCACATCACTTATTGACACTGTTGTCACAGGCATTGACAACATTCTACATGGCTTCGTTTTATGCTTTATAGATATCACCCCTGTTTTGACTCTGTCAACCACAACACACTACTTCAGAGACTCCAAGAGGCAGGGATATATGGTACTGTACTAGACTAGTTCCTCTCCTACTTGTCAAACTGTAACCAACAAGTGAGAACCAAAAACAAACAATCTAAACCATTTAGACAATACCATGGAGTCCCACAAGGTTCAGCCCTCTCCGCACTGTTATTTAATATATATCTTAAACCAATATGTAACATCATAAAACAACACAACATCAACTATAGAATCTACACAAATGATATAATAATATTCACCCAAATCAATGTCAACAAACCGGATTACTCCCAAATCACAGCATGCCTTGAAGCAATGTCTGAGTGGCTCAAACGACTGAATCTTCTCATTAACTTTAAAAAATCTGAAATGATGCACATCACCAGAAATACTAAATTCTCCCCACCAGACTCTCTCAAGATACTAGACTACACCCTAACCAACAAAAAAGAGGTCAAATATCTTGGAATAACTTTTGACTAGCAACTCACCTTCCAGCCACACATAAATAAAACAACCAGATCAGCCTACCACAAGCTGAGGACTCTCCACAAACCTAAACCACTGCTAACAGACAATGACTTCAGAACAGTATGTCAGGCCATACTAACTCCTATAATAGTTTACTACAATGTGATCTATCACGGACTTCCAAGGAAAACAACACTCCTTTTGCAACTCGTACAAAACACTGCTGCGAGAATCATTACAGGAACTGCAAAATACAATCACCCCAACATTTTACCAACTACACTGGCTTCCTGTTGCTGTATGTGCTAAATACTAAAGCATATTGATAGTCTTCAAAATACTAAATAATCTATCTCTGCCAACTCTTCAACTGTTGATCCAGAAATCAAATCCAACCAAAACAAGAAGAAGTAAAGACATCAACATCATTGAAACTCCAACAACCTACAGATCATCAAAGCAATTCACCTGCACCAGAGCCTTCTCTCTGTATACCCCCCAACTTTGGAATCATCTACCTCTCCAAATACGTGAAATCAATGACCTACTTGACTTCAGAAAAGTTATCAAGACACATCTATTTCTCGAATACTATGACCCCACCTAGTATAACAAATGACACAGTCAGATATGCCAGATGTATAATGGACAACTAATAAATGTAGCTATATCACCTCATTATGCAACAACGTTACTTTACATAGTTAGCCATTGTTAAATGTATCCACTACCCCATATAGTCCTCCAAGTTCCTATTCCCTGTTCTTTGTAAAAGCCTATTGCTATGTTTGTTCCATGTGAACCGCCTTGGATTAAAGATAAGGCGGGATACAAAACCTGTTAAATAAATAAATTAAATAAATAAATAAATATGACCCTGTAGGGCATACCTTACATGACCCTCATCACTCATGGTCCCATCACCTCTCCCTACCATGCATTGTGGACTCCCACTGAACTGCGACTGTGCAGATGTCTGATTGTCACATAGGATGTGTAGGCATTCAGCACTCCACCCTGGATGTGTCTATGTCCATGCAACACCACACACACATTGTCACAAATGGGAAACATGACACTTGTGGGAAGCTGCAGGACAAATAGGGGCATGTCTCTTGCTGAGCACCTTGTCATGCCGCAGAGGCAGCTGGCAACGTTACGCCCATATCAACCATCCATTGCATGCAATATGTAAGTGCACTGCTATTTATTTAGCAGAGTTTTTATACTGCTTTTCACCGGATCAAAGTGATTTACATTGAACAGAAAGATTCAAATTACATATAACAGCCAACTATGTACAAGGAACATTGTAACTATATACAAGTAACAGGTAGCTCTGTGTTATCAATAGCTTTGGTGGGTACATTTACAGAGGGTCTCAATATGCTATATGTTCTATGGCCCACCACATTCCTCCATGCCCTGAGACAGTTCCATGTAATCATCTGTTCAGAGTAGCAACACAAACGCAGAGTTCCCATGTAGTCCCAACCCACCTCACCTCCTGACTGGCTGTGGTGTAGTCCTGGAGGTTCTGTTGCAGACCTTGCAGGAGGTCCCACTGGCGACCAGATGCAGCCTGCATTGGTGGCACATTGACCTGTGTGGATGGGGGTGCCAGCAGCCCTGCTTCCTCCTGTGATAGCACTAGCTCTGGGGATCCTGCATCTTCCTCCTGTGGAATGGGCCACTCCACCTCCTCTTCTGACTCAGCTCACTCCCCACCTTTGGTGATGAAAGAAGTTGAAGCAGCACAATAAAGCACCAGACATTGATGTCATTCCCATTGAAGAATTACAACAATCAGATGTGTCTGTTACCAAACTTATAAGGCTTCTGCCAGGTAATTTGGAAGACAGCATCATGGCCAACTGACTGGACAAGATTTGGGATCGTACTAATCCTGAAGAAAGTGATTTGATTGACTGGAAATTATCGCGCAATCGCTCTGATCTCAAATGCCAGTAAGATTCTACTCAAGATCATTCCGCGGGGACTATAACCATATTTGGAATGAGAACTGTCTAAAGTGCAAGCAGGGTTCAGGAAAGGCAAAGGAATGAGAGACATCATTGTGGATGGGAGATGGATCTTTGGAAAGACAAAAGAATACCAAAAGGATATTTATATGTGTTTTGACTACAACAAGGCCTTTGACTCTGTAAATGATGAGAAAATCTAGGTCACATTAAGAAGCATAGATATAACTGACATCTGGTAGTTCTCATGCACAACCTTTATATTGATCAATAAGCAACAGTTGAAACGGGACAAAGAGAAATGGAATGGTTTAAAATCAGAAAAAGTGTATGACAAGGCTGCAAACTTTCTCAATGCCTGTTTAATTTATATGCAGATCCATTTTTTCTCTGGCAGATCCCTTTTATTTTTCTGGCAGATCCTTTTTATTTGTGCCCTCTTCTGCCACTACCAACTCCGGACTTTGTTTATTCCATCTTGCTGCTCCATATGCCTGGAACAAGCTACCTGAGTCTGTGAGTTGGGCCTCTTCTCTAGTCCTATTGAAATCCAGGCCAAAACCTCATCTCTTTGTAGCCGCTTTTAGATCTGATGCTCCTCACTCTCTCATAAGTAGTGGGCACTACTTATGTGTAACTAATCATACTCTAGTTCCCAGTTTCACTATGGGGGTCATTCCAGAACATGAATAAGGGGTTTGTACATGCGGTGTGGAAATTTACAGTATGTACCAAAAATGTCCCCGACCATATTTGGAAACACTGCTGCTGTACACATCTACGGTGCTAGCACAGGGATCTCAGAACGTGCCCAGAAGGAGCGGAACGGGGGCATGGTCAGCCACAGACATGTATAAAGCGCATTCAGGAAAGGCCTGTGTACGAATTAAGTGTTTCCCAGAAACATCCACTTTATTCCTGCTGAAACGTGGAATAATGCCAGGACTTAGAAAAAATTCTGCTCATCTCTGCAATGTGTCCCGTATTGAAGAACGGTTCTGACAAGTATGTTTTGAACTGATGTGACTGCAGTCTGGAAAAACTCAAGATGCTGTTTTAAGGTACAGAGAGCAGAGGTGAGAGAATGTTGTAAAATACAGACACATTAATAAACTCCCTTACAGAAATATTAAGAAGAGCAATACGGTTTATTCTGGCTATGCTTAAATGTGCCGTTCGTGCTAAAGAAGCCAAACTAGGGGACCCTAACAATTCTCATGTTCTGAAAAATGGGACTGCTGATATAGGGATAGTATAGATGTGAACAGGGAAAGGATTTTGGAGTCGGGAGTGGTGCCAAAGGACTGGAGAGAGGCTCATGTGGTGCCTTTACACAAAAGCGGAAGTAAGGATGTGGTTGAAAAATACAGGCCGGTGAGTTTAACTTCAGTGGTGAGTAAATTATTGGAAACGCTGCTGAAAGAGAAATTAGTGAGGTTTCTGGAGTCCAGCGGATTACAGGATCCGAGGCAGCATGGATTCACCAGAGGCAGGTCTTGTCAGACAAATCCGATTGATTTCTTTGACTGGGTGACCAGGGAGTTGGACCGAGGGAGAGCCCTAGATGTGGTGTATTTAGATTTCAGTAAAGCCTTTGACACTGTTCCTCACAAGCGACTTATAAACAAACTGAGCACCCTAGTGATGGACCCTAAAGTTACTGCTTGGGTTAGAAATTAGTTGGGTGGGAGGCGACAAAGAGTACAGGTAAATGGAGCTCACTCTGAGGAGAAGGATGTTACCAGTGGTGTGCCCCAGGGATCTGTCCTTGGTCCAATTCTTTTTAATATCTTTATTAGTGATATAGCGGAAGGGCTGTCGGGTAAGGTTTGCCTCTCTGCGGATGATACCAACATCTGCAATAGAGTAGACACCCAGGAAGGTGTAAATAGCATAAGAAAGGATCTAGCTAAGCTTGAAGAATGGTCTAGAATTTGGCAGCTGGGATTTAATGTTAAAAAATGTAAGGTCATGCATTTGGGCTTCAGCAATCCAAGGGAGCAATATAGCATAGGGGGTGAAGTACTTTTGTCCACTAAAGAAGAGTGGGACCTAGGCGTGGTTGTGTCTGATGATCTTAAAGTAGCTAAACAGGTAGAAAAGGCAATGGCAAAACCTAGAAGGATGCTTGGGTGCATACGGAGAGGAATGGCTAGGAGAATAAAGGAGGTGAAAGTGCCTCTGTATAAGTTTTTGGTGCAACCTCATTTGGAGTATAGTGTGCAATTCTGGAGACCGCATCTTCAAAAGGATATAAACAGGATGGAGTCAGTGCAGAGGGTGGCTACTAAAATGGTTAGTGGTCTTCATTATAAAGCATATGAAGACAGACTTAAGGATCTTAATATGTACACCTTAGAGGAAAGGCGGAATAAAGGTTATTTGACTGAGATGTTTAAATACCTCCGTGGTATAAATGTACAGGGGGAGAGCCTCTTACAATTGAAAGCAAGTTCTGCTACGAGGGGACATGGGATGATGGTGAAGGGGGATAGATTCAGGAGTGATATGCAGAAATATTTCTTTTAAGGAAAGAGTGGTGGATTCATGGAATAGTCTCCCAGTGGAGGTGGTAGAGACAAGGACAGTATCTGAATTTAAAAAAGCATGGGACAAACACAGGATCTCTAAAGGAAAAAAGGGGACCGTTGTAGTTGTTGATATGGAAGGACAGAATAGATAGGCCATGTGGTATTTTTCTGTTGTCATATTTCTATGCTTCTGTGATTCTCGTTTGGATGAGAAACGGAGATCATATTTTCAGTCCTAGTACCCCATGCTATTATGTTATGTCATAGTTGTCATGTATAGGTTCAGCCAAAAACAAAAGTCAAAACATGAACAGCCAGAAAGCTCAGCACTCAAAAACCTGATAAAGCCTTGAGGAAACCAAAAACTCTAAGAGAATCAACGATTTTTAATGTCGGGATCCGCGGACAGGAGCCGGGGAGAGGGAAAAACCCCCCGCTCAGTGCCAGCAGAAGCCTTTTATTAATTTATCAAAACCAAAAACCAAAATTATAATAGTGCAAATCACTTAACTGATGATGAACCAAGAGGGCAGCATAACTCCAAACAGCGACATGCTGGCACTGAGCGGGGGGTTTTTCCCTCTCCCCGGCTCCTGTCCGCGGATCCCGACATTAAAAATCGTTGATTCTCTTAGAGTTTTTGGTTTCCTCAAGGCTTTATCAGGTTTTTGAGTGCTGAGCTTTCTGGCTGTTCATGTTTTGACTTTTGTTTTTGGTTGTGACTTAGAGTCATCACATTTTTGAAGGTATAATTTATGTATAGGTTCAGGGCATCTTTTTGGCAGAATTATGTTTTTGTGACAGAAAGTGAGAGAGTGTGTTTGTGTGTGTGTGTGTGTGTATGTGTGTGTGTGTGTGGTTTGAGGGGGGCACAGGGGGATCTGGTGTGACCTCCTGCAATTCAGGGTAGACAAGAAAGCCTGGCCAGTACCTGGACCATATGGATGACTGCAGCATCACCAGGTGACAGTGTGATCAGGCAGTCAAAATCAGAGAGGACTCACTATAGTTAAATGTCAACACATATTCTTGTCCAGAATAAGGGCATTCAGCTGTGAAAACAACACTAATGCATACCCATGACGCACAATTGGAGACCAAGCGTGTTGCTGTTGAGCATGTATTAGTGCTGTTGACACTGCTGGATGTTCTTATTCTGAGGGTCCCTTAGTTTTTTGACAGGGATATGTTTTGACATTTAGCTATAAGGAACCTATGCAGATTCCTTCTGGATTATTTTTCACAGGGTACTCTAGTAAGATCAGATAATGTTGGCAGTGTGATAGGGAAGCCATACTGTACATCCACTGTAACTGGCACTGGGAGACAAGACTGATGTTGTGCTAACATTCCTCAGATTGTACCATGCAGCTTACATCCCTACCCAGACCAGAATCTATGAGAGCTGCGAGAGTGGTGATGTATCTGGAGTTTGGTTACTTGGTGTGATGGCACAGGGATCTCCCCTCCCGTGCACACACAGGACCGAGCAGGGGAGCAGTTGCACAAAGCAGACTGTGGGAAGGCAGAAATGGTTGTCCCACAGGTAGCGGATGTATACAGACCGACAAATGCCATGATGGGACAGGTGTAGCTGCTGTGAGAAATGTCAGTAACCATATAGGTGGGCCTCAGATACAATATTCAGAAGACCCTTCTACTACTACTACTACTGCTGATCATTTATATAGTGCTACAAGGCATATGCAACACTGCACAGGCACACATGAAAGATGGTCCCTGCTTAGCGGAGCTTACAATCTAGTCAAGACAGACAACACAGCAGTTGTGGATAGGATACATCCAGGGGGAATGGTAAGGAAACACAGATCAGATCCGACAGCAACAATGAAGAGGTGAGCACTCAGCCTGGATTTAGAAGGGCCAGAGAAGAATCCTGATGTATAAACTCAGGTAATTTGTTCCAGTCATAAGGAGCAGCAAGGTGAAAGGAGTGAAGTCTGGATTTGGCAGTAGAAGAGACGGGCACAGATAGAAGCGATCTGACAGAAGAGCAGAGTTCCTGGGGAGTGTTGCAGGTAGAGATAAGAGGAGTATGGTAGTGCGGAGCAGCAGAATGAGTGCACTTATAGACCATAGGCACCAAAAGGGCACACGTTTGTTGCTCAGCAATATTATACATTTGGGGAACTGCAATGTTACTTCTAAATTTTGTGCACTTGGCAAGGGTCCATGCGTGTTTGTAGAGATGACCAGGGCAGGAATCACTGGGGCCGGTTCCTAATGCCGCATACCATTCGATGCAAGGTATGTCCTGACATACATGCTCATATTTACATTCTCATATACCATATTTGGGTGCACTGGGATTACCTAGCACTTTTCAGGGTATGAAGAGGACTGGTAAATGGTCTAAGCTGCAGCATTTCTCATTGGTATTTAAGTCAGAAAACTACTGTCTGTGATGAGCAGCTTAGGAGATGCATGTTTTTCCCAAGAGGCGTGGCGTCCTCAGGTACATCGTGGGGACGGGCAGGATCCAAAACATGTAACTTTTTAGAATATGGTGAGCATGGGGACATCTACAATGTTTACCTGCATCTGCTAATATTGATAGGGACGTGTTTCTCCATTAAATTGCATGGCCCATGCCTACACCCATGTGTGGGCCACACGCCGGATGCTGATTAGCGCTTGCCCATGCCATGCCAAACACATCTGTCTGCACAATTCTGGACAAGCGTACATGTCCAGACCTGGGGATGCGGAATTAGGTTCATAGGGGGCCTGTTTTTAATTCAGAAATGTCTGCAGAACAGACATGCATGTTATAGGATTGGGATCTATCTGAATATTGAGGGTCGCTACACAGCCATACATGGCTAATTAGCAATATTCAGCAGCTGCCTGGTTAGCTTCAGCGATGAAAGTTAGAACAGCTTTTGCTGCACCAAACTTTTACCACTGAGGGATAACCAGGCTGCAGCTGAATATCACCACTGCATGGTTAACCCCAGGTTATGCCCTAGTGCTAAGTGATTTACACTGGGGCGTATAGCGGCAGTACTCGGGGAATTCAACTGCACCAACCATGCTAGTGCTGCTGAATATCCCACTTAGAAGCATTTACACAGTTTACAGCTCTATAAACCATGTAAATGTCTTTGAATATTGGGCTCATAGTCTTAAAATGTGCCTGCACCTTAACATGAAGAAAGTAAAGATCTTGACAATCGGAAAAATCAATAAACTCATCATTGATGGAGAAAAACCTCCTTGGATCAATAATCAATAAAGAAATGACAAGTAGTCAAGAAATCCAAAGATGTATTGTTCTTGGCAGAATGACTATGAAGGACATGGACAGGATTCTCAAGAGCAGAGATGTATCTCTCCATACAAAGATTTGACTTGTCTAAGCCATGATGTTTTCAATAACAGTCTTTACTGAAGAAGATGTAGGGAAGCTACCAATGCCTGAAATGGTATTTAAAGCTGATATATCAGAAGAAATTAAATAAATATTGATAAACTGAGAAGATGAATTGCAACTATTTGTTAAACTGAAGAGCAGCAAATTACCTAGACTGGATGGTATACATCCAAGGGTGTTGAAAGAACTGAAATATGAGATTGCAGACATACTATTAGTAATTTGTGAGCTATCATTAAAACCATCTGTAGTACCTGAATATTGGAGAATGACCAATGTAAAGCCAATTTTTAAAAAGGGTTCCAGAGGTGTTCCAGGAAACTACAGGTCAGTGAACCTGTTGACAATACCAGGTAAAATGGTAGAAAGCATTATAAAGAATAAAATTATTGACTATGTAGATAATCATGGTTTAGTGGGAGAAAGCCAACATGGATTTAGCCAAGGAAAGTCTTTTCTTACTAATCTAAGCCAATCGATATAGTATACCTGGATTTTCAGAAAGCCTTTGACAAGGTCCCTCATGAGAGACTCTTGGCAAAATTAAAAAGTCATGGGATAGGAGGCAATGTACAATTGTGGATTAGGAACTGGTTAAAAGACACAAAATAGACAGTAGGGCAAATAGCCAATTTTCTCAATGGAGAAAGTTAAACAGTAGAGTACCCAGGGATCTATGCTAGGCCCACTGCTTTTTAACATATTCATAAATAACCTGGAAATAGGAATAATGAGTGAGATGATTAAATTTGTAGATGACACAAAATTATTCAAAGTTGTTAAAACACAAGAGGATTGTGAAAAATTGCAAGAGGACCATGATAAATTGGAAGACTGGACGTTCAAATGGCAGATAAAATTTATTGTGGACAAGTTCAAAGTTATGCACCTAGGAAAGAACAACCCAAATTACGGTTACACGATGCAAGTTTCCACATTAGGAACGATCACCCAAGAAAAAAGATTTAGGCATCAGCGTGGATAATACATTGAAATCCTCCGCCCAATGTGCAGCAGCGGCCAAGAAAGTGAATAGAATTTTAGGGTATTATAATGCCTCTGTATCATTCCATGGTGCGACCACACCTTGAATACTGTGTGCAATTCCGGTCACCATTTCTTAAAATGGATATAGCAGAATTAGAAAAGGTACAGAGAAGAGCCACCAAAATGGTAAAGGAGATGGAAGGATACTCCTATGAGGAAAGGGTTAAATGGTTAGGGCTCTTTGACTTGGAAAATAGTTATCTGAGAGGAGATATAACAGAGGTCTATAAATGAATGAATGAAGTAGAATGGGTAAATGTAGATAGGTTGTTTACTCCATCCTAGAAAGACTAGGGGACATGCAATGAAGCTGCAATGTAACCCATTTAAGAGTAATAAGTGAAAATTTTTTTTCACTCAACATGTAATCAAGCTCTGGAATTCATTACCAGAGGATATAGTAAAAGCTGTTAGTGTAACTGGGTTTAAATTAGATTTTGTACAAGTTCCTGGAGGAAATATCCATAAACCATTATTAAGGAGGACCTGGAAAATCCACTGCTTACCCTGGGACAAGCACTGTGGAACCTATGTACCTTTTTGGGAACCTGCCAGGTACTTGTGACCAAGATTGACCACTGTTGGAAACAAGAGACTGGGCTTGATGGACCTTGTTCTGATCCTGTATGGTATCTCTTATGTCATATGGAGTGAAAGTTGTATAGTGAAAAAGATAGACAGGAAAAAAAATTGATGCCTTCGAATTATGGTGCTGAGGAAGAATAATGTGTATACTATGGACTTTCCAAAGAACAAACCATCAGTACTAGAGGAAATCAAACCTAAGATTTCTTTAGAAGCTCAGATGACAAGAGTTTTAGCAATTGGTGCTGCCCTGAAACTCCCCCGATATGCCATGATGCTAACCAGTTAGCATTGGGGCATGTAGCATTGACGCCCATGGATTCAGCGGCATTAACCATGTAAATGCCTTGAACTATCCCCCCCATTATGCTTGGTAAGGTTGAATGTCAACCAAAAGAGGAAGGCCAGCAATGAGATGGATCGATACAATAACAGTAGCTGTGGATACCGCTTTATCAACAATTAGGGGCATCTATGTAGATACTGCCACAGACGTCCATATTGGGCATGTCCACATTTGTGAAATGAGGTCTGAAGTTGGATGTGCCTGCTTTTTTTTTTAGATTTCTGGCTTAGACATCCCAGATTGCACTCACATCATTTGTAAAATAACACTTTATGTGTGTTAATAAATAGTTTTCCTTTCATTTTGAGCCATGATGTTAATTTCTGAAGCACAATGGACATCACATGTGGGTATCCTGAAAACCAGAATGGCTAGGTACTCCTTGAGGACCAGCATGAGAAGAGAATGCATGGAGCTTATCAATAGAGAAAGTGGGAGGGAGGAGTGGATCAATGGTTGGGACAGGTTACCTTAGGCCAGAGGGCCAGGGGTTCAATTCCCACATGGGGACAAGCAACCTCAGGCCAGAGGGACTGGGGTCTCTAGTCCCATGGCCACTCCTTGTGGCCTTGGGCAAGCCACTTAACCTTCCATTGCCTCAGGTACACTTAGATTGTGAGCCCTTCAGGGACAAGAGAATAAAAAGTACCTGTTAGTATACATGTAAACCACACTGATTCTAAAGAGCATGGTATAAATAAATAAATAAAGTTATCATTCAGATACTATTGTATTTAGGTAGTGCCTGATGCCTTCATGTGTTTCAAGATGATGCAAAAAGAAAAAATGTCAAACAAATTTCATCAAATAACCAAAAAGATGAAGACCAAGCACTGGTTATGGCTTGTTTGGGTTATTAGTAAAACCTTTGACAGTGAATCAGTTTATTGAATCTGCATTATTGGTGCATTTCAGCTTAATAGCGACATGTTCTACTATTGTTTAAACTTTTGGAAATGGGTATTGGAGAAATAGCATTCAACTGGATTGCAGATTTCTTGAAAGAAGGATACTATAAGGTAACCAAGGGCATCTGCTGCTCAAAGGAGTGCTGCAGTATCAGGCTTGTGGGAAACTACAAGGATCCTCACCATCTCCCATCATTTGTAATGTCTATTTACAATCTTTGGAGCACTGAGCGATCCCTCGCTATTACTATGCAGACAATATACAAATGATTCTAACCATTAGAGACTCATTAGATCAAACTAATGAGCTACTTAACAATTGTCTGCCCTCCATACAGCTTATGGGTGGAAGATAATTATTTAATGCCAAATCCAGGGAAGATGAGAATATTTTGGGTAGAAGGACAAAATGTTCCAAGGTTAATGAGAGAGTCAGTGGTAAAATGAATTACAGTACCTTTGACTGAGAATATTTGCTGTTTAGGGATAGTGTTGACTCCAAATAACAATGGAATGTCAAGTTACACCTTTAGTGCATAAATCATTTTTTAAGCTTAGATTACTTCTCCAAATTACATTTTAGATGTCAGAATGGGATTTTAAACAAGAAGCTCAGGCAATTATCTCTAATCCAGATTATTGCAATCTGATACATAGAGGTCTGATAAAAAAAACAGATGACTGTGGAAGAGCTCATAAAGAAAGTGAATATGTGGGATAGAACGTCCTCGTCATTGCTACAATTACATTGGCTACCAGCTTTTCAGCAGACAAGGTCTAAGCCTTACCCACAAGATAAAACCAACTGGGGATAGGGAAAGGCTTAGTTAAATAACTGGTTGATAAATAAAGATTAAAAAAAAAAGTAAAATAAGGTGATACTTCTTTATTGTATTTCCTTAGAGGTCAATTCAGATCTGGGCGCCTCCGGCCTGTCCGGACGTCTAGAATCTAGACGGGCTGGAATTGCACCCAATTCTGATCCAGCGGGGGCTACATGTCCTCGCCAGATCAGAATTGGGTGCACCTGGCCTGGATGGGCTGGTCGTGCCCCAATTCTGGGCCCCCAGCTGTCCAGCCACTTACCTGGCTAGCAAAGCCATGATTCTGCATAGAGCAGCGGTGCCGTGGCATCCTGTTGCCATGGCATTGTGGCTCAATGCAGGAGCCGCGATCTCTGGCAGACCCTGAAATGTCCCTTTCCCTGCTGCCCGACCCCCGATCCCCGATTGGGCCTACCACAAGGGTCATGCTGCAGGGAATCTCTGCACCCCCTCACCCTGCTTTCCATGCCTGGCTGCTGCAAGTGCCTCCATCTAGGGGGACTTATACCACCTCTGAGGTGGAATAAGTCTCCCGTTCAAATGGTCAACCCTGGACGTACAGGGCCAACCCAAGAATCGGCCCTGTATGTCTGGGGTCAGGTGCTTGCCCACTGCCCACCCTCGCTCCACCTCCAGCCCATCCCCTCCTGCCCACAAACAGAGGTCCCCGCATATCTCAGATCTACGTGCAGGGAGATCTGCAACCTGAATTGGCACCCCAGCGTTTAGCTAAACGCAGGTCGGTATCTTCCCCTTAATACATTTTAGATTAACTTTTGAAGATTCAAATCTTCTGCAGGTCAGGATAGTATGAGCAAAATATGAAAATACCAGGAAAAAGACTGGAAACTTCGAAAGCTAGTTCAAAATTGTATTAGGTTAGTCCAATAAAAAGGTATCACCTTATTTTCATTGTTTGGATTTATTTTTCCTTATCAACCATTAAAGTAGACTAACATAACAACCACACTGCTTTAAATCATTGGCTGACAGTGTTTTTTGTGTTTTTGTGACATAATTGTGTTTTTTTGTCTTCTGAATATCTTCTCAATATACCTTCTCACTATCACCGCTGCCTGGATATGGATCGGCAAACACAACATTGAATATCTGGGTTTACTGTTTAGAGTCAGTGACTAGCCACATTAGTAGCCTTAGCTGACAGCACTGAATATTGGGCCCTTAGGGCAGGCTATGCGACGCTACGGAGCTGCAGAAGCTAACCGGGTAGCGACGATATTGCACTGCTACCCAGTTAGCTTTTGCGGGTAAAACTAGGAAAGCTTTTGCTATACCTAGTTTTACCCGCCGATCGCTTAACGGGTGGCGGTGCAATATTGCCACTACCCGATTAGCGACAGTATCAGCCTCTGCTTCACCCTGGAAAACCCCCAACATGCCCTGATGTAAACCATGTAAATGCCTTTCAAATCTTGGGCCCTTAGTGTTTAGTCCTGGAACATATTCTCTTCAATGATTTCAAAGTGATGTTACCAAAAGGGTCTGTGAATTAAAGGTTTTTCTGCTTAGAAATGATATTAAGATCTGCAACATCGTGGACATACAACCCTCATCACAGGAATGGAAGGAACCACCAGCAGCTCCATCTTACTCTTCCTAGACATCTGTGCAGCCTTCGACACAGTCTCCTACCAGACTCTACTCAACCAATTCTACAACTTTGGAATAAGGGGCACACTACTGCTACTACTACTACTACAACTACTGAGCATTTTTATAGTGCTACAAGTCATACGCAGTGCTGCACAGACATGTAAGAGACAGTCCCTGCTCAACAGAGCTTACAATCTAGTCAAGACAGACAACACAGAAGGTGTAGGCAGGGATAAAGAAGGGGGACAGAAAAAGAAAAGGGAGATCAGGTGAGTCAAGATCCAAAAGCAGCAGCGAAGAGGTGAGTTTTCAGCCTGGATTTGAAGAGGGTTAGAGAAGGTGCCTGGTGTATAGACACAGGTAGTTTGTTCCAGGTGTAAGGTGCAGCAAGGTGAAAGGATTGAAGTCTGGAGTTAGCAATAGAAGAGAGGGCATAGATAGAAGGAGTTTGTTAGAAGAGCGGAGTTCCCGAGGGGGGTTGTAAGAGAAGAGAGATAAGAGAAGAAAGGTAGTGAGGAGCTGCAGAGTGAAAGCATTTATAGGTCAGCAGGAGAAGTTTGAACAGGATGCAGAAACGGATAGGTGTCACCGCCCCTCTCTCCCAGAGGCCTCAGCGTGGGTTAAGCGAGTGGGGTGATGTGTTCCTTAAGCTTGTGAACTTGAATTTGAGGCTTTTGCAAAGCCTCCTGGGAATTGTAGTTCCGTGGCTTAAAGAAAAATAGTTGTGTACACGAATGGTAAGGTTTCAAAATGGATTTATTCCCTTCCCAGGGTTGGAATTTGACCTTTAGAACATCACAACAGAAAAGTCCATACTTCTGGTATAAGGTAACAAAGGAACCAAACAACTTAGGCAATGCTTATCTTCAGCTTAACAGAAAAATGAAATACAAAAACAGTTTTCCTCCAAACTTGCTTTTGGACTGTTTTTCTCCTGCAGCAGTGGTTATAGCAAGACTAGCACAAGGATTGTATATTATCTGATACCGTGTATGTACAGTCCATATAGGTTTCAGTGTCTGAAGTTGGATAAAATTCACATTGCATTTCATGCACATTATCCTCAACTTCCTCCGGGGAGAACTCTGCCCTTTGCTCATTCACAGTGTTCCCATCCCCCAACAGCTTAGCTGAACTCAGGTGTTTTGCATAAAGCTCTCGGTCAGCTCTCTCACACAACTCTTGATACGTACAAGGGCTATTATCAAACTCCTCTGCAAAGCTATTTGGAAATATTCTTCTGTCTTCCAGCCACTGCTTATCCAGGGACCTTTCTTGGCTATAATATGGCTCCCTGTAAAACTCTTTCCTTTTAGTTTGCCTAGGGTTACTTACAGGCAAAAACTCCTCTTCAGAACAACAAGTTTCCCTTCCACTATATTTAGTGCTAGAGGACTGAGACTGTCTTCTCAGGGGATTTAAAAGGTATTGCTTGCCTTTAGGAGAGTGGAGTTCCTCTGTGCTTTGCCCAGCCGTGTATTGCTTTCTCCGTCGTGGAATTGCCTGCTTCCTGGAGTCAGCGTGGCTTTCACAGCTCCCTTCTCTAGATGAGCCTTCCCAGGTAAGATAGGGTTTTTCCTCCCTTCTCTTATCCTGTCTTTCACCTTTTCCCCCTCTCTCATGCCATTCAATCCTTTCCGTCCTCTCAGACCTTGTTCTGTCTGTCGTGGTTCTTGCTCTCCTGGTTCCTGTCCCAGTTCTATCCTCTCCCCTAACTAGAGGATTTTTAACTGTGTTGCTTTTCCTGGTGGCTTAAATTCCGCTCCCCATCAGCTGTTTCTCTTTTGCTAATGAGCCATGTGTTAGCTCTTGGCTCGGGCGTTCCCTAGCACTGAGTGACCTCATTTGTTTGGGGTTTCTATGCCAACCCTTCTCTCTGTTTTGCTCTGAGCTGTCAAACATGCATTCATTCTGATATGAAGTCCCTGTTTCCATGGGCTCTGATTCTTGTTCCTTATGACAGATCCCCCGCCTTAAAATATTACGTGCTGCCGGACTTTCCGTCGGACAGTACGTAATCCGGGAGAGTGCGTCGGCGTTGCCATGGAGCCTACCCGCCCTGTGCTGTATCGTGAAATTGAAAGCCTGTAGCGCTAAATGCCATCTTGTCAGTCGCGCGTTGGAATTCCTCCTCTGATTTAACCACTTTAACGGGGCGTGGTCCGTTATAAGGAGGAACTTCCTACCCGTGAGGTAGAACCGAAATGCCTCAACCACCCATTTAATGGCGAGGCATTCCTTCTCAACGGTGGAGTAGTTCTTCTCGGCCTTATTAAGCTTCCGGCTTAGATAGGTGACCGGATGCTCAACCCCATTGAACACTTGGGACAAAACGGCTCCCAACCCACTCTCAGATGCATCTGTCTGCACCACGAAGGGAAGACTGAAGTCTATCCCTCTCAATACCGGGGCGGTGCAGAGCTTTCCCTTGAGGGTGGTAAAAGCTACTTCAGCTTCCGGAGTCCATCGGACATTATTAGGGGCATTTTTTTTTAGCATTTCAGTAAACAGAAGGCTTTCTTCTGCGAACCGAGGGATAAACCTCCTATAATATCCGATGAGCCCCAAGAAACTTCGTACCTGTTTCTTTGTGATGGGACGGGGAAAATCCCATACACTCTCGACCTTATTGGCCAATGGCCTCACTATCCCCCTTCCCACTAAGTGGCCTAAGTATTTTGCTTCCTCAGTGGCGAATACGCACTTTGCCGGGTTAAGGGTTAAGCCCGCTTTGCGTAATGCCCGGAGCCCAGCATCCACTCTAGCAAGGTGTTGGGTCCACGTAGTGCTGTGGATGACTATGTCATCCATGTAGGCCAGGGCATAGTCGTGGTGGGGCCGTAACACCTGGTCCACCAATCGTTGACACGTGGCTGCCGCCCCGTGCAGCCCAAACGGCATTTGCCTGAACTGGTATAACCCGATAGGGGTGCTAAAGGCCGTTTCGGTTTTGACTCGCGAGTAAGGGGTATCTGCCAGTACCCCTTAGTTAAGTCTAAAGTGGTCAGGTATCTGGCCTGGCCCAATTGGTCTAGTAGGTCATCAATGCGTGGCATAGGGTATGCATCAAACTGCGAGATATCATTCACTCGCCGGAAATCGATGCAAAACCGAAGCGTCCCATCAGGCTTCGGCACCAAGACTATGGGACTCGACCATGGGCTATGGGATTCCTCTATTATCCCCATTGATACCATCTCCTTAACTTGCCTAATCACTTCTGCCTTTTTTGCTTCGGGCATTCGATAGGGCCGCTGTCTAATCGTTCGCCCCGGTGTTGTAATCACCTCATGGGCGACTAGGTGGGTTTCACCCGGCCTCGTGGTTAGAACATCCCTAAATAGCCCTAATAGCTGATTCAGCTCCTGTCGCTGTGGCATGGATAGGCCTATACCTAACCTCGGCTCCGATTGTTCCCTCCAATCGGAGGTCTGGGGGCCAAGGTCCTCCTCCCGTTTCTCTTCCGCTAGGGCCGTCATCCCTTTTATTTCTCTTTGCCCCATGGAACCGAACCCGTCGGCCGCCCTAGTCGTGGGGGTCAACTCTGGGACCTCTTCTACTATAGGGAATCCTACCCTTTCACACACTAGTTGGGCAATCCGGTCTCCCTCCTGGATTTTAAAATCCCTGTCCCCAAAGTTAAAAATAAGGACCTTTAGTAGGCCCCGATAATCGGGGTCTATCACCCCTGCTCCAATATCGATGGAGTTCTTTACTGCAAGACCGGATCTGGGCGCTATTCTTCCGTAACACCCTTCCGGTAATTTAATTTGTATCCTTGTATTAACTAGGGCCTTCCCTCCTTTCTCCACCACCACATTTTCAGCACTAAAAAGGTCGTAACCTACCGCCCCAGCGGAAGCTCTTTGTGGGCTTTTTGCCTGTGGCATCGCCTTGCAAAATTGCAACACAAATTTGGCCTTCCCTGGAGGTACTCCCTTATCTCGTGCCTGGGTTGGACTTGTAACCTTTTTAATTTTCTCAAATAGGGGCGCAGGAATTCTAGCCGTTAAAGCCTTCGTTCCTGTCGCTCCTGTTGTGAGGAGTGCAGGCCTGTGGCCTAACCTGTTCAGGCCTTTTTCCACTTCTTTACAAAAGGGTGGCCAGTCACGCCCTAATACAACTTCATGAGGCAATCTCGGTATTATGGCCACCAAAAGTGAGTGAGTAGTTCCCAACCCTCTTACTTTTACCATGTGTAATGAATAAGGGGATGACGCGCCATGCACACAGCGCACACGGACTTGGCCTTCCGCTTGACTCGGGGGCGACAAGCGGCGCTCCTTGATGGCCTCCCAGAGCCTGGAGGAAATCATGCTCTGGTCGGCCCCCGAGTCGAGCAGTGCCTGCGCTTCTACCCCTTCTATCTGAACGGATAGTAAGAAACCATCTTGGGCAGGCTCATCCACTCCAGACATAAGGACAGTTCGCACATCACACTCCCTCTTAAAATGCCCTGTTTTCCCACACAAATAACATTTTCTCTCATATGAAAAAACATCATTATCATTTCTAGGCTTTACATTTTGCATGTCATACCATTTTCCTTTGGGATCCTTTCCCCTTTTACCCATAGCCAAACCTGCAGCCTGCATTACCCCAAACCCTGAGGGGTCAGCTATCTGGGCTTCCAGAAACTGGTCAGCCAGCATAGCTGCTTCCTCTGTAGACTGACAGTTTTGTAGCATGAGGTATGTCCTCATTTCCTTAGGCACAGCTTGGACAAACTGTTCCAAGACTACTGTGTCTAAAATGGTATCCAAATTTTTTCCCTCTGGAGTTAACCACTTCCAGGCTAAGTTTTTCAAACGTTGCTGTAACGCTTTTGGGGTCTCTTGGGGTTTCAGGCGGGCTTCTCTAAATAGCCTCCTGTAGTGAGTTGTAGTGAGCCCCAGCCTATCCTTCACCGCTTTTTTAATCTCATTGTAATTAGCGGCAAGGGTGGCTGGCATGGCTTTATAAGCCGATAGGGCTTCACCGGTCAGTGAGACCGCAAATCTAGTAGCCCATTGCTCACTAGGCCATTTTAATGCTCCCCCAATGCGTTCAAACGCGTCAATGAAATCATCTATATTGTCATTGGGACTTAATTGTCCTAGCGAAAAAACATGACTTGCGTTTAGTCCACTCCCAGGTATCACCATGGGATCTCCGGTCGGTTGTTCCTGCTGCTTGCTCAGCAGTGCCTGCATAGCGTCCAACAGAGGCTTCTGTTGCTCCCTCATTAGGACAGCGTTCTGCTCCTGGAGGTGTTTCGCTAATCCAGCTGGCTGTCCCACTGCTGTTTCATCCAATGCAGAACATCCCGGGCTTCCATCTCTCAGCACCTGTAGCAAAAGAGAGAAAACAGAAAAAAAAACCAAGTGCGGCTCCCCTTTTCTTTTTAGCCCCACAGCGCCCCCTTTTCCTGCACAAATCCTCCCACGCTTATGCCTAGGTGACTTTACCTGAGGCTAGTGTAGAGGTCAGCATTCAGGAAAGGTTACTGTGTCTTTTCTTGCTTCTGTGAGCCGTCTGTTTTTTTCTACTTGCTTCTTTATGGTCCTCTGGAACCGTAGTTTTCCTTGCTGCGTTCTTCTTTGGGTCAAAAATCCGTAAAACTACGCCAGATATGTCACCGCCCCTCTCTCCCAGAGGCCTCAGCGTGGGTTAAGCGAGTGGGGTGATGTGTTCCTTAAGCTTGTGAACTTGAATTTGAGGCTTTTGCAAAGCCTCCTGGGACTTGTAGTTCCGTGGCTTAAAGAAAAATAGTTGTGTACACGAATGGTAAGGTTTCAAAATGGATTTATTCCCTTCCCAGGGTTGGAATTTGACCTTTAGAACATCACAACAGAAAAGTCCATACTTCTGGTATAAGGTAACAAAGGAACCAAACAACTTAGGCAATGCTTATCTTCAGCTTAACAGAAAAATGAAATACAAAAACAGTTTTCCTCCAAACTTGCTTTTGGACTGTTTTTCTCCTGCAGCAGTGGTTATAGCAAGACTAGCACAAGGATTGTATATTATCTGATACCGTGTACGTACAGTCCATATAGGTTTCAGTGTCTGAAGTTGGATAAAATTCACATTGCATTTCTTGCACGTTATCCTCAACTTCCTCCGGGGAGAACTCTGCCCTTTGCTCATTCACAGTGTTCCCATCCCCCAACAGCTTAGCTGAACTCAGGTGTTTTGCATAAAGCTCTCGGTCAGCTCTCTCACACAACTCTTGATACGTACAAGGGCTATTATCAAACTCCTCTGCAAAGCTATCTGGAAATATTCTTCTGTCTTCCAGCCACTGCTTATCCAGGGACCTTTCTTGGCTATAATATGGCTCCCTGTAAAACTCTTTCCTTTTAGTTTGCCTAGGGTTTCTTACAGTCAAAAACTCCTCTTCAGAACAACAAGTTTCCCTTCCACTATATTTAGTGCTAGAGGACTGAGACTGTCTTCTCAGGGGATTTAAAAGATATTGCTTGCCTTTAGGAGAGTGGAGTTCCTCTGTGCTTTGCCCAGCCGTGTATTGCTTTCTCCGTCGTGGAATTGCCTGCTTCCTGGAGTCAGCGTGGCTTTCACAGCTCCCTTCTCTAGATGAGCCTTCCCAGGTAAGATAGGGTTTTTCCTCCCTTCTCTTATCCTGTCTTTCACCTTTTTCCCCTCTCTCATGCCATTCAATCCTTTCCGTCCTCTCAGACCTTGTTCTGTCTGTCGTGGTTCTTGCTCTCCTGGTTCCTGTCCCAGTTCTATCCTCTCCCCTAACTAGAGGATTTTTAACTGTGTTGCTTTTCCCGGTGGCTGAAACTCCGCACCCCATCAGCTGTTTCTCTTTTGCTAATGAGCCATGTGTTAGCTCTTGGCTCGGGTGTTCCCTAGCACTGAGTGACCTCATTTGTTTGGGGTTTCTATGCCAACCCTTCTCTCTGTTTTGCTCTGAGCTGTCAAACATGCATTCATTCTGATATGAAGTCCCTGTTTCCATGGGCTCTGATTCTTGTTCCTTATGACATAGGGAGCCAATGAAGTGACTTGAGAAGAGGAGTAATATGGGCATGACAAGACTGGCGGAAGATTAGCCGCGCAGCAAAGTGTTGAACAAATTGAAGGGGAGAGAGATGATTCAATGGGAGACCAGCATGGAGTAGGTTACAGTAGTCAAGATGGGAGGTGATCAAGGAGTGGATAAGCGTCTTAGTAGTGTGTTCAGAAAGGAAAGGGCGGATTTTGCTGATGTTATAGAGAAAGAAACGGCAGGTCTTAGCTATCAGATGGATGTGTGTAGAGAAAGAGAGACGGGAGTCAAAGACAACCCCAAGATTGCGGGCCGAGGAAACAGGAAGGAGTACAGAGTTATCCACAGAGAATGAGAAAGGAGGAAGAGGGGGGACGTTTTGGGGGGAAAGATAAGAAGTTCAGTCTTGACCATGTTCAATTTCACGTGGCGGTGAGACATCCAGGCAGCAATGTCAGAAAGGCAGGCAGTGATCCGGGTCTGGATTGCCAGAGAGATTTCAGGCGTAGAGAGGTAGATCTGGGAGTCATCAGCATACAGATGGTACTGAAAGCCATGGGAAGAGAGAAGTGCACCAAGGGACTGGGTATAGAGAGAGAAAAAGAGCGGAGCCAAGACAGAACCTTGGGGTACACCAACTGGGAGTGGGATAGCAGAAGAGGAGGAGCCACCAGAACACACACTGAAAGAGCGATGGGGGAGATAGGAGGTGAACCAGGATAGTACAAAGTCCTTAAAACCACTCGAGGACAGGGTATCGAGGAGAAGGTTGTGGTCAACAGTGTCAAAAGAAGCAGAGAAGTCAAAAAGGATGAGGACAGAGTGAAGGCCCTTGGATTTTGCCAGGAACAAGTCACTGGAGACTTTGTCACGAGCCATTTCAGTAGAGTACAAAGGACGAAAGCCAGACTGTAAAGGATCCAGGAGGGCATGAGAGGAGAGGAAGTTGAGGCAGCAGCGGTGAACCGCACTTCAAATAGTTTAGAAATGAAGGGAAGGAGAGAGATGGGTCGATAATTAGAAGGACAGGTAGGATCAAGTGAGGGTTTCTTGAGGAGAGGTGTGACCACAGCATGCTTGAAGTCTGCAGGGACTGTTGCAGTGGAGAGTGATAGGTTGAGAATATGAGAGATGGAAGGGACAACGGTGGAGGATATGGGACTTAGGAGATGGGTGGGGAGAGGGTCAGAGGAGCAGGTGGTGAGTTTGGAGGAAGAAAGAAGGTGTGCAGTTTCATCTTCAGAGATCACAGGAAAGGAAGAGAGGGTAGCAGAGGTGGGGGGGGGCAAACGTTGGGAGTGAAGAGGGGGAGGTGGGGAAGTGGCTGACTTTGTGGGGAATTGGAGAGTGATCTTGTCGATTTTGTCATGGAAATAGTCAGCCAGGGTTTGGGCAAAAAGGGAGGGAGGGATCAGAGGTGGAGGCACTTTGAGGAGAGAGATGAGAGTAGTAAAGAGACGGCGAGGATCAGAGGCAAGAGAGTTAGTCAGATGGACATAATAGTCTTGTTTGGCAAGAGCTATGACTGACTGGAAAGAGACAAGCATGAATTTAAGTGTAGAAAGTCTTTAAGGGAGCAGGATTTGAGCCAAGCACGCTCAGCAGAATGGGCACAGGAACGTAGATAGTGGGTAGTGGATGAGAGCCAGGGCTGGGGTGCAGAATGTCTCAGAGGACGTGGCATAGGTGGAACAAGAGCACCCAGAGCAGAGGAGACTACAGCATTATAGGAAGTTACTGCCTCGTTAACAGACTTGGATGACATAGTGGAAGAAAGAGATGAAGAAACAGTGGAAGAGAGAACCAAGGGATCAATAAGAACATAAGATATGCCATATTGGGTCAGACCGAGGTCCATCAAGCCCAGTATCCTGTTTCCAACAGTGGCCAATCTAGGTCGTACGTACCTAGCAGTATCCCCAAAAGACACAGGTTCGAGAATGCTTGTACTGCGTCAAGCATTGATCCTTGGTCCCTTTTTAATAATGGTTTATGGACCTTTCCTCCAGGAATTTGTCCAAACCTTTTTTAAACCCAACTACACTAACAGCTCTTACTACATCCTCCGATAACAAATTCCAGAGTTTGATTAAACGTTGAGTGAAAAAATATTTTCTCTTACTTGTCTTAAATAGTTTACCCTGTAGCTTGTGATAAGGAAGCTTATCATAGCTCAGGAAGGAGCTATAGGAAAGGTGAAGTGACTCTGAACAAGCAACCTGTCAGTTCTGGTAGAAATAAGAAAACAGAATTTTCCCATAAAAGACTACCAGTCCCAGAATGCACCAGGTTTCGAACAGCCATTAGAGGAGCTGAAGTGGGGAAACGTGTGTTCAATCAGGAGGGCTATGAGGTAATCCCTAAGCACTCATCTCAAAGGGCAGGGCCTGATTCAGCACAGCTGCGCTGTATTAGGGGGGAGCATTCATCTAAGCAGAATAACAGTAGAGTTTATTCTACAGATGACCATCTTCATGATCACCTTGGATATCCAGAGAATTATCCTCAGTTTCATCTGAAGGATTATCAGAAGCAGAAGCCAAACCGGACGGACAGAGAGGGAAAGAGACCCTCTGGAAGAAAGAGGAGAAAAGCCTTTGAGAGGTCTAGAAGAGTCCAAAGCAGTACGTATACTGGGAGGTATTCCAAGGGCCAGCATACACCATTGGACTGGGGAAAGCCAGAGGAATGGTGCTGCAGAGCTAGGAATCTCCAGACGCTACCTGTGAGGGAGACGGCTGCACGTGGAAGGGACCCTAAGACCCGTGCCAGAAGGTATGTGAAGAGAGATCCAGTGTCCAGGGATCTGGATTGGAAGGCTGGACATAAGAACTGGACTACATACTGGCCAGGCTATATAGAGAAGAACTCTAACAGCAATGGAAGCTCAGGTATGAACACTGATCTATGCCCTAGCTATAACCTTGAAAGACAGCAGGGAAACAAGTATTCTCCTGAAAGTGCTCCATTGAGAGATTCATCTGTGCCAATCCATGATATTGAACCTATGCTTGTTGAAGATGGGGAAATGATTGCAGATGAAGGATGTGTTTATATGGACTGTTCTCTATCCAAA
The DNA here is from genome assembly GCA_033557465.1 of Ichthyophis bannanicus. NCBI lineage: Eukaryota > Metazoa > Chordata > Amphibia > Gymnophiona > Ichthyophiidae > Ichthyophis > Ichthyophis bannanicus. Next base: position 401,803,758 of record CM066032.1, on the reverse strand, counting down.
CTCCTTTGATAACTTTCTGTTATAAAGTACAGCAACCATCACAAAGAAATACAAATTTGTTCTTTAATCTACTCAGAAAAGCTCCTGAAGCAGGATTTGACCCACACAGTAGAAAGCAAGCCAGCTAAAGGGGTTTCAGCTGGATAACTGCTAGCAATTAAGCCTTACCTAATTGCTTGTGAGCTAGGAGAGAATCACTTCTGAATCTATGTGGGAAGTAATCAGAAGTTAACCTGAAAAGAACAGTTTGTTTCTTGCTTTGTGGCTTTTCATTTGTTGTTCTCCTGATTTTGTCTTTGTTTTTCCAAGTTAACACTGAAAGCAAGTTACCTGATTTATGTGCTACCAAGCATATCTAATGGCTATATCTCTATTGTAAATAATACCGGTAACTCAATTATGTTGTGATGACCTGTACATAGTTTGAATAGTGTTATTCTAGTTAATGTTCAAAACATGTTCAATGTAACTAAACGTGTACATAGTTAACACAAGTTCCATGTAAAATATACAGAAGTATATTGATTTTTGTTCGATGTGAACCGCCCCTGATCTCTGGAAGGGGCGGTATATAAGAAACTGTTAAATAAATAAATAAATAAATATCTGTGTTGGGAGAAATAACCCCATAAATAAATATCTTATTGGCTTTACCCAAGAGCACAACTAAATTATTGTCAGCAGCTGTGTCTGGTGTGAATGAACTACATGGCCCACAATCCCTTGCAAATCATATAGAAATATGCACTTGCCAAGACTGTGAAGATTCTCACCCAGGCAGCCGTCTGACAAGCTTCATTACATGTCCCCTAGTCTTTCTATATTCTGATAGCGTAAACAATCGATCTACGTTTACCCGTTCCACTCCATTCATTAATTTATAGACCTCTATCATATCTCCCCTCAGCCGTCTCTTTTCCAGGTTGAAGAGCCCTAACCTTTGTAGCCTCTCTTCATAGGAGTAGCCTTCCATCCCCTTTACCATTTTGGTGGCTCTTCTCTGTACTTTTTCTAATAATGCTATATCCTTTTTAAGATACGGCGACCAGAATTGCACACAATATTCAAGGTGCGGTCGTACCATGGAATGATACAGAGGCATTATAATATCCTTTGTTTTGTTCTCCATTCCTTTCCTTATGATACCTAGCATTCTATTCGCTTTCTTGGCCGCCGCTGCACACTGGGCGGAGGGTTTTAACATGTTATCCACGATGACTCCTAAATCTTTTTCCTGGGTGGTGGTTCCCAATGTGGAACCTTGCATCGTGTAACCATAGTGTGGGTTGTTCTTTCCTAGGTGCATACCTTTGCACTTGTCCACATTAAATTTCATCTGCCATTTGAATGCCCAGTCTTCCAATTTATCCAGATCCTCCTGCAGTTTTCCATAGTCCTTTTGGGTTCTAACAACTTTAAACAGATTTGTATTGTCTGCAAATTTGATAACCTCACTAGTTATTCCCCTTTCTAGGTCATTTATGAATATGTCAAAAAGTAGTGGACCCAGTACAGATCCCTGGGGTACTCCACATTCACCTTTTTCCATTGGAAATATTGGCCATTTAGCCCTACCCTCTGCTTTCTATCTTTTAACCAGTTCCCGATCCACAATAGTACACTGCCTCCTATCCCATGACTTTTTAGTTTTGCCAAAAGTCTCTGATGAGGGACCTTGTCAAAGGCTTTCTGAAAGTCCAGATACACTATATCAACCGACTCACCTTTGTCTACCTGTTTATTCACACCTTCAAAAAAACATATCAGATTAGTAAGACAAGATCTTCCTTGTCTAAAGCCATGTTGGCTGTCTCCCATTAGGCCATGACTATCTACATGCTCTGTAATTTTGTCCTTTATGATGGTTTCTACCATTTTCCCCAGTACTGACGTCAGGATCACCGGTCTGTAATTTCCCGGGTCACCCCTGGAACCCTTTTTAAAAATTGGCTTTACATTGGCGACCCTCCAATCTTCAGGTATTACAGATGATTTTAATGAAAATTCACAGATTACCAATAGCAGGGCTGCAATCTCATATTTCAGTTCTTTCAACACTCTTGGATGTATACCATCCGGTCCAGGTGATTTATTTATTTATTTCCAGTCTCTTCTATACCGCACTATTCAATACCAGCGCGGTTTACAGTGAACATAGAACTACACATTTCCTTGGGTACATTGTGTTTACAATGAACAGGGTGTTTAAACTTGGATAACAGGGGGTAACTATTTACAATCTTGCACAATTTGCTACTATTCAGTTTATCAAATAGTTGTAATACATCTTCCCGGTGTATTGATATTTCTCTCAATTCCTCTGCAGTATCACCTTTAAATACCACTTCAGTCTTGGGTAACATCACTACATCTTCCTCAGTAAAGACCGAAGGAAAGAATTCATTCAGTCTCTCCACTATAGCCTTGTCTCCTCTTACTGCCCCTTTCACCCCTCTATCATCTGATGGTCCAATTGACTCTCTCACAGGCCTTTTGCTACGAATGTACTTGAAAAAGTCTTTATTTCGTGTTTTTGCTTCCGTAGCAAGTTCCTTCTCAAATTCTCGCTTTGCCTGCCTTATCAATGCCTTGCATTTAACTTGCCAGTGCTTGTGCTGTTTCCAGTTTTCGTCGTTTGGCTCTTTTTTCCATTTCCTGAAAGATGTTTTTTGGCAGCAACAGCCTCTCTGACCTCACCTTTAAACCATACTGGCAGTTTTTAGGACTTTCTTCCACTTTTCTTAATGCGTGGAATACAGCTGGGTCTGGGCTTCGAGGATAGTATTTTTAAATAACACCCAAGCTTGCTGTAAGTCTTTAACCTTTGCAACCGCTCCCTTTAGATTTTTCTTAACTATATTCCTCATTTTATCATAGTCTCCCTTTCAAAAGTTAAAAGATAGTACTGTGGATTTCTTTACTATCCCTTCTCCACTAATTAAATCAAACACGATCATGCTATGATCACTATTGCCAAGTGGTCCCAACACCCTTATTTCTTGCACCAGATCTGGTGTTCCACTAAGGACTAGGTCCAGTATGGCTTCCCCTCTGGTTGGTTCATGAACCAGCTGCTCCAAGAAGTAGTCATTTATTTCCTCTAGAAACGTTATCTCCCTAGCATGTCCTGCTGTGACACTGACCCAGTCGATACTGGGGTAATTGAAATCACCCATTATTACTACTCTGCTGTGACCTTTGTTAGCTTCCTTGATTTCTTTGAGCATTTCATCATCCATTTGTTCATTCTGGCCAGGCGGTTGATAGTACACCCCCAGTGCCATCACCTTCCCCTTCATACATGGAATTTCAATCCATAGAGATTCTACAGCAAATTTTGTTTCCTGCAAAGGTTTAATCCTTTCTGACTCAATGCCAGGGTGATGCTCTCCTGTCTCGTGACCTCTCTCCTCCATGGCAACAGGGATGCTGCCAGACTGGAGGTGGGACTTCAGGACTATATCCCTGTAGGTCTCGTCCATGTACTTCTCTGTCTTTCTTATGTCTTCCAGGTCTGCTACTCTAGCCTCTAGAGAATGGACTTGTTCCCTGAGAGCAAAGAGCTCCTTGCACTTAGTGCATACGTAAGACCTCTCACCAACTGGGAGAAAATCATAAATGTGACACTCAATGCAAAAGACTGGAAAGCCCCCATCTCGCTGCTGGACCTTTGTCTGCATCTTAGTTTAAAGCTTGTGTTTAGGTCTTTAAATTCTGTATTTACTAAGGGCTGGTGTAGATGCTTATACTAATAAAAGTGTATCTAATACCTCTAATATACCTTGTTCACCTGAAGCTTAATTAATCTCAGGTCCTCAATGTATGACTGATTTGGATAAAGAGCTGCACCTGAGAGCAGCCCCTTTCCTCTAAGACGTGTAAGTACCTATAAAGCTACAATTACCCCAGGGGCGGGTGGGTGTTGGGGAGGGAGGGAGGGAAATAAGACCTATTAAAAGAGGGCTGTTACAAGGTACCCTGTCCTGTACCCTCAGCGGGGGGGGGGGGGGGGGGGTGGCGGGGAGTAGTCCCTCAGGTAGGCTAGAGCAGGAAAAAAAGTTTAAAACACAGCAGGTTCTGGGGACAGAGCAGGGAGAGATATTTAATTTAAAGTAACAGTTAACCTGGCTACCACACAAAGCCCAGTTAGTTGAGAGAGGCAAGGTAAGTTGTACAGCTGAGAAAGCTGAAGTGCAAAACTAAAGGGAACAGGGAGGTGAAGTAGCACACCAATAAAGACAAACAATAAATAATTAAATAAACAGCTAGAACTCTCAGCAAATAATTAAATAAACAGCTAGAAATCACAGCAAGTTGTCACAGGAGTTAAATATCTACCTCTCTAGCAGAGCACTGTGAGGGCACTGCTCTTCCCAGAGCAGAGAGGGGCAAACAGAACAGACTATGCACACGTGGGTGGTACTCCTTGGGGAAGAGTGAAGGGGTCTGATGTGAGCTGAAGAATAGCATGAAGATTTCTAAATAGGTTGGAGGAGTCAGGTCGAGGTTGAGGCAGCGGGTGATGAAGATTAAAGCTTAAAAGGTGTTGGTCAGATAAGGGAAGAACTGAGCTACAGAGGTTTGAGGGTAAGCAACTAGAGAAAAATACCAGATCAAGGCAGTGGCCATGCTGGTGAGTGGGGGCAGTGGAACAAAGCTGGAGGTCAAATGAGGAGGTAAGGGAGAGGAGCTTTAAAGCATAAGGATCAGAGGGATTATTGACATGAATGTTAAAATCCCAAAGTATAAGAGTGGGGGAAGAGGAATCCAGAAAGAAGGAAAGCCGAGAGTCAAAGTCAGTGAGAAAGGTAGAAGCAGACTTGTCAGGAGGTCGATAAATAACAGGTACCCGTAGAGGAATTGAAGTGAAAAGGCAGATGTAGTGGACTTCAAAAGAGAGAAAGGAGTGAGACTGAGGCAGCAGGTGGGGTTGGAATTGGCAGGAGGGAGAAAGTAGAAGCCCAACACCACCACCACCACGGCCAATGGGATGAGGTGTGTGGGAGAACTGATAGCCCCCATTCCCAGCAAATAAAAATTGGTCAGCTCACATCAGACCCCTTCACTCTTTCCCAAGGAGTACCACAAGGATCCGATCTCTCCTCCCTACTCTTCAATATCTACATCTGGCCCCTATGCACAACCATACAGAACTTCAATGTCAGTTATCAAATCTACACTGCTGACATAACGATCTTCACTCCATTCTCCACAACCACCCCGGACTACACCAAATTCATTGCTTGTTTCAAAGAGATAGTGGTCTGGCTTCAGCTCCACAACCTGGCAGTCAACTTTGGCAAGACGGAGATCCTACATGTCACAAGGGACCCCACCTTCACATCCCCAGCGTCCATCAAATTTGAAAGCTTCGACCTCCAAGTCAGGACACAGGTCAGATATCTTGGCATTTCCCCGGACCAGCATCTGGACTTCAAGGCCCACATCCAGAACATCACCAAGTCTGTTTATTTCAAACTCAGATCCTTATGCAACCTATGCACTCTCCTGTCCTCAGAACACTTCTGCTATGTAAGCTAAGCTTCCATCATCCCCATCTTCGACTAATGTAATACAATTACCAGGGGCTCCCCAAATCCACCATCCTTCCACTCCAGCTTTCTCAAAACACCACCGCATGCACCATTTTTGGAACCTCCACACACATCCACATAACACCAATTCTAAAAGCCCTCCACTGGCTGCCATTTACCTCTCAAATCAAATACAAAGCTCTCACCAATATCCACAAAGCTCGCTATCAACTCACCTCCACTCAACTTCAGACCCTTATCCACAACCCTGTGACCAACAGTCCACGAAGACTAAGCACCCATAACCAACTCAGCCTGCCATCACAAATCTGCAAGAGCACCCAGCATGCTGGCTAAAGAGCCTTCATGCTATACACCCCTTCCCTTTGGAACTCACTACCCCCCGCACTACATTGTACTGCACTTATCTTTACCCAGGGGTCACTAATGGGGCAATGGTGGCATATTGCCACTGTCTGCTTAGCAATGGGTGCTGCCTCTGCTCTGTCCCAGAACACCCATGACACCCTCTGATTCTGCACGGTTAGTATCAGACCGTATAGCATTGTTACTCAGGTATAAGATAGTGCTGCTGAATATCCCTCTAAGCAGCATTTACATGGTTTACAGGTCTGTGAACCGTGTAAATGCCTTTGAATATTGGGCCCAACCTTTTATTGTTCATTTAAATGTACTCTATTTTCTTTTGTTCCAGATGTCAATAGAGGAGGAGTAGCCTAGTGGTTAGAGCAACTGCCTAATACCTAGAAGGTCAAGGGTTTGATTCCCACTGGCATACATAGTAAATGACAGCAATTAAAGACCAGTATGGTCCATCTAATCTGCCCAGTACAATGTCAAGAGTAGGAACACCTGCCACTCTGTGCAGGCCCCCCATGTCCTTGTCCAGGTGTGATCCCACCACTCCATGTAGGATGCCCCTATATGTTAAGGAATTAGATGGTTCAGATTATTTTGATATTTTCTTGTTGCTGTAAAGGAATCCACTGTGTCTGTCCCATGCCCTTTTGAAATCCATTACTGTATTTGCCCCCACCACTTCCATCGGGAGCGCATTCTAAGCATCCACTACCCTTTCAGTGAAAAAGTATTTCCTGACATTGCCTTTCAATTTGCCACCTTGTAGCTTCATGTTATGCCCTCTAGTTTTACAGCTTCCCCATCTTTGGAAGAGGTTTGTTTGTTCATTATTTCTCTTTAAGTATTTAAAGGTCTGAATCATATCTCCCCTGTCCATCCTCTCCTCCAAAGTGTACATGTTTAGGTCTTCAAGTCTCTTCTCATAAGGCTTCTGACGCAGGCTCCAAATCATTTTGGTTGCCTTTCTCTGAACAGCTTCCAGTCTTTTTACATCCTTTGCAAGATATGGTCTCCAAAACTGAACACAGTATTCCAAGTGAGGCCTCACCAGTGACTTGTACAGTGGCATAAGTACCTCTTCCTTTCTGCTGCTAATTCCTCTTCGTATGCAGCCCAGCATCCTCCTGACTTTTGCCACCACCTTGCCACACTGTTTTGCCACCTTGAGATCTTCAGAAATAATCACTCCAAGGTCTTTCTCCTGATCCGTACACACCAATCTCTCGCCCCCTATCGCATACATTTCCCTTGTATTTCTGCTTCCCAAGTGCATGACTCTGCACTTCTTCGCATTAAATCTTAATTGCCAAGCATTAGACCATTCTTCCAGCTTTTGTAGACCATTCCTCATGTTAACCACTCCCTCAGGGGAGTCCACTCTGTTGCAAATTTTCATGTCATCTGCAAAAAGACAGACTTTTCCATGCAGTCCTTCAGCAATATTACTCACAAATACATTGAACAGTGCCGGGCCCAGGACCAACCCCTGGGGCACCCCGCTAATCACCTTCCTTTCATCTGAGTGAGCTCCTTGTACCATCACCTTCTGTCGTCTGTCAGTCAACCAATTTCTGATCCAATTTACCATCTTGGGATCTATCCCTAAGCTACTGAGTTTGTTGATAAGCCTCCTATGAGGAACAGTATCAAAGGCTTTGCTGAAGTCCAGGTAGATGACATCCATCGCATGCCCCTGATCTAATTCCCTGGTCACCCAGTCAAAGAACTCAATCAGATTTGTTTGGCAAGATCGTCCTTCGGTAAAACCATGTTGCCTTGGATCTTGCAACCTGTTGGCTTTGAGAAAGTTCACAATTCGCTCTTTCAGAAGCATCTTCATTACTTTTCCGCCACTGAGGTAAGGCTCACAGGCCTGTAGTTTGACACTTCTTCCCTGTCACCACTTTTGTGTAGAGGTACGACATCAGCCATTCTCCAGTCCTGAGGAACCTCTCCTGTTTCCAAGGATCTGTTGAAAACATCCTTTAACGGCCCTGCAAGAACCTCCCTGAGCTCTTTCAGTATCCTGGGATGTATCTCATCTGGTCCCATGGCCTTGTCCACTTTCAGTTTTGCAAGTTTTTCTAACACATCATCTTCTGTGAATGGTGTGGTATCTACTTTATTCCCAGTTTTATATTTGGGAGTCACAGGTGGTCCTTCTCCAGGACTTTCCTTAGTAAAAACAGAACAGAAGTATTCATTTAGCAACTTTGCTTTTTCAATGTCACTTTCCACGAGTGCGTTCCCAGCACTTCTGAGTCCTGCAATTCCACCTCTGATCCTCCTCCTTTCCCCAATATACCTGAAGAAAGTTTTGTCGCCCCACTTCACATCTTTAGCCATCTTTTCCTCTGCCTTTTTTTTTGCTATCCTTATTGTTCTCTTTGTCTCTTTGAGTTTTATCCTGTATTCATTTCTGTGTTCCTCTGTTTGCAAGCTTTTGAATTTTGTGAAAGCCGTGTTTTTTTTGCCTTTATTTGAGCAGCCACTTCTTTTGAAAACCAAATAGGTTTTCTTCTACTCTTGTTTTTGCTTACTTTTATTACATATTTATCTGTTGCCCCTTTTATTGCCACCTTTAGTTTAGCCCATTGCAATTCCACTTCCCATATCTCCTTCCACCCTGTCAGCTCCTCCTTTAGGTACTCGGCCATTTTATTGAAGTCTGTGTTTTTGAAGTTTAGGACCTTGAGCTTGCTGTGATTGGCCTGTACCATGGCTTTTATCTCAAACCACACTGTGTGATGATCGCTGCTGTTACAGGGGTATCCTTGCAGACATTCGACATGCTATCACCGTTGGTGAGCACTAAATGCAGCGTTGAGTTTTCCCTAGTTGGTTCCATCACCACTTGTCTAAGTAATGCGTCTTGGAGAGCATCCACAATTTTTTTGCTTCTTTCCAGATTTGCAGAAGGAGTAATCCAATCTACATCAGGTAGATTAGTCACCCAATTTGATCGCTTCTCCCTTTGTGGCTATCTTGGCAATATCTATGATCAATTCGTTATCTATCTCTTCAGTTTGTGTCGGAGGTCTGTATACTACAGTAGTGTGGATGACAGTGCCATCTCCTCTTTCGAACACAATCCAGAGCGCTTCTTCTTTCCCCCATGCACCCTGCATTTCAGTAGCTTTAATATTGTGGTCTTGGGCAAGCCACTTAACCCTCCATAGCCCATGTTCCCTGTAAAATAGTTATCTCCAAGTTATAATGCCCTGTTCAATGTACCGTATTTTCCGGCATATAAGACGACCCCCTACTTTTCCTGTTAAAATATAGGGTTTGGCCTATACTCGCCGTATAAGACTACCCCTCTTCCAGCGCACACCAAAAAAAAAAAAAACATCAGATTTGATTCAAACTGTGACAAGCAGGCGGTATTTAATATAGATCTGAAGTTCTCCAGAACTATAATTCTTGTGAAAGGAGATAGCATATGATCCTTGGTGAAGCGGCTGGCGGCTGCTATCGATAAGAAGTACCGGTACACACAGGGCCGGATTTACCTTGAGTGAGGCCCTACGCCAACAAAAATTGTGGGCCCCCAGAAAAGATAAAAACGAGCACGCCGGATCAGCTGCGCGCTGTTGGCCCTGACGTCATAATTAAACTGGGAATCCCAAAAGCCAAACTTGGAATGTACAACACTGTAGAAATAAAACTATACATTAATTTGCTCTTGTACTAAACAAAGCGCAGACGTTAATGATGCACATTTACCAGAGCTGACATATTCCAATTAATAAATTCAAAATAAAGAGATATTTTTCTACCTTTTGTGCATTTTTTTTCAGCTGCAATTGCTCCAGCCACTTTCTTCTGGTTTCTTCGTGTCTTCTGCTAACTCTCCATCGCCTTCTGTCCATTTGTCCTTTCTTCTCTCTTCTAGTTTTTTTCCATTCTCTCTCTACATCTGCTTTAACATACTAATCTTTCTCCTTTTGCTCTTTCCTCATTCCTATTTCATCCACTCAAATTTTACCCCTCCATCCTCAGTCCCCACTTACTCTCCCAATACCCGGCCAATTGTAAATTTTTTATCCCTCCCATACAAAATTTTTTCCCTTCTCCATTTTACTCTTCCAGCCCCATCCCATTCTAATCCTCCCCCAACATCAGCTCCCTTCTAGTTCCAGCCTCACCCAGCATCCATTCCCTTCTAGTCCCTGCATCAGCCCATTTCTAGTCCTAGCCACCCATCAGCCCATTTCCAGTCCTAGCAACCCCCCAACCCAATACCAGTCCTAGCCCCCCCATCAACCCACTTCCAGTCCTAACCCCCCATCACCCCATTTTCAGTTTAAGCCCCCCCTATAACCCATTACCAGTCCTAACCCCATCAACCCATTTCCAGTCAGCCCCCCACAGCCCATTACCAGTCCTAACCCCATCAGCCCACCTCAAGTCCTAACCCCTCCCCATCAGCCCATTTCCTGTCCTAGCCCCCCATAACCCATTATCAGTCCTAACCCCCCCCATAGCCCATTACCAGACAGCCCCCATCAGCCCACAGCCCATTACCAGTCCTAACCCCCCCATAGCCCATTACCAGTCCTAACCCCCCATCAGCCCACAGCCCATTACCAGTCCTAACCCCATCAGCCCACCTCCAGTCTTAACCCCCCCAGCCCATTTCCAGTCCCAGCCCCCCCCATCGGCTCAAGTAACATTTAATAAAAAAAATAAAACGCTGGCTGCTGCCGCTGCCGCAGCATGGACTGTCCCGCGGGGCCCCCTCTGCTGAATCCCTCCCTCCTTCCCTCCCTCAGCAACGGCTGAGCCCCTCCGTGCCGGCTTTGAGAGGCGCGAAGGGAGAGTGTCTCCCTCGCGTCTCTGTTAAGCCCGCAGGGGCTGATGGGTTTCCCCTGCGGGCTTAACAGAGACGCGAGGGAGACACTCTCCCTTCGCGCCTCTCAAAGCCGGCCCCTGCGGGCTTAACAGAGATGCGAAGGAGACACTCTCCCTTCGCGCCTCTCAAAGCCGGCACGGAGGGGCTCAGCTGTCGGCTGAGCCCCTCCGTGCCGGCTTTGAGAGGCGCGAAGGGAGAGTGTCTCCCTTGCGTCTCTGTTAAGCCCGCAGGGGAAACCCATCAGCCCCTGCGGGCTTAACAGAGATGCGAAGGAGACACTCTCCCTTCGCGCCTCTCAAAGCCGGCACGGAGGGGCTCAGCCGTCGCGGAGGGAGGGAGGGAGGGAGGGATTCAGCAGAGGGGGCCCCGCGGGACAGTCCATGCTGCCGCGGCGGCAGCTTTTTGTGGACCCTTGCCAGCTGTGGGCCCTACGCCATGGCGTAGCTGGCTATAGGTAAATTCTGCCCTGCCAAAGCGAGACAGAGCCATGTCGCAGAACGTGTACCGGCGTATAAGACGACCCCCTACTTTTGAGCATATTTTCAGGGCTTAGAAAGTCGTCTCATACGCCGGAAAATACGGTAATTTCAGTTTGTTCATTTAAACCGCACTGATGCAGAATAGCACGGTATATAAGAGTAGATAAATAAAATAAAATAAATAAATAAATTCTGTAATGGCCAAAATGTCCAAATCCATTTCCACCATTAGGGCTTCCAGGTCCGGAACTTTGTTGGCTAAGCTTCGAGCATTAGTGCTCATTGCTTTCCAGGATTTAACTGGCTTGTGTGTATTTTGGATTGACTTTGGGCAAGTCACTTTATCCTCCATTGCCTCAGAAGAAAAGGCTGGCAATCTACCTCCAGTGATACATTGCCAAGAAAACCCAGAGGTAGCTGGGTCACTATGAGTCAACACTGACTTGATGGCACTAAAAAAAACCAACTTCTTTTGTTCCAGATGTCAATTTTAAATTTGTATTTATTCAGAATTATCTGTGCACGGCTGATAGAAGGCACTTCTCTTATTGTCAGAGTACAGCTGTTGGAGTTTTCTGGAACATGGAATGTCTCAGCTGTGCTTCATTGGGGTAAACATGCCAGAATCCTCTCGAGACATCATTTTGACAGCAAGAGAGATGCCTAAAAAATTCTCTCAGGGCTGCCTTTGTCCCATAACAAAGCTGATAGTTATAGAGTTCAAAGAAATGAAAAGATAACAAACTATTTCTAATATCTACCAGAATCATTTCACTGCAAGTTATAAAGTCAATAAATTATGAAAAACGAGTGTATCTTTTACGCTGAGGAGGTCTTGCTGAAAATGAGAGTGCAGTACACATCTGTTTTCCTAACCTCTCCAATATAGTATAGTTAAGTACAATTGGGTCTGTTATAGCAGAATATCCAAATTGAGCCTATTATACTTGGGAGAGGGGGCTGTCAAGGATCTGAAACATACGATTGCGTATTGACTAAAGACTTCTGTATACCAAAGGGACACTTCAACCTCACTGACTCAGAAGTAGGAAGGTTGAAATGCTACTAAAAGAAATGCTCTGAATATAGTGCAAAGTATCTTCCAGAGGGGAAAAAAATCATATTGCAAATTATTTTCTTTGAGGCTTTGTTCTGAATGATAGAGACCCTACTGCCCCTGTTCCCCTGAGTAATTTCTCAGGAAACCATTGTAGGAAAACGTGATGGTTTCACAGATTCTTGGAGCAGCGCTGGTAAACGAACACATGTTTCTTGGTGCTTTCTAAGATCTTCTCTTGAAAAATAAATGTGGGAACAATTTTCAAAACCATTTCCACGAGCAAAGTAATAATTAGCATATATTATTAATTGGATGCCACAAAATATGCACACTCATTTTGAGGAGGTTTGTTAACTATTCAGGATTGTCCTTGCATATACATAAGTTAAAGATCAAAATACAACATACTGTTACATGGAAATGTGGAAAAGACTCATTAAGGACATCTTAACAAAAATAGCGATGGATGAAATTGACATTCTTATTATCAGCTTTTCGCTAGTTTTATATATTCCTGGAGACTAAAATCCAGCAAGTGCTTGCAATGACAAGGTATAAGGAAGAAAAAGATAACATGAACAGAGACATTCCAGTACAGTGGTCTTAAATTTTGTAAGGCAAATACAATTATTTTTATTTAACTAATAAATATAGGGGTCTGCAACTCAAATGCAGTAAAATTTGCACTTACTGTAGTCATGTTAAATGGGAGAGAGCCAACATGGATTTAGCTAAGGAAGATCTTGTCTTACTATTCTGTTAGATTTTTTGAAGGTGTGAATAAACAGGTAGATAGAGGTGAGCCAATTGATGTGGAGCCCGGTCCTAGAAGGGGCATATCTGGGACGTTTGGATGGCCCCAACCAGGATGAACCTGTTAGGACCTGATTCTGCACTGTGGGAGCAAGACAGCTCTGTGGGTGCAGAATTGGGTTCCAGGAGATGGCCCGGCGTGCCCCTGAATTGCCACGGGGACGTTCTCCCCATGGCTCAATCTGTCCACTGCCTTGGGCCTCCCATTTCCCCACCACTTTACCCCGATGGGGGGCTGGCCAACTGATCCAGGGGGGCAGCCAGCGCTTATTCCACCTCAAGGCCCAATATTCAATTGGGATGGCTATGCACTGCTACGGCACATAGCCATCGCTGCCAACATCTAACCTCAGATATTCAATGCCAGGGTCATATGCGGCCCTGGCATGGAATATCCAGGGTCACCACACAGTCGCCAATGCCACAGAAGCTAACTGGGTAGCAGTGATATTGCACCCTGCCCGGTTTGCTCCCACGGGTAAAACTAGGCCAGCTTTTGCTTTGTCTAGTTTTACCCTCAGGTCGCTAACCAGGTAGTGCTGGAATGTTATCGTTACCTGGTTAGTAATTGTTGCCGTCCATGACATGCTCTGGAATGCCCATGACATGTCCCGATATGAAGCAGTTAGCATCGGGGCATGTAGTGGCGTTAGTTGGGGCTATTCAGCAGCACGAACCATGTTAGTGCTGTGGAATATCCTGTTCAGCGGCATTTACATGGTTTACAGGTCAGTAAGCTACGCAAATGCCTTTAGAATATCAGGCCCTTAGTGCCTTTTAATAAAGTGTGATAAGGAGTTCCCCTGTGAATCAGTGCACACTAACAGTACACAGCCATGGCAACAGTTATTTCTCTAGTATGACAATCACCATGCACTAATTCACACACTAATTACATATCATGGAAATGAGTGGGGAATAGGTGGGGAATGGGCCTGGCTTCTGCCTTGCATTTACTGCATGGAAACCTACTGCGTGCTTTCATGGTTGCAGATAGTGCCTCAATAGGGGGCGATAAGTACATTCATGCTGTCAATCCACTTATTACAAAGGGAAAGGGTTTTTTTCCTCTGCAGTAATTATGCCCCCAACAGTTACTGTAGAGGCTTTGCAGTTAACATACGGTAATCTCACTAACTACAAAACATTACTGCACATTAGTAAACGAGCCCATGCTTCAGTGACCTGTTACTAATCCTAGGTGCAATCTCATCAATACTCTATGTACAATTGGTCATGGAGAACCAATCAGGTAAAGGACCTAGAAGTTAGGTATGGTATGTGGCACGTAGGTGCAGTTTTGGAACACCAGAAATGTGAAAATCAGAAAAGAGAATCGGTCTCACATTTTCATAGCTGCTACTACAGCATTTTGTACTGCTTTGTAAAATAACATTAAATATGAACCATAGACAACGGCAGAAGAATTAGAGGTATGACACTCAGATTCATCTGTACTATAAGTGTGTTTGAAATTCTTTGGAAGCAGAATATTTTCTGTTTATTACACCGTATGGTAAAATGGACTGAAGTCACAAAGGAACTGGACAGAGGGAAAACACAATGGTGAGGAGTAAATGTATTCAGTCAGTAATTAAGCCAAGAAGGTTATAATACAATGTCTCTCTCAGAAAATGCCAGAGCCTCTGTTATTAATCTGCAATGAAAAGACTAGAATAACAGCAAAATGCTGTTTGATTTTCTAATTATTATTGAAGAATGCCTCCTGAGCCCTACCTCTGCAACTTCTTCTTTGAAGCAGCTGCAGAGCACGCTGTTTCTCATGCATAATACATTAAATCCATATGGCATTTTGCGGTGCAGGGTCTCTGGAGGGAAGAACCGTGCTGTTCTTTTCACAGTTGTGAGATGAGAGAGGAAGGTAAGAATAACAAGAATAAAGGGAGACAGGGAATATAAAGATATACAGAAAGACTCAGAAAACATAATATGCCAGTTCTGTTTTATATACAAATTGAGAAAAGTCTATCAAAAATGTGCTTAATGCTGGACTCTTAGCAAAAAGCTGTGTGGAACTGCAAGACAATTGGAATCAGCAACACAACATTTTGTCACAATACGGTTTTCATCTTTTTCTATTTATGGAATTAGCAATCATTCCTAACAAGTGCCCAAGTTTTCTGTGATTCTGCATCTTGTATTTTGTCTAAGAATCTATTGGCCTTATCATAAAAATACCAATTTAATATTTGTACATAAGAAGCAAAAACAAACTATAAATTATTAAAAAGTTTATTTTGTAGATAGGAGAACAAAGATTGCCCAGGCAGGTTTAACGCACTGAGTAGACTGATTGATCTTAATCACTTTAAAGTACAATAGTTAAATCCTAAAGGCCAATGTAATAAAATGCAGTAATTTTGGTACATTACTATGGATGGCTCAGCAAAATTACCATAGAGAAAAAAAGAATAACATCATACCCTTTAATAAGACTTAGGGGCATGTTTACTAAAAACCGCTATTTTGCGTGGCGCAAAATAGCGCACTAAAAGCAGCACTTAAGTGCTCTTAAGCGCCCCGCAAATGTGCGTCGAACCCCCGCACACGTGCGCGTCACACTAACGAGCCCCGCACAAGTACGGGCCCGTAAATGTCCGATAGAGGCGTGGAAAGGCCTACGGAGGGCGGAGGAAGGCCCCGGAGGGGCGGAGAGACGGGGTTAATGGGCGGGGAAGGGGAGGGGAGAGGCCCCTCGCACAGTTGCGGGGCCGAATTTCCATTGCAAAAATAGCGCGAGTGAACCACTCGCGGTAGTAGAGGGGATTTAAAGGGAAGAGAAACCATTTACGTCAGCAATGTACAGCACAACCGGGGAAACCTGCAAAACGTGAGCAGTGTGATACATGTGCACAGCACAAAAGTGCAATTAAAAATAGAAAATGACCACCACAAAAATATTAAAAATAGTAATTCAGTTGGGGAACAGTTATAGTGATGGGCAAAACTAGAAAACACACCCAGGAAAGCTCCAAAAAAAAATGATTTATGGAAAGGTGTACGGAGCAGAGACTCTTCCAAAAAACATTTCCCTTTTTCTGGAGCTGTCCTGGGAGTGTTTTCCATGTTTGCCCATTAATATCACTGTAGCCCAGCTTGGTTATATTTTATCCCCCTTTTCCCGTGGTCATCTGTGGGCTTTACTTGCACGTTTGTCACCAGACAGGGTGAAGGAGCCCACAGTAGAAATGCACACAGCAGGCTTTGCGACTCCATCCTGCCATGTTACTATCTCCAGGGACTGCACTGTCCCTGTGGCCACAGTGTGGTGCAGCAGACAGAGCCAGTACCTCTAGGACCAGAAGGTCAGAGGTTGAAATCCCAGCTGGGGCACCTTCCAGCCCTGGCCATATATTTTACCCACCACTGAACAACAATAGCACACACACCCCTGTCTTGCAGGGAACATAGGCATGGGGAGATCACCCATATTTTACCCAACACCACACACACACCACAACAATGGGCAATACCTACAGCCAAGTCGCCCAAATGCAGTCCCGTACTGACACATTGCAATCAGGACATCTGCTTTCTCTGAGAGAAGCTCATGCCAGCATGTTGGCGGACGAGTACATGTGGTGCAGGGGGCAGTGTCCGCTAGCCACGGAAGACAGAGGCCTAGCCATGTGCAGGCTGGCACAGTCCACAGCAACAGACAGGCCCTGCCGGATCCACAGTCATGGACTATCCAGGGAATTCAGCCAACCTGTGGCTACACGGTGGTGCAGTGCACACAGACAGTGCATGCAAGAACAGAAGGTCACAGGTTCAAAGACCAGCTGGGGCTACTGCCAATCCTGCCCACATATTTTCCCCACAAATAAACAGTGACAGTAAGGACACACCTTTTGTGATGAGGACATATGCAATGTTAATACATCTATCTTTTACCCCACTGAGCACAGACACCATGAACAGGGGCAGAACCTACAGCAGAATCCCCCAAATGCAATTCTGGTGGGCCACACACCAGTCAGGTTCCATGCTGCCACTCATACAAATGCCTGTGCTGTATATCTATGCACCACCCCCACGGCATGTAGATGTAGCTCATGCATATTCATGAGGGACAGCAGGAAGACCCGAACAGTGTGATGCAAAACTGGACCGGATTTGGGAAGCGCTGCCGTAAAGCAGCAGCCAACAGGGGCAGACACACCCACACCCACACCCACACACACAGGCCCCATTGGCCAATGTCTCCTGTAGAGGCAGAACATTGGACCCTGCGTGCATCTCCCAATACTAGCACCTGCATACCTTAGCAATGTCACACTACACCTGCGGTTCACAGCTCTGAAACGTTTGCTAAGAGTACAGGCTGATAGATATCCCTACGTTACGCACATACTGCTAGTTGACCCCATCCGAACAATCTGTTTGGTGTCTGCGGTGCGTGCTCCAGGCCTGGCCTCTGACGGTGTTCACCACCCTGGGGAGTGACCCTCAGCAGTACTGCATACCATATCCATGCCTGTGCCGTGCCCAGGACCGGTGTGGTGGGCAAGGCTAATCACCCCCTCAATAGTAGCACAATGCTGGCATAAGTGTGGGAGTGTGTGTCTGTCTATACCAGGGGTGGGCAAACCTGGTCCTGGAGGGCCACAGACCAGTCAGGTTTTCGGGATATCTCTAATGAATATGCATGAGATATATATGCATTAGAGATATCCTGCCAACCTGACTGGTTTGTGGCCCTCCAGGGCTGGATCTGGAGACCCCTGCCTTACACCTCTGTCATTTAAGATTGTGAGTGGACAAGGTGCAGATTCTCCTCGATTCTCTCCACCACCAAAATATTAGACAACTTTTTGGTGGTGGTGAGAATCGAGGAGGAATGTGTCACATTCTATATACCCTTTCGATGTCTAGGACATCTGCACCTTGCCCACTCACAATCTTAAATGACAGAGGTGTAAGGCAGGGGTCTCCAAATCCAGCCCTGGAGGGCCACAAACCAGTCAGGTTGGCAGGATATCTCTAATGCATATATATCTCATGCATAGTCATTAGGGATATCCCGAAAACCTGACTGGCCGGTGTGCCCCGTAGGACTGGGTTGGGAAACACTGGCCTAACCCTATCTTGTTTACAACAGCAGACTGTCTGTGAGGTGACGTGCATGCTCTCTGCAGCCAGCCAGGGGCTTCCTGACAGCTATAGGGCTGTAGCCCAATGGTTACGTCACCACCTTTGCAGCCAGAGGTCATGGGTTCAAGCCCACTGTGGGGTTCTGTGACAGGGTTGTCCAGAGCATTATCTTTGTTTACTGTACATATTTTTATGACAGCAAACACACCCTTGGCATACTGTACCCATAAGGTGCCTCTGAGGGTGCTCTTTAGGGCGCCCTATAGGCCACCTTATGGGTGCCATCCATATTGGGTGCACTATACATTGTCCTGTGTCGCAACATACATGGTGCCCTATAGGGGACATTCTAGGGTGCCTTGGCGGACAGTGCACTGTAACATGTGCCTTACGGGCACCATGTTAACACGCTGTGAGAGCGGATTTACTAGTAGTGGGAAATAAAATAAACCTTGAAGGCCTCCTACAGCACTCCTCACCATAATACATACTGCCCCAGCCAGCCTTGGTCACTGGGCACTGTGAGGGGTTGAACCCCTGACACCTGCACCATTGGTCAGTGTCTTCACCATTGTGCTGTGGTTCTGTTCCTGTGTTTGAGCAGCAGCGCGCAGCCTTGTAGCCATCGGCGCACCGTCTTGTGGCGCACAAAAGTAACAGCGCGCCGCCTTCTGCCGCGTAACATTAACAGCGTGCCGCCTTATGCCGCCCAACATGGGCATGCCTCCTAAAATAATGCCTCAGCCAGCTGTCTTCAATGGGCACTGTGGGGAATTGAACCCATGATGCCTGCACATGTGGTCAGTGTCTTAGCCATTGTGCTATGGCTCCATTCCTGTTAGTTGCACATCAGCGCGACACTTATCCCTCCCACTATTGGGTTGCCCCCTCACACATCAGCACGCTGCCTTCTGCCCACCGGCTCGCCGCCTTCTGTTGCCCGATTTTATCAGCGCGCCGCCCTCTGCCGCCCAACCTTAACAGCGCGCCGCCATCTGCCGCCCACAATGAACAGTGCGCCGCCTCATGCCGTATAAAAAAAGAGTGCGCCGCCTTCTGCCGCCCATAAGCAGTATGCCTCCTACACCACTTTTGCCCATAAAAGTTGACGCCTCAGCTGGTCTTTTTTGTTGAGCGCAATAGGGGTTTGAACCCCTGGCCCCTGCACCATAGGTCAATATCTTCACTGTTGTACTACAGCTCTGTTGTTTGATTATGCAGCAGTGCCCCACTTAGCCTTTCCACGCGATAATGTGGGCCCCGCACATTAGCGCGACGAACACACGTACGGTCCGGTTTTTTCCTTTTTTCTGCCTGGCCCGCCCACTCCTTATATGGCACCAGCACACTAACGGGAACCCGCACAGCAACGGTGTTTAGTAAACATACCCCTTACTTTTCTCAGTCTGCAACTATAAAATAAAATAAAAGTTTAGAATGTAACATAGTAAGTGATGGCAGATAAAGACCAACATAGTCCATCTATTCTGCCAAGTACGATGTCAGAATTGTAGAGTTGTATATGCCGCTCCAAGCAGGTTACACCTCTCCATTAAGAAGTTATTTACATTGGTTTTGATTCCATCCTCTTGCTATGCAGTGATCCTCTGTGTCTGTCAGTCA
This sequence comes from Ichthyophis bannanicus, assembly GCA_033557465.1. Taxonomy (NCBI): domain Eukaryota; kingdom Metazoa; phylum Chordata; class Amphibia; order Gymnophiona; family Ichthyophiidae; genus Ichthyophis; species Ichthyophis bannanicus. Next base: position 401,783,898 of record CM066032.1, on the reverse strand, counting down.
CTGTTTTTGCTCCCACCACCTCTTTCGGGAGGGCACTCCAGGCATATTTTAGGTGAAAGGCATTTACTGATGTTGTTTTTAAATTTACCTTCTTGCAACTTCATTTCATGTCCTCTCATTCTACAGCTTCCCCATCTTTGAAAACAATTTATTTGTTCATTAATTACAGAAACATAGAAACATGATGACAGAAAAAGACCATATAGCCCTTCCATACCAATTATTATAGTCCCTTTTTTCCTTCAGAGATCTTCTGTGTTGGTCCCATGCTTTCTTGAATTCAGAAATACTGTCCTGGTCTCTGCTACCTTCACTGGGAGACTATTCTATGCATCTACCACTCTTTCCGTAAAGAAATATTTCTGCATATTACTCCTAAGTCTATCCCCTTTTACCTTCATCCTATACCCCTCTCATTGAAGAGGTTTCTTTCAATTGAAAGAGGCTCTCCTCCTGTGCATTTATACCACAAAGGTATTTAAACATCTTTATCATATCTCCCCTCTCCCATCTTTCCTTCAAAGTATACATACTGAGATCTTTAAGTCTGTCTTTATATGCCTTATTACAAAGCCCACTGACCATTTTTGTATCCACCCTCTGCACCGACCCCATCCTGTTCACATCCTTTTGAAGGTGCGGTTTCCAGAAATGCACACTATACTCCAAATGAGGTCTCACCAAAGACTTATACAGAGGCACTATCACCTCCTTCTTCCTGCTGGCCATTCCTCTCCCTATGCACCTAAGTATCATTCTGGCTTTTGCTGTTGCCTTTTCTACCTGTTTAGCCACCTTAAGATCATAAGAAACAACCACTCCCAGGTTCCATTTTTCCTTTGTGGACACCTCCTACACTGTACCACTGTACCGCTTCCTTGGATTTTTGCAGCTCAAGTGCATGACCCTGCATTTTTAAGCATTAAATCTCAGCTGCCAGGGGAGTGCGAAGTTGGACCCTTCAGCAGAGACTTCGGGGCTTATTGGCCCTACTAACCAGTTGGTTCAGGGGACGGTTCCTTTACCTAGGGCAGTGATTTTCCCCATTCAGGAGGCTGGTTCCGAGACCTCTCTTAGTGGCCTCAGGTTCTTTGGGTGTGTAAATTTCCTTAAAAGACATTTCGGACATTGTTTCTCAAATGTAGGCCTCCCCTTCTGGCTCCCTTCAGCAGATTTCTATGTTTACTACAGAGTCAGTAGCAATATTTTCTCAGCATGATGAACTGTTGGCCATTGTAGATTCTCATCTGAATAAGCTCGATACTCAGCTGTTCACCTTGCAAGCTGTAGCAACTTTGTCTGTGACAGATAGCTTAATTCTTTATCATCAGATGGAGGCATTAGAGAAGGTCTCCAGGGCTAAAAACCTTCGTTGTTTGAATTTTTCCATGTACTCAGTATCTGTGCCCTCTGATCCTGTTTCAGAAGTATCTTAAATAGGTCTTGTCTTTCCTGGGAGTTAAGGCCTTCCAGGTTAATAATATTTTTTATTTGCTTTGGGATGTTAAAGCTCTCCGTCCAGGCTTTGAGGGGGCAGATCAACTTGTGTCCGTGAAAAGCTTGGATCATCTGCCTTTTTGGAATCATTCAAGGATGAAATTACTCCACAAGGCAACTTTATTCGTTTCCTGTATTTCTGAGATGGATAAAAATCTTTTGTTAAAACTGTATTTTCAGAAAAAGAATGAGTTATTTTGTGGAAAAAAATTACTATTTTTCCAGATGTAGCTTGTTCTACTCAATTGTGGAGCAAAGCCTTCTTGGCATTGAAGCCTCGGGCTTTGACTCTGGGGGCTGATTTTTTTCTTGAAGTTTCCCTGTAAATGCTTAATTTCATGTCAGGGTAGTTCCTTTATTTATTTTTTTTTTATCCATCCCAATTGGAAGATTTTTTCAAAAATAAGAATGGCTGATTCTCTATTGGGTAGTTCAGGAAAATCTTGGGCTCTGTAATGTTTTTGCTTCTGGATGTCTGGGTATTTTCCTATTTTAGTTTATATTTAGGAATCCTTTCCATGATGGAGACTTGGGGGTATGTTTACTAAACTGCGTTAGTGCAAATTGCGTTAGGAGCCGCGTTAGTGAAAGGAAAGCCAAAAAAGGACATGGGCGGGACATCCTAACCACTAACGCGCGTTCCAAAAACTAACGAGCGTTACAGGGCGCCGTGGCGCGTTACTGCACGTTAATCATATGAAGGCGTACAGACACAAAGCACTGAAACAGAGTTGTAGCACAATGGTTAGTGTACTGACCGCTGTTACAGGCAGCATGGGTTCGTGTCCCCAGTGTGACTAACGCGGAAGGCTGGCCCAGGCATCACCCTGTACATTACATAGGGAATGAGGAGGCATGTTTTTCTTTACGTTGAGTAGTGGTGCCAGAAACACATCCTCGCAGTGTGCCTAGCCGCGTGTGTTGGTACGTGCATTGGTGCGTGCGTACAATCGTGCGTGGGTACGTGTGTTTTTACCAGCATGGGCACCTAATATTACAGACTCTTTAGGGTGTCCTGCACCTATGCATTATGCCAGAGCTACTCAATTCCGGTCCTGGAGGTCTGCAACCCTGCAGGTTTTTGGGATATCCCTAATGATATGCATGAGATATATATGCATTAGAGATAGCCTGCCAACCTGACTGGTTTGTGGCCCTCCAGGGCTGGATTTGGAGACTCCTGCCTTACACCTCTGTCATTTAAGATTGTGAGTGGGCAAGGTACAAATGTTCTAGACATCAAAAGGGTAGATAGAATGTGTCACATTCCTCCTAGATTCTCAACACCACCAAAAAGTTGTCTAATAGACAATATTTTGGTGGTGGTGAGAAGCAAGGAGGAATGTGACAAATTCTAACCTTTTTGATGTCTTGGACATCTGCACCTTGCCCACTTACAATCTTAAATGACAGAGGTGTAAGGCAGGGGTCTCCAAATCCAGCCCTGGAGGGCCAAAAACCAGTCAGGTTGGCAGGCTATCTCTAATGCATATATATCTCATGCATATCATTAGGGATATCCCAAAAACCTGCAGGGTTGCAGACCTCCAGGACCGGAATTGAGTAGCTCTGCATTATGCTAACAGATGTACGTGTGATGGCCTATGGCAGTGTTTCCCAACCCAGTCCTATGGGGCACACCGGCCAGTCAGGTTTTCGGGATATCCCTAATGACTATGCATGAGATATATATGCATTAGAGATATCCTGCCAACCTGACTGGTTTGTGGCCCTCCAGGGCTGGATTTGGAGACCCCTGCCTAACACCTCTGTCATCTAAGATTGTGAGTGGGCAAGGTGCAGATGCCCAAGAGATCAAAAAGGTATATAGAATGTGTCACATTCCTCCTCACTTCTCACCACCACCAAAATATTGTCTATTAGACAACTTTTTGGTGGTGGTGAGAATCGAGGAGGAATGTGTCACATTCTATATACCCTTTCGATGTCTAGGACATCTGCACCTTGCCCACTCACAATCTTAAATGACAGAGGTGTAAGGCAGGGGTCTCCAAATCCAGCCCTGGAGGGCCACAAACCAGTCAGGTTGGCAGGATATCTCTAATGCATATATATCTCATGCATAGTCATTAGGGATATCCCGAAAACCTGACTGGCCGGTGTGCCCCATAGGACTGGGTTGGGAAACACTGGCCTATGGCAGAGCTACTCAATTCCAGTCCTGGTGGCCTGCAACCCTGCAGGTTTTTGGGATATCCCTAATGATATGCATGAGATATATATGCATTAGAGATAGCCTGCCAACCTGACTGGTTTGTGGCCCTCCAGGGCTGGATTTGGAGACTCCTGCCTTACACCTCTGTCATTTAGGATTGTGAGTGGGCAAGGTACAGATGTTCTAGACATCAAAAGGGTAGATAGAATGTGTCACATTCCTCCTAGATTCTCAACACCACCAAAAAGTTGTCTAATAGACAATATTTTGGTGGTGGTGAGAAGCAAGGAGGAATGTGACAAATTCTAACCTCTTTGATGTCTTGGACATCTGCACCTTGCCCACTTACAATCTTAAATGACAGAGGTGTAAGGCAGGGGTCTCCAAATCCAGCCCTGGAGGGCCAAACACCAGTCAGGTTGGCAGGATATCTCTAATGCATATATATCTCATGCATAGTCATTAGGGATATCCCGAAAACCTGACTGGCCGGTGTGCCCCGTAGGACTGGGTTGGGAAACACTGCTCTAATGCATATATATCTCATGCATATCATTAGGGATATCCCAAAAACCTGCAGGGTTGCGGGCCACCAGGACTGGAATTAAGTAGCTCTGGCCTATGGTGTATCTGAGCCTGTGAGCAGGTGCTGGATTTACCCAGGGTTGGATTGTGCCAGTCACACCCATGATGCACTGCACATGCAAATCAGCCATCCACAGATACACACCATGGGGAATGTACCCCCACAGCACCTCAGCCTGGTAGGGGGGAAGTGATCAGGTGCACCCCCACAGTACCTCGGCCTGGTAGGGGGTACTGACCATGTGTTGTACTGGCACAGAGTAGCTACACACTGTCACATTGTGCGGGTACTGTGCTCACCCTGAGGGTTCAGTGAGGCGCCCAGCACTAGGTCCACAGCACCGGCCATGGTGCAGGTCCAAAGCAGTGTTAATGTGTGAGATAGGTGGTTTCTGCAGGAACACCTTGGACATTTCTATCTGTTTCAGTCAGGTGTAGCCCCCATGCACCACCACCACCACCACCACCACCACCACCACCACCACCACCCCCCCTCTCCCAGGGCTGAGGGTGGCAAACAGTGTCTCCTATCAAAAGATCCATAGTCTACCTCCCTGCAAAGGTGGCAGTAGAGGGGAACATCAACCACAGTCCTGTTGAAGAACAGACGCCCCACAGGGCAGTCAATGCAGCTCTGTACACATCCATAACACAATAACAGACAGATATTAGGCCTGGATATGGTATGCTGCACCCCACCACTATCTGATATTCCCCTGGTGCAAGCCATCAGCCACTGCACCCTGCAAGCCACTCCATCACAACACATACCAGCTGCAAACAGTCTGCTAGTGCCCAGTAGAGATGCCTGCACCCAGAACTGGGATGTCAGCATACACAGCAAGCAGATACATTAGTGACTGGGCCCCAAAAGGAAACCCATATCTATCACATGAGAGAAATACTAGATAGCACTATGGGAGTGCCTAGCCATGCTGTGGTCACTGCACAGTCAGGGTGAGAGTGATCTCTCAGCAGGATATACTGAAGTCACCCTGTCTGTGTAGGTGGTGGCCGGGCACTACAATGTGCCTGTCACTGCCCTATGCCCTGTGCAGATGCACCCTGGCCAGGCCACCCTGTCTGGCCTATACCCATGGTACCTTGCTCCTCATTATGCACATTGGCAGCCCAATACTGGCAACATTGCTGGCAGTGTGGGCTGTGGAAGGTGTTTGCAGCCACCACATACTGGATAGACAGACAGCCACCCCCACACCTATGCCAGCATTGTGCTACTATAGAGGTGGTCAGCAGCCATACCCACCACACCAGTCCTGGGCATAGTACAGGCATGGATATGGTACACAAGACTGTTGGGGGGTCACTCCCCAGGGTGGTGAACACTGTCAGAGACCAGACCTGCAGCACACACCGCAGACATCAGAATGATTGTTATGGTGGAGCTCAATGAGCAAAATGTGCTTAACGTAGGAATTGATATCTGCCAGTTGTCATAGGAAACGTTTGATAGCTGTGTACCATATACCCAGGTGTAGGGTGGCATTGCTAAGGTATGCAACTGCTAGTATTGGGAGATACAGGCAGGGCCCAATGTCTTGCCTCTCCAGGAGGCATTGGCCAATGGGGCCTGTGGGTGTGTGTGTGGCCCTGTTGGCTGCTGCTTTACGGCAGAGTTCCCCAACTCCATTCCTGGTGTTCCAAACACTGTTCTGGTTTTCATGCTGTCCCTCATAAATGTGCATGATCTACATCTGCATACCATGGGGGTGGTGCATAGCTATGCAGCACAGGCATCTTTATTAGAGGCAGCATGGAACCGGAATGGTGTGGGGCCCTCCAGGACTGCATTTGCGGGACTCTGCTTTAGGTAATGTGCCTGTTTCTGGTGTGGTAAAATATATGCGTAGTAACCATGCGTATGTGCTCTGCAATAAAGGAGTGTCTTTACTATCACTGTTTAGTGGTGGGTAAAACTATGGGGACTGGGTTGGCAGGAGCCCCAGCTGAGATTTGAACCTGTGACTCTCTGGTCTTACAGGCACTGGCTGTGTCCGTTGCACCACACTGTGGCCACAGAAACAGTGCAGTCCCTGGAGATAGGAAAACTGGCCTGACGAGTCAGAAACCCTGCTCTGCACAATTTTACTGTGGGCTCATTTCCTTGTATGGAGACAAAAGTGCAAATAAACCTCAAACAGACCTCGAAAAAAGGGGCAAACACCCATAACCGAGCTGGGCAACAATGATGTCATTGGGCAACAATGAAAAACACTCCCAGGAAAGCTCCAATAAAATGAAATGCTTTTTGAAAGGGTCTACGGAGCCTAGACCCTTCCAAACATCTTTTTTTTTTTTAACTTTCCTGGGAGTGTTTTTCATTGTTGCCCATTGCTATCACTGTTGCCCAGCAGGATTATACTTTCTACAATATTTCTTGTGGTCATTTTTAAAGTTTTATGTGAACTTTTGTTCTGTGCACATGTATCACACTGCTCACGTTTTGTAGGTTTCCCCGGTTTTGCTGTACATTGCTGACGGAAATTGTTTCTCTTCCCTGTAATATGCCTTTAACGGCAGGTTTTCATTCGCGTTGGAATTGAGCTCAGAAATTCAGCGCGTTAGTGAGAGGGGAGCCTCTCCCCGCCCACTCTCCACCCATTGACCCCTTCTCTCCGCCCACTCTCCACCTTCCGCGCTGTTTTAACGCGCCGCGGGGCTTTACGATCGTTACGTGCGGTTAACGCGCGTAGTATGACGTTAACGGTCATTGGCGCATGATTACGCGTGTTATACTGCACTTACGATCGTTAACGTCATACAACGCGCGTTATTCAAGTTTACCGCACTTTAGTAAACATACCCCTTGATGTATTTGTTCATGTGGTTTGTTTTTTCTTATTGTGTTATTATTTCCTTACATTTTCCTTTAGTATTTCATTTTGTATAAGATGAAAATGCTTCAATAAAAAAAAAATTGCAGCTGCCAAATACTTGATCATTCTTCAAGTTTATCTAAATCCCTTCTCATGTTATCTACTCCTTCCTGGGTGTCTACTCTATTGCACATTTTGGTATCATCTGCAAAGAAGCAAACCTTACCCGATAGCCCTTCCGCTATATCACTAACAAAAATATTTTTAAAAATTGGACCAAGAACAAATCCCTGTGACACACCACTGGTTACATCCTTCTCCTCAGAGTGAGCTCCATTTACCTGTACCCTTTGTGGCTACCCACTCAACCAATTTCTAACCCAGTCAGCCACTTTAAGGTCTATTCCTAGGATGCTCAATTTATTTTTAAGTCATCTGTGTGGAATGGTTTCAAAGACTACTGAAATCTAAGTACACCACATCTAGGACATTCCCTCGGTCCAACTCTGGTCACCTAGTCAAAGAAATTAATGAGATTTGTCTGACAAGACCTTCCTCTAGTAAAACCATGCTGCCTCAGATCCTGCAATCCTTTGTACTCCAGAAGCCTCACTATCATCTGTTTTTGAAGTGTTTCCATTCATTTACTCATCAACCTGTAGTTCTCAACATCATCCTTACTTCCGCTTTTGTGTATAGGGACCACATGTGCCTTTCTCCAGTCCTCTGGGACCACTCAACTCTAAAGAAATATTGAAAAGGTCAGACATTGGAGCCACTAGAACTTCCCCAAGTTCCTTCAGTACTCTGGGATGTATCCCATTCGACCCTATCGCTTTGTCTACTTTTAGTTTAGTGAGTTTCTCATGAGCACAGTCTTCTGAAAATCATTCAAGATCTCCTTCCCTACTGTTTCTATTTGTGGATATTTTCTGAGGTCCTGCTCCTGGCCCTTTATTTGTGAACACAGAACAAAAATATTTGTTAAGAAATTCCGCTTTATTCTCATTAGCTTCTACATATTCCTCCCCTTCACCCTTGAGTTGGACAATATCATGGTTGCACTTCCTTCTCTCATTAACATATCTAAAAAATGTCTTGTCCCTCCCATTTTATTGCATTTGCTGTTTTTTCTTCCATTTGCATATTTGCTATCATGACTACTTTCCTAGCTCCAAGTTTCCTCTAAGGTTTTCCAGATATTGATGCTTGTCTTCCTCTCTGTGATCTCTTGTATTTTATGAAGGACACCTTCTCTTTCTTCACCTTTTCAGCTACTTCTTTCAAGAACCATAGTGCCTCCTTTTCCTTTTATATTTATTTACTTTCCTAATAAAAAGGTTTGTTGCCATTAAAATATTTCCTTTCAGTTTTTCTCATTGCTTTTCTACATCCCCCGGCTATTCCCATCCCACTAATGACTCCTTGAGGTATTGTCCCCACCTGGCAAAGTTAGTTTTTCTAAAGTCTAGAACCCCCACTTTTCAATAGACTTTATCAGCCCTAGTACTAATACTGAGCCACACCATCTGGTGATTACTGGATGTGAGATGATATTCCACTATAACATCAGAAACACTTTTCCCATTGATAAACACCAGGTCCAGTATGACCCCTTCATTTGTGGATTCTGTTACCAGTTGCTGGACTAATTCTCCCTGTAAAGAATCCAGGATCTCTTTACTTCTAGACGACACTATAGCAGGGATGTCCCAATCAATATCTGGGATATTGAAATCATCTATCAGTAGCACTTCTCCTTTCATGCCAATACTGCAAATATCTTAAATTAAATCTCTGTCCACTTCCTCTGCCTGTGAAGGAGATCTCTATATCGCACCAGTGTAAATGGATTCCCCATTCCCTCTTTCTAGTTTAACCCACAGTGCCTCCACCTTCCCTTGTAAGCTTTGTAATTCTGTAGCTTTAATATTATTTTTTACATATTGTGCCACTACTCTGCCCCTTCTTCCTACCCTGTCCTTCCTGAATAAGGTATAGCCCAGTATAATTATATAGCAAGTCATGGTTGTTTGTGAACCGTGTCTCCGTAACCACCACTAAATCCAAGTCAGCCTCTTCCATTAAAGCCTCAACATCTGGGATCCTATTTCCCATTCTACAGGCATTAATGCACACTGTTTTCCAGCCATTGCTTCTTTTACCCATTTCTTCTCAGCAGCCCTTGGAAAATCATCCCATGGTACAGGAAACGAAACGCTCTCGATGACACCATCCACGCAGTCATGGCATTCATCCTGCTAGCTTGCTAACCAGTCACTACTTTACACTACAAAATTCTGTTATTATGCATCTGAAGTATAACATTTAATATATTCCCTTTGTAAAATTACCTAATCAAAGATCCTTCAAGAATATCAAATTGCTCACTTCTAGTAGATATCCAAATGTGGAACTATTTACTGCCTAGATTTTCTCTACTAACCAATACCAATAAAAAATCTGTTATCTTTGTTAACAAGCTAATTGGTGAGTTGCCCTACATAGCAAGAATTCTCACATGGGGTGGGTGAAACCTGGGGTGGGAATGGAGGGATCTAACAACTGAGAACAGCAGCGACTTCAAAGACTGCCTACGTCTTTGAACCCGAAGGCTAGAGGAGAAGAAAGAAAAAAACCCCTAGGGTAGCTGAAAAAACTTTGCCTAAGAACACAAAAATACCCCTTTTGCAACATAGCTACAAATCACTTAGCTGAAAGAGTTAGCAAGTAAAAATAAAAAAGCCCCCTTTAAGAGCTCTCAGGCAGAGAATTTGTAGTCAAGAGCTATAGAAGTACTGCTTGCAATGTAAACCATCTAGGATGGCAGCACTTGCAAGGCAATATAGACCTTTATACAACACGCAGCTATCTGGCTCAAAACTCAACCCTTTTATACATCTATATCATATCACCCATGTTTCTCCTCTCCTTTTTTTTAGTTTACAAATTTTATTGAATATTAGAACTACAAATGAAAATGAAAAAGAAAAGAACAATACATTGTAATACAGATAGCAATACAATCCTAAATATTAACAGGGTATAAAAAAAAAGAAGATCATAGAGTGAATGACAGCTTAAGCCAGTGATTAAAAAGTACATTAAACACGAGGGGCCATTTTTTGAAGACAATTTTCCATAGGTTCCCAAGCTTTATGCATCACAGTGCTGGAACATGTTTTAATGGCCAAACACTTTTCATATTGGTGTACCAAACATATAGAGTGCCACCAAAAATGAAAGGATAATAAAGAGGTGTTTTTCCAATTGGCCAAAATCATTTGGAGAGTGCTTGCTATAAACAAATCAAATAGTTTACAAGATTAGAGAGAAGTGCATCGGACAGCTGTAAGGAATGAAACATAATACATTAAGGTCCACAATTAGTTGATGGGGGATACAAAAGATTTCCTGCAACATCTCCCAAATGACCTTCCAAAAATATTGAAGGAATGGACAGTCAAAGATCATATGTCACAGCGTTCCAGGAACATAAGAACATAAGATATGCCACACTGGGTCAGACCAAGGTCCATCAAGCTCAGTATCCTGTTTCCAACAGTGGCCAATCTAGATCACAAGTACCTAGCAGTTTCCCCAAAAGACACAGGTTCCACAATGCTTGCATTGGGTCAAGCAATGGATATTCTGGGTCCCCTTTAATAATGCCTTATGGATCTTTACTCCAGGAACTTGTACAAACCTTTTTTAAAACAAGCTACACTAACAGCTTTTATTACATCCTCCGATAGCAAATTCCAGACTTTGATTGTGATTTTCTCTTATTAGTCTTAAATAGGTTACCCTATAGCTTCAATGCATGCCCTCTAGTCTTTCTATATTCTGATGACGTAAACAATTGATCTATGTTTACCCGTTCCACACCGTTCAATAATTTATAGACTTCTATCACATCTCCCCTCAGCTGTCTCTTTTCCAGGTTGAAGAGCCCTAACCTTTTTAGCCTCTCTTCATAGGGATATCCTTCCATCCCTTTTACCACTTTGGTGGCTCTTCTCTGTACCTTTTCTAATAACGCTATATCCTTTTTAAGATACAATGACCAGAATTGCAGACAATATTCAAGGTGCGTCCTTACCATGGAATGATACAGAGGCATTATAATATCCTTTGTTTTATTCTCCATTCCTTTCTTTGTGATACCTAGCATTCTATTTGCTTTCTTGCCGCTGCTGGACACTGGGCAGAAGGTTTTAATAAGTTATCCATGATGACGCCTAAATCTTTGTCCTGGGTGGTGGTTCCTAATGTGAAACCTTGCATTGTGTAAGCATAGTTTGGGTTTTTCTTTCCTAGGTGCATAACTTTGCACTTGTCCACATTAAATTTAATCTGCCATTTGGATGCCCAGTCTTGGCGAGGCCGCGGGGCAGGGTCCCCCCGGCTGTAGATAACCAGGCGCGCGGCCCGGTGCGGGGACCCTGCCCACGGTTAAGGAGGGGAGGGCCCTCGCGGGCATAATTTAAATCTATTGGCTCGCCCCGATGAAGAGTTGGGGGCGAGCCAATGAGCGGGGCGATGCAGAAAGGGGATTTAAAGGAGGGCGCGCGGCGGCGGCGGTCTCTCGGGAGCCAGCAGCGGAGAGAGAGGTCCGTCGTCCCACCCGCCCGCCCTTGCTTTGGTGGGCTTTGGGTAGGGTTGTCGCAGCTGGGGGTGGGGCGGGATCCCGGAGGTTTCCGGGGTCCGGAGCCTTAAGCTCGAATTGGGGCGGGGGCGGTCGCCCCCAACCCGGATGACCCCTGGCCGGTCTTTGCTAGTAATATGGCGAGGCCGGGGAAAAGGGGGGTTGGCTTTGCCGCTGGCTCGGCCGCGGCGGGAGTGGAATGAGTTCACCTTGCTAGTAATATGGCGGGTGAGGGCTCATCCTACTCGGGGGTTTGTTATATAATGGTTTGTTATATAACGGTTGTATGGTTTAAGCAATGTTTGGAATTTTATAATTTGGTTAATAAAAGCTGCAACCATTTTGAGCCAAGTTATTGTCTGGACTGATTATTGGGTAAAAAGGGAGAACGACGAAGTAAGGGTGGGGGGGGGGGAGGGGGAGGATCAGGGTACCACCGGGTCCGAGCTGCCTTGGTTATCCAATTTAACAAGATCCTCTTGCAATTTTCCACAATTCTCATGGGTTTTAACAACTTTGAATAGTTTTGTGTCATGTGCAGATTTGATAACCTCACTCGTTATTCCCTTTTCCAGGTCATTTATGAATATGGTAAAAAGCAGCAGACCCAGCACAGATCCCAGCGGTACTCCACTATTCACCTATCTCCATTGGAAAAATTGGCCATTTAGCCCTACCCTCTGCTTTCTATTTTTTAACCAGTTCCTGATCCACAATGCTACATTGCCTCCTATCTCATGACTTTTTAATTTTGCCAAAAGGCTCTCATGAGGGACCTTGTCAAAGGCTTTCTGAAAGTCCAGATACACTATATCAACTGACTCACCTTTGACTATCTGTTTATTCACATTTTCAAAAAAACATAACAGATTAGTAAAACAAGACCTTCCTTGGCTAAAGCCATGTTGGCTGTCTCCCATTAAGCCATAGCTATCTACACGTTCAATTATTTTTTTCTTGATGATGATGTCTACCATTTTTCCTGGTACTGACGTCAGACTCACCGGTCTGTAATTTCCCGGATCATCCCTGGAACCCTTTTTAAAAATTGGCGTTACATTGGCGATCCTCCAATCTTCAGGTATTACAGATGATTTTAATGATAGTTCACAGATTACTAATAGTAGGTATGCAATCTCATATTTCAGTTCTTTTAATACCCTTGAATGTATACCATCTGGTCCAGGTGATTTTCTACTCTTCATTTTATCAAATAGTTGTAATACATCTTCCCGGTGTATCAATATTTCTTTCAATTCTTCCGCAGCATCAACTTTAAATACCACTTCAATCATGGGTAACATCCCTACATCTTCCTCAGTAAAGACTAAAGCAAAGAATTTATTCAGTCTCTCCGCTATGGCCTTGTCCCCTCTTAGTGCCCCTTTTACACCTCTATCATCTAATGGTCCAACTGACTCTCTCACAGGTTTTTTGCTACGAATGTACTTGAAAAAGTCTTTATTATGTGTTTTTGCTCCACAGCAAGCTTCTTCTCAAATTCTCTCTTTGTTTGCCTTATCAATGCTTTGCATCTAACTTGCCAGTGCTTGTGTTGTTTCCAATTTTCATCATTTGGCTCCTTTTTCCATTTCTTGAAAGATGCTTTTTTGTAACAACAGCCTCTCTGATCTCACCTTTAAACCATGCAGTTTTTTGGACTTCCTTCCATTTTTCTTAAAGCGTGGAATACAGCTGGTCTGGGCTTCCAAGATTAGTATTTTTAAACAACACCCAAGCCTGATGTAAATCTTTAATCTTTGCAATTGCTCCTTTTAGTGGTTTTCTTAATTATTTCCCTCATTTTTATCATAGACTTCCTTTTTCAAGTTAAAAGGTAGTACTGTGGATTTCCTTACCCTCCCTCCTCCATATATTAAATCAAACGCGATCATGCTATAATCACTATTGCCAAGTGGCCCCAACACCCTTATCTCTTGCACCAGATCTTGTGTTCCACCAAGACTAGGTCCAAAATGGCTTTCTCTCTGGTCAGTACATGAGTCATCTGATCCAAGAAGCAGTCATTTATTTCATCTAGAAACGTTATCTCCCTAGCATGTCCTGCCATGACACTGACCCAGTCGATACTGGGATAATTGAAATCACCCATTATTATTACTGTGCTGTAACTTTTGTTAGCTTCTCTGATTTATTTGAGCATTTGATCATCCATATGTTCATTCTGGCCAGGTGGTTGATAGTACACCCCCACTGCCATTGCCTTCCCCTTTCCCTTTTTACATGGAATTTCAATCCATAGAGATTCTACAGTGAATTTTGCAAAACTTTAATCCTTTGTGACTCAATGCCCTCTCTAACATAGAGCGCAACTGCTCCACCAATTTGATCTGCTCTGTCATTACGATATAGTTTGTACCCAGGAATCACAGTCTCCCACTGATTGTCCTCCTTCCACCAAGTCTCTGAGATACCAATCATATCTAACCTCTCATTTAGTGCTATAGATTCTAACTCTCCCATCTAAATTTTTAGACTTCAGCATTTGCATACAAGCATTTTAGAGGCTGTATTTTATTCATATTAACCTGGCTATCAGTAGGCAGGAGCAATTTGGAATCTTTAAGTTCTGTCTGCATTTGGGCTACTTTTGTCTTTAATGGAACTTCTCTACTGATATACACTAACTTCAATCTTTTGCTAGTATCTTTCAATGATACATTGTTGTGCACTATGCGCTCTTGGATCAGTGTCAGCTTTCCCCTATTATCTAGTTTAAAAGCTGCTCTATCTCCTTTTTAAAGGTTAATGCCAGCAGCCTGGTTCCGTCCCAGTTATGATGGAGCCCATCCTTTCGGAAGAGCCCCTCCTTTCCCCAGAATGTTCCCCAGCATCAGCATACAGATGGTACTGAAAGCCATGGGAAGAGATAAGCACATCAAGGGACTGGGTATAGAGAGAGAAAAGGAGCTGACCTAAGACAGATCCTTGGGGTACACCAAGTGGGAGCGTGGGAGCAGAGGAGGAGAAGCCACCAGAACACACACAAAGAGTGATGGGAGAGGTAGGAGGAGAATCAGGATAGTTCAGAGCCCTTAAAACCAAGCAAGAACAGGGTATCGAGAAGAAGGTTGTGGTCAACAGTGTCAAAAGCAGCAGAGAGGTCAAGAAGGATGAGGACAGAGTAAAGGCCCTTGGATTTTGCAAGGAACAAGTCACTGGAGACTTTGGCTAGAGCCATTTCAGTAGAGTGTAAAGTACGAAAGCCAGACTGTAAGGAATCCAGGGGGGCATGAGAGGAGAGGAAGTCAAGGCAGTGGCGGTGAACCACACATTTAAGTAGTTTAGAAATGAAGGGAAGGAGAGAGATGGGTCGATAATTAGAAGGACAGATGGGATCATGTGAGGGTTTCTTGAGGATAGGTGTGACCACAGCATGCTTGAAATCTGCAGGGACTGTTACAGTGGAGAGTGATAGGTTGAGAATGTGAGAGATGGAAGGGACAATGGTGGAGGAGATGGGGCTTAGGAGATGGGTGGGGATAGGATCAGAGGAGCAGGTGGTGAGTTTGGAGGAAGAAAGAAGGTGTGCAGTTTCATCTTCAGAGATCACAGGAAAGGAGGAGAGGATAGCAGAGGCAGGTGGGGAAAGTTTGGAGTGAAGAGGGGGAGGTGGGGAAGTGGCTGACTTTGTGGGGAATTGGAGAGTGATCTTGTCGATTTTGTCATGGAAATAGTCAGCCAGGATTTGGGCAGAAAGTTAGGGAGAGATCAGAGGCGGAGGCACTTTGAGGAGAGAGCTGAGAGTAGTAAAGAGACAGCGAGGATCAGAGGCAAGAGAGTTAGTAAGATGGACATAGTAGTCTTGTTTGGTAAGAGCTATGGCTGACTGGAAAGAGACAAGCATGAATTTGAAGTGTAGAAAGTCTGCAGGGGAGCGGGATTTGAGCCAAGCACACTCAGCAGAACGGGCACAGGAGCATAGATAGCGGGTAGTAGATGAAAGCCAGGGCTGGGTTGCAGAACATCTCACAGGATGTGGCATGAGCAGAGCAAGAGCATTCAGAGCCGAGGAGAGTGTAGCATTATAGGAAGTTACTGCCTCATCAACAGACTTAGATGACATTGTGGAAGAAAGAGATGAAGAAATAGTGGAAGAGAGAACCAAGGGATCAATAGCATGAATATTTCTAAATAGGTTGAAAGAGACAGGACAAGGCTGAGGCAGCGGGTGATGAAGATTAAAGCTTAAAAGGTGTTGGTCAGATAAGGGAAGAACTGATCTACAGGGTAAGCAACTAGAGAAAAATATGAAGTTAAGGCAGTGGCCATGTTGGTGAGTGGGAGCAGTGGAACAAAGTTGGAGGTCAAACGAGAAAGCAAAAGACTGGAAAACCCCCATCTCACTGCTGGACTGCTGTCTGCATCTAAGTTTTATGGTTGTGTTTAGATATTTAAGTTATTTACTTACAAAGTGTTGCCTGGGATACCTATACTTATAAAACTATACCTAATATGTTTAATGTTCTTTGCTCACCTGAAGCTTAATTAATCTCAGATACTTCATGTATGTCTGATGAGGATAAACAGCTGCGCCTGAGAGTGAATATGGCACCTCCTTTCCTTTAAGAGGTTTAAGCACTTATAAAGCTATAATTATCCCAGGGGTGGGTGGATGTCAGGGAGGGAGGGAGCGAAAGAAGACCTATTTAAAGCTGGCTGCTACACAGTACCCTGTCCTGTGCTTTTAAGGTAATTTGTGACCAATTTCCTGGGTGATTCACTCAGCCCTTGCTTGGATAGAGGGAGTCTTGGGTTCTAAATTTAACCAGAAAGTTCTCTGCTGTGTTTTAAATTTAAACTGAAAGCTCTTTGCTGCTGCTAGGCCCTGACTGAGTATTAAATTTAAACTAGAAGCTCTCTGCTGGGTTTTAAACTTAAACTGAATGCTACCTGTTGAGCTTTTAATTCAACTAAAAGCTCTTTGCTGATACTAGGCCCTGACTAATTTAACAAATACACTGGATTCACAGATTAATAAGCTTTAATCTAAAAAATTCATTTTTTCCAAGAATTAGAAAAATTCCCAGAAGTAAATACTTACAATTGCAGATCTCTCTCCAGAAATAGCAGTCCCAGCATCAGTTGCTCTTGGACAAAACTGCTCTCCATTTCCTCCAAGGTTTCCAAATGGCCTGATGGGCTAAAAAAAAAAAAAGATTGTGCCAAACTGACAAAGCGAGAGGGACAATTAACTCGAGTCCAAAAATATTCCCACTGCTCATTTTCAAGCTTCTCGCCTCTCTTCTAGGATATACATATTTAGGTCTTTCAAGTCTTTTCTCATATTCCTTTTGGTGCAGGCTCCAAATCATCTTGGTCGCCTTCCTCTTAACCATTTCACGTCTACTTATATCCTTTGTAAGATACATTCTCCAAAACTAAACACAATACTCTAAGGGGTATGTTTACTAAACTCCGAAATTGTGCGGGGCCGCGGTAGTGTGCCTGTGCCATATAAGGAGTGGGTGGTTCAGGCAGAAAGAAGAAAAAAACCGGGAGAAAGCGACCGTACTTGTGCGCGTCGCGTTAATGTGCGGGGTCCACATTAGCACGTGGGACGGCTAAGCGTCGCGCTGCTGGGCACACAAAGGAACAGAGCCGTAATACAGCAGAGAAGACACTGACCAATGGTGCAGGGGCCATGGGTTCAATCCCCCACTGTGTGCAACGAAAAAGGCTGGCTGAAGCCTTATCTTTAATGGGTAAAAGTGCTTTAGGAGGCATATTAATTTTGGGCGGCATAAGGCGGCGCACTGTTCATTTTGGGCGGCATAAGGCGGCGCACTGTTCATTTTGGGCGGCATAAGGCGGCGCACTGTTAAGTTTTGGTGGCATAAGGCGGCGTGCTGTTAGTTTTGGGCATCATACGGCGTTGCGCTGGTAATTTTGGGTGGCAGAAGGCGTTGCGCTGCTAATTTTGGAAGGCCTAAGGCGGTGCGCCAATGTCCAAGGACAGGAACAGAGCCACAGCACAATGGTGAAGACACTGGCCAATGGTGCAGGGATCAGGGGTTCAATCCCCCACAGTGCCCAATGAACAAGGCTGGCTGAGGCATTACATATTATGGGGATGAGTGCTGTAGGAGGCATATTAGCTTTATTTTACTTATCAGTACTAGCAAACGCACTCTCAAAGCGTGTTAACATAAGGCGGCCCATAAGGCACATGTGCAAGTTCACTGTCCGCCAAGGCACCCTAGAATGTCCCCTATAGCTCACCATATATGTTGCATCACTGGATAATGTATAGTGCACCTTATATGGACGGCAACCATAAGGTGCCATATAAGGCGCACTATAAAGCACCCTCAGAGGCACCCTATGGTTACAGTACGCTGAGGGTGTTTGTGCTGGCATCAACATATGTACATTAAATAAAAAACAACTTTGGACAACACTATCAAATAACCCCACTGTGGGTTTGAACCCATGACCAATGGCTTCACAGGCAGTGAAGTAACCATTGGGCTACAGCTCTATAACTGTCAGCAAGCCCCTGGCTGGCTGCAGAGAGCCTGCACGTCACCACACAGTCTGCTGTGGTAACCAGGATAGGGTTAGGCCACCCGTACCCATGATGCACTGCACATGCAAATCAGCTGTCCACAGATGAACACAAGATGGGGAATGCACCCCAACAGCTCCCCGGCCTGGTAGGGGGAAGTGGCCTTGTGCACCCACACAGCACCTCGGCCTGGTAGGGGGTACTGACCGGGTGTTTTACTGGCACAGAGTAGCTACACACCGTCACATTGTGCGGGTACTGTGCTCAACCTGAGGGTGTGAGGAGGCGCCCAGGACCAGGTCCACAACACCCTCCATGGCTCCAAAGCAGTATTAATCTGTGAGATAGGTAGTTTCTGCAAAAACACCTTTGGATATCTCTTTCTGTCTTAGTCGGGGAAACCCCTTATGGACACCTAGGTGGGCTATGTACCCCACCCCCAAGATTGGAAACAGGGTCTCCTATCAACAGATCCACATTCTACCTCACTGCAATGGTGGCAGTAGAGTAGACCATCAACCCCAGTCCTGCTAGGGAACAGACACCCTACAGGGCAGTCAAAGCAACTCTATACACATCCATGACACAATATCAGACAGACATTAGGCCTGGATATGCTATGCTGCACCCCACCACTATCTGATATTCTCCTGCAAGGCGCTCCATCAAGACACAGACCAGCTGAAAACAGTCTGCTAGCTAGTCCTGGTGGAAATGCATGCACCCAGAACTGGGATGGCAGTGCATACCAGCAGAGAAGTCAGTGACTGGGCCCCAAAAGGAAACCCATATATATCACATGAGAGAAATACTATATAGCACTATGGGGGTGCCTAGACATGCTGTGGTCACTGCACAGTCAGGGTGAGTGTGCTCCCCCAGCAGGACAGACAGAGGCCACCCTGTCTGTGTAGGTGGTGGCCGGCCACGACAATGTCCCAGGCAGTGCCCTATGCCCTGTGCAGATGCATCCTGGCCAGCCCACCCTGTCTGAGCTATACCCATGGTACCTTGCTGCTCATTATGCACATTGGCAGGCCAATTCTGGCAACAGTGCTGGCAGTGTGGGCTGTGGAAGGTGTTTGCAGCCAACACACACTTTAGAGCAGAGCTACTCAATTCCAGTCCTGGTGGCCCGCAACCCTGCAGGTTTTTGGGATATCCCTAATGATATGCATGAGATATATATGCATTAGAGATAGCCTGCCAACCTGACTGGTGTTTGGCCCTCCAGGGCTGGATTTGGAGACCCCTGCCTTACACCTCTGTCATTTAAGATTGTAAGTGGGCAAGGTGCAGATGTCCAAGACATCAAAGAGGTTAGAATTTGTCACATTCCTCCTTGCTTCTCACCACCACCAAAATATTGTCTATTAGACAACATTTTGGTGGTGTTGAGAATCTAGGAGGAATGTGACACATTCTATCTACCCTTTTGATGTCTAGAACATCTGTACCTTGCCCACTCACAATCTTAAATGACAGAGGTGTAAGGCAGGAGTCTCCAAATCCAGCCCTGGAGGGCCACAAACCAGTCAGGTTGGCAGGCTATCTCTAATGCATATATATCTCATGCATATCATTAGGGATATCCCAAAAACCTGCAGGGTTGCGGGCCACCAGGACTGGAATTGAGTAGCTCTGCTTTAGAGACAGACACACACTCCCACACATATGCCAGCATTGTGCTACTATACAGGAGTTTATCAGCCTTGCCCAACGCACCAGTCCTGGGCACGGTACAGGCATGGATATGGTACGCAATACTGTTGGGGGTCACTCCCCAGGGTGGTGACCACTGTCAGAGGCCAGACCTGAAGCACACACCGCAGACATCAGAACGATTGTTATGATGGAGCTCACAGAGCAAACTGTACTTAACGTAGGAATGTCTATCTGCCAGTACTCATAGCAAACGTTTGAGAGCTGTGTACCATATACCCAGGTGTAGGGTGGCATTGCTAAGGTATGCAGGTGCTAGTATTGGGAGATGCACGCAGGGCCCAATGTCCTGCCTCTCCAGGAGACATTGGCCAATGGGGCGTGTGGGTGTGGGTGTGTCTGCCCCTGTTGGCTGCTGCTTTACGGCAGAGGTTCCCAACTCCAGTCCCGGTGTGCCTAACACTGTTCGGGTTTTCCTGCTGTCCCTCATGAATATGCCTGAGCTACATCTACATGCCATGGGGGTGGTGCATAGATATGCAGCACAGGCATTTGTATTAGAGGCAGCATGGGAACTGAATGGTGTGTGGTCCTCCAGGACTGCATTTCAGAGACTCTGCTCTAGGTAATGCCCCTGTTCATGGTGTCTGTGCTGGGTGTGGTAAAAGATAGGCGTATTACCAATGCGTATGCCCTCAGCAATAACGGTTTGTCCTTACCATCACAGTCTAGTTGTGGGAAAAATATGTGGACAGGATTGGCAGTAGCCCCAGCTGGGCTTTGAACCTGTGATCTTCTGTTCGTGCACACACTGTGTGCACTGCACCACTGTGTTGCCACAGATTGGATGAATTCTCTGGGAGGTCCATGACTGTACATCCGACAGGGCCTGTCTGTTGCAGTGGACGGTGCCAGCCTGCACATGGCTAGGCCACTGTCTTCTGTGGCTAGCAGCCTCTGCCCCCTCCACCACCTGTACCCTTCCGCCAACATGCTGGCATGTCCTTATCGTAGTAAAACCATATGACGTGATTGAGTTGTGTCACTCCAGGCCTGCATTTGGGGGACTCGGCTGTAGGTACTGCCCATTGTTCTGGTGTGTGAGTGGTGTAGGGTAAAATATGGGTGTTTGAAGCATGCTTATGTTCACTGCAATAAAGGAGTGTCTTTACTATCTCTGTTTAGTGGTGGGTAAAATATGGGGACAGGGCTGGCAGGTGCCCCAGCTGGGATTTGAACCTGTGACTCTCTGGTCCTAGAGATACTGGCTCTGTCTGCTGCACCACACTGTGGCCACAGAGACAGTGCAGTCCCTGGCGATAGGTAACCTGACCGAATGAGTCGGAAACCCTGCTCTGCACATTTTTACTGTGGGCTCATTCACCTTGTCTGGAGACAAAAGTGCAAATAAACCCCGCAAATGACCACGAAAAAAGGGGGGAAAAATATAACCAAGCCGGGCAACAGTGATATTAATGGGCACACATAAAAGAACTCCCAGGAAAGCTCCAACAAAAGGGAATGATATTTGGAAGGGTCTCCGCTCCGTAGACCCTTCCAAACATCATTTCTTTTTTTGGGGGCTGTCCTGGGAGAGTTTTTTTATTGTTGCCCATTGCTAGCACTGTTCCCCTGCTTAATTATTATTTTTAGGTAATTTGTTGAGGTCATTTTCAGGTTTTATTTGCACCTTTGTTCTGTGCACATGTAGCACACTGCTCACGTTTTGTAGGTTTCCTCGGTTTTGCTGTACATTGCTGACGGAAATGGTTTCTCTTCCTTTAAATGCACTCTACCGCGAGTGTTTCACTCGCAGTAGTTTTTACTTGGAAATTCGGCCCCGATAATGTGCGGGGAGCCTCTCCCCTCCCATTCCCCGCCAATTCACCCCGTCTCTCCGCCCCTCGGGAGCCTTCCTCCGCCCTCCGTATGCCATTCCACGCCTCTATCGGACATTTGCGGGCCCCGTACTTGTGCGGGGCCCATTAGTGTGACGCGCACGTGTGCGGCGGCCCGTTAGTGTGATGCGCACGTGTGCGGGCCACTTAAGAGCACTTAAGTGCGTCATTGCCGTGCGCTATTGTGCGGTGCGCAAATTTGAGGAGTTTAGTAAACATACCCCTAAGTGAGGTCTGTACAGGGGCATTAATACCTCCATCTTCCTGCTGGTTATTCCTCTCTCTATACAGTCTAACATCCTTCTGGCTTTGGCCACCGCCTTGTCACACTGTTTTGCCACCTTGAGATCCTCAGATATTATAACCTCAAGATCCCTTTCTTGGTCCATACACACCAGTTTCTTGTCCCCAATCATGTACAGTTCCTTTGGGTTTCTGTATCCCAAGTGCATCACTCTGCAATTGTTTTTATTAAATTTCAATTACCAAACATTTGACCATTCTTCTCATTTTTGTAGATCTTTTCTCATGTTGTTTACTCCCTCCCTTCGTTGCATATTTATTTATTTAGTAACTTTTTGATACTGCATTCTCTACAAGTTGAAGCGATGTACAATTAACTCACAGAAAGGAAAGGTTATACACAACTTAATAAATAATAATTTGTCAGACTCAATAGCTGAATGGTAGCTACTACCCTGATGCGCTGAACCAAGCATCTGTGTGTATGCAATGGTGGGAACGGAGAGGCCATGTATCATCCAAGATGGTACTGCTTCAGGGCAGAAAATGATCACTGGACATTTTCAAGATATGTATTGTAACTTCATTTTCTTTTGCATGTAGAAAACACACATGAAATGCAACAAATGGGGAACACGTTTCATCTGCAACTTACAACAAAATTAGGGATGGCAGGGATACATAACTATGAGGCGTAGGGAACACATAACAACGAATGATGTACATTTGAATTTCTACTACCCCCAAAAAATGTTTACCCACCAATGTAGCATATGGAGCCTATGTTGTAGGGCATTAGTGAGGTCCTGCACCTTGGTCCCCAAGATCTCAATAGCAAAGGCCACCCACAGATTGGTTCCCTCAGGACCTGCATCTTCAGGTGCACCCCATGGAGAGTGAAGGGAGGTCCTGAGAAAGCACATACCCAAGGGGTTCAGGTGGCACAGAAGAGGCTTGAGTCTCAACAGAGGGCCCAAGTGGCTGCTGCTGGAGTGGCAAGTATGCAGTCTGGCCTCCTGCCAAGATTGTAACCTGATATTGCTGCTCCCTACCATGGACTGCTTTCACGTCCTCCTCCCCTTCTCCCTCCTTCTCTTCCTTCATAAAGTTGGCCCAACTGCATATCCTTTGTCTGCTGCTGTCTCCTGACCCTCTGCCTCCTCTTCCTCCTCATTTACCTCCTGTGGGCCTTGTGGTTGTGGCACTGGCAACATACATATGCACCAGTCGTTGCTGATCGGTTATTATGCATAGGGTTCTCCTGGCTGCCTTAAATTGGTATCTCACAGCACTGTATAAGCATCTCATATCACAGACCTCTCCTGGACCAATGGCTGACATATAGGAGGTGGCATTAGATTGTGGCATTAGATGCTACAGTGGCATTAGATGCTACAGTGCAAGGCATGTGTACCTTATTTTTCTGCTGCATCTAATGCCACAATTTATTTCTGTGGCTGTTTTGGGGAATTTGGATAGGAAGCTATGATATAGCGGTTGCAGAGAAGTATCCAGTATTCCCTGAATGCAAAGACTATGCTGATGTCAGGTGCTGTTGATGGTAGTGTATGCAGAGCTGGAACATACTAGCCATGCAACCTTTGTGCTCTGAAATGACAGGGCCCATTTTGCATGCTATCAATGGTGTGTTGGTTGACATCCTTGGCAGCAGCATTCCTGCTTTAATACACAAGGGACAGGGAAGGGTGGGCTGATTTGTGACTTTCGGAGGCAGAGCAGCCAATCACAGAGACGGAGGGAGGGCAGCCAGGCAGATGGAGGAAATACATGTTTCCGAAACAATACTAAGGCATGCAAAAAACAGCAGGAAACTACCACACCATACCAACAGTCGCCAGCAGTTCACCTTCAGTTGCACTCCAGGTGGACAAAATCAGGAGCCCCCAACAAGGACAATGAGGAGGTCAAGCTTTGGTATTCACTCTCTGAGAGCCCCAGGCAAAATCCATGTTGGACTCAGCTCTACTCCTCTGAAACTGTTTCTCTGTTTTGCAGGCACTGCGTTTAAGGTGACTGGCAGACTGATTCCTCTGAGAGCCTTCTGCATTCTTCAGGAGAGAGCAGGAGGGACAGAAGAGCAGGGAGGGGCTGTTGAGGTTGTGCGAGGCTGCCGAACTCTTCCAGATCCTTGCAGTTTTCTGGCTGTTCAACAGGCCCTTAACAGGATAACAGCATGTATCTGGACCAATTTTCCCTCCTTCTATGGCTACCAAAAAGACTGCAGTATAGTGGAGGCTCCCACATCGCACTCAAGTGAGAGAGTCATCCTCATGGTAGTTGTTCACGAGCATTTCATCAATCTTTACCTCTCAATTATTCAGATTTTCTTCAGCATTTAGAAAATCCATCCATCATCTGCTGGAGACAAAGAAATACTGAAGAGACCTCTGGTTGTTGAGGCGGATAGAGGCATGGGAGAAATATCATTGAAACCTGGTCATTTCATTGGATCTTTGTCTCCACCAATTTGCTGGTAGAGTAACACAACCCACTTGTCTGAACTGGTGTAGCAGAACGATATGGAAACTAAATTTGCCAAGATGAGGAGCCATTAGGTGGATAGGAGCATCACAGGGATGTAGAAAATTAGTGGGGAAAACTGAAAGGAGATACAGAATCCTGGTTTTCAGAAGAAGTAGCTGAAAAAAGTAAGGAGATGGTTTTTAGAGGGGAGGAGTAGCCTAATGGTTAGATCAGCAGGCTCAAACCAGGGAATATGTGGTTCAGATCCTGCTGATGCTACTTGTGACTTTGGGTATAAGCCCTTCCAGGTCAAGAAAATATATACTGTGCCTAACTATAACCTGCCTTGTGTTGCTATTGAAAATGAAAAAGCTAAATCCAAAATTAAATTACAAGAAACTGCAGAAAGAGGAAAACTAACAGCAATGTGCTAGGGGGACTGGTGAGTATTGCTAATGTGTTTTAGGATGTCTTTTATCTCTGTGGTGATGGGGGGGGGGGTATGTAAAGGGAAAGTATATATTCAAAAAGAGTATGTTCATAAATACCTATTTAATGAATATTCTGCTCCAAAGATAGTACTGTGTTTTCTCCAAACCTATTGACAGAAAGGGTAACACTCTGCTGTAACTTAAATCCAGTAAAACTCAGTACAGTCTTGGTGGTTCTTCAGGAAAGGGGAAGAGTGAGTAGAAATTGCTTCTAGGACCTTGAGGGCCAATACAATAGTCAAATTAATAAAGCTCCTCATTCACAAAGTTTTTGTTCCAATCCAGTGCAAACTGCGAAGAAATGCTTTTTCTAAACTTTCAGACCAGTAGAAAACACAGCAGTCAATTTATGAAAATTCCTGGGGTTCCTTTGGTATTCCTTGTCCCCAAGACTTCCTAGAAGTATATTAAGTCTTCTGTTGCTCCTACAGATTTTTCCTTGTAACTAATCTTTGTGATCCTACAGCAAGGCAGAATTCCGTGATTTAAAGTCTCTTCACTTGATTTACAATTTCTTCCCTGGTAGATCTAGACTCCAACTTTACAGGTCAGGGTCACAGGATCAGTAAACCCTTTTCCTTTTCCTGAAGTCAAATACTTCTTCCTCTCCCACATCATCCAAAAAAGGAGGCCAGGTTCCAAGCTGTCTCTTTCTTTCAACAACTGCAACTTTTCACTCTTCATCACTCCCTAAACCTTTAGAGATCCTATTTTAAATACTAAGTAAACTTGCACAAGATCTCCCATGTGAGATGAATTGTGCCAGTAATAAAGCGCTCCTTTCTACACTGCAAAACATAAGTATTCTGTTAGACTATAGATTTACCAAAGTAAGGACTTGGGTGACCTTATACTGTAATAGGCAGAAGAATAAGGCAATTTAAAAATAAGAGGCAATAAAGAAGAGTCAAAGGGCATAATTTCATTACAGCAAGATACAAATGTGTATTGGAAAACTGCAAAAACAGACACAGGGATTTATGGGCTGCCTTAGAAATGATGAGCTGTATGGTACCAGTCATTGGATCCGATTGACTCTTGTCTGTGTTTCTGCTTTACTACCTCTGACTCATTAATAATGTTTGGAAAGTCAAAAACAGGGATTGTGGCCAAAGTCACACTTGTCTTGCTCTCTATGGAAGTAGCTAATCATACTTTCATTTACCTGCAATTAGAATTACCCAGTGCCAGCCAAGACCCACATTTGCATGATAACATTACTATCAAGTTTCCTGCCACAAAAACCTTTGAGCTCTCTTGGCCCACTGTTGTATTAAGATTTGCTGCACCATGTTTTTTTTTAACTGCAGAACACTGCATGCACTTTGTAAGACGATCCCTGGAACAGAAGAATCCAAAGGAAATAATGTTCTTCTTCAAATCTGACACCTGCAAAAAACATTGAGCCGAGCTGAGGAGATTGCAGAATAAAAGAGTGAAAGATGACAGGGACTTAAGCTGCCAAATTCCTCTTCTCTTTCCACTCTAGCCTGTGGGATTGATTTTGCACCTGAAAATATTTAATCATCTCTATTCATGATCCAGAAATGCGTCCAATCATTAAAACCTAAGACAGCTTGCGGAAGAAACTAATACAGACAATAAAGAATCGGAAGAAAACAAGTTTAAACTCGACAATCTATCACTATCATTGTATCGACAGCAGTCAATCGTACTCTGTGCGGAAGTAAGATTTCATCTAACAAGAAAGTGAAAATACTAGAATGTGACAGAAGGCACTCAAAATAGTTTATTAGGCTCAGATGCTCAACACACACACACACAAAATTTAGGAATAACATTTTCTCATTGCTGGGAGACATGCAAGTTTTATGATAATCTGTTCTTGGTATAGTCTTCTATACATTTGGTGGTAGTGGTATATTAAGTATAGCTGAATTGTAAAGATCTATAGAATGAGCTCAAACACCAAGACATTAAAACTCCTGTTAATCAACAAACATAAATCTAATGGGTTAGAAACCAGGAAAACAGCAACAACAACAACAAAGAATAAGGGGCATGTTTACTAAAGTCCGCAAAATAGCGCCCCGCAAAATAGCACACGGCAACGCGGCACTGAAACGCGCAGAAACGCGTTTAAACGCCCCGCACATGTGCGTGTCACCCCCGCACAGGTACGCGGCTCACTAACGGGCCCCGTACAAGTGCGGCCCGCAAATTTCCGATAGAGGCGTGGAACGGCGAAAGGAGGGCGGAGGAAGGCTCTGGAGGGGCGGAGGGACGGGGTCAATGGGTGGAGAGTGGGAGGGGAGAGGCTCCCCGCACAGTATCGGGCCCGAATTTGCATGTAAAAACTACCGCGAGTGAAACACTCGCGGTAGAAAGCATTTAAAGGGAAGAGAAACCATTTCCGTCAGCAATGTACAGGAAAACCGGGGAAACCAGCAAAACGTGAGCAGTGTGATACATGTGCACAGCACAAAAGTGCAAATACAAATAGAAAATGACCACAACAGAACTATTAAAAACAGTAATTCAGCTGGGGAACAGTTATAGTGATGGGCAAATACAGAAAACACACCCAGCAAAGCTCCAGAAAAAAGAAATGAACTTTTGAAGGGTTTACGGAGCCGAGTCTCTTCCAAAAAACATTTCCTTTGTTTGGAGCTTTCCTGGGAGTGTTTGGTATGGTTGCCCATTAATATCACTGTTGCCCAGCGCGGTGATATCTTGTCCCCCATTTCCCGTAGCCATTTCCGGGGTTTATGTGCACGTTGGTCACCAGACAGGGTGCATATGCCCACAGTAAAATTGCATAGAGCAGGGTTTGTGACTCCATTCTGCTAAGCTTACTACCTCCAGGGGCTGCACTGTTTCTGTGGCCATAGTGTGGTGCAGCGGACAGAGTCAGTACCTCTAGAACCAGAGGGTCAGAGGTTCAAAGCCCAGCTGGGGTACGTGCCAGCCCAATCCCTATATTTTACCCACCACTGAACACAGATAGCGCAGACACCCCTGTATTGCAGGGAACATAAGCATGGGGAGAGCACCCATATTTTACCCAACAACGCGCACACACACCACAACAATGGGCATTACCTACAGCCAAGTCACCCAAATGCAGTCCCGTACTGCCACATTGCAATCAGGTCATCTGCTTTTTCTGAGAGAAGCTCATGCCAGCATGTTGGCGGACGAGGACATGTGGTGCAGGGGGCAGTGGCTGCTAGCCACAGAAGACAGAGGCCCAGTCATGTGCAGGCTGGCACAGTCCACTGCAACACAGGCCCTACCGGATCCACAGTCATGGACATTCCAGGGAAATCACCCAATCTGTGGATACACGGTGGTGCAGTGCACACAGACACTGTATACAAGAGCAGAGGGTCACAGGTTCAAAGCCCAACTGGGGCAACCGCTAATCTTTTTCCCCCAATTAAACAGTGATAGTAAGGGCACACCTTTCCTGGGGAGGACATATGCAATGGCAATACGTCTATCTTTACCCCACTGAGCACACACACCATGAACAGGGCCAGTACCAAGAGCAGAATCACACAATGCAGTCCTGGTGGGGCACACACCAGTCAGGTCCCATGATGGCACTCATACAAATGCCTGTGCTGTATATCTATGCACCACACCCATGGTATGTAGATGTAGCTCATGCATATCCATGAGGGACAGCAGGAAAACCAGAACAGTGTGATGCAAACCTGGACTGGAGTTGGGAATCTGTGCCGTAAAGCAGCAGCCATCAGGGGCAGACACACCCACACCCACACCCACAGGCCTCATTGACCAATGTCTCCTGGAGAGGCAAACCATTGAACCCTGCATGTCCTACCAATGTCACCCTACACCTGAGGTATATGATACACAGCTCTGAGATGTTTGCTAGTTCCACACATACTGCTAGTTGACCCCATCCGAACAATCTGTTAGGTGTTTGCGGTGCGTGCTCCAGGCCTGGCCTCTGACGCTGTTTACCACCCTGGGGAGTGGCCACCAGCTGTACTGCCTACCATATCCATGCCTTGCCGTGCTCAGGAGCGGTCTTGGTGGGCAAGGCTGATTACCTTCTCAATAGTAGCACCATGATGGCATAGGTGTGGAAGTGTGTGTTTGTCTATACCGTGGGTGTTGGCAGCAAGCCCCTTCCACAGCCCACACTGCCAATGTGCATAATGAGGTGCACGGTACCATGGGTATAGCCAGGACAGGGTGGCCTGGGCAGGATGCATCTGCACCGGGCATAGGGCACTGGCAGGGACACTGTAGTGTCCGGCCACCACCTACACAGACAGGGTGGCCAAAGCATGTCCTTCTGGGAGATCACGCTCACCCTGACTGTGCAGTGACCACAGCATGGCTAGGCACCCCCATAGTGCTGTACAGTCTTTCTCTCATGTGATACATATGGGTATCTATTTGGGGCCCAGTCACTGAGTTATCTGCTTGCTGTGTATGCTGGCAGCCCAGTTCTGTGTGCATGTGTCTCCACTGGGAACATGCACTATGGACTAACCAGCAGACTGTTTGTAGATGGTATGTGGTTTGCTGGAATGGCTTGCAGGGTGCAGTTGGCTTGCTGCAGGGGAATACCTGGTGGTGGGGTGCAACCTACCATACCTGGTCATATGTTTGTCTGTTATTGTGTTATGGCTGTGTGTGGGGGGTGTTCCTCAGCAGGACTGGGGTTGATGTTGCCCTCTACTGCCACCTTTGCAGGGAGGTAGAGTGTGGATCTCTTGATGGGGGACCATGTTTGTCTCTAGGGGCAGCCCAGGGGGGGGGGAGGGGCTACGGCTGTGCCTGACTGGGATATCAATGGTGTTTGTGCAGAAACTAGCTATCTTACACATTAACACTGCTTTGGAACTCCCGCTTGGCCTCCATCAGCCATGGAAAGTGTTGTAGACCTGGTCCTGGGCGCCTCATTGTACACTCAGGGTGAGGCCAGAACCCGCACGATGTAACGTTGTGTAGCTACTTTGTGCCAGTAAAACACCCGGTCAGTGCCCCCTACCAGGCCGAGTTGCTGTGTGGGTGCACCCGGTAACGTCCCCCAACAGGGCCGAGGTGCTGTGGGGGTGCATTTCCCATCTTGTGTCCATCTGTGGACAGCTAATTTGCATGTGCAGTGCATCATGGGTACGTGTGGCCTAACCCTATCCTGTTTACCCTGGCATACTATCTGTGAGATGACGTGCAGGCTATCTGCAGCCAGCCAGGGGCTTCCATACAGCTATGGTTAGGTCACTGCCTGTGCAGCCAGAGGTGATGAGCTCAAACCCACATTGGGGTTCTGTGAGACAGGTGTTCAAAGCATATTTTTTTAGTTTACTGTACATATGTTGATGTCAGCAATAGCACCCTCAGTGTACTGTACCCATAAGGTGCCTCTGAGGGTGCTTTATGGGGCGCCCTATAGGGCACTGTATGGTTGCCATCCATATAGGGTGCACCATACATTATCCTGTGTCGCAACATACATGCTGCCCTATAGGGGACATTCTAGGGTGCCTTGGCAGACGGTGCACTGTAACACGTGCCTTATGGGCGGCCCTATATTAATATGCTGTGAGAGTGCGTTTGCTAGTAGTTATCATAAAACTAAAATTATAGAGCCTCCTACAGCTCTCCCCAACATAAAACATACTGCCTCAGCTAGCCTTTTTCTCTGGGCTTTGTGAGGGATTGAACACATGGCCCCTGCACCATTGCTCAGTGTCTTCACCATTGTGCTGTGGCTCTGTTCCTGTGTTTAAGCAGCAGCGCGCAGCCTTGTAGCCATTGGCGCGCCGTCTTGTGGCGCACAAAATTACAATTAACAGCGCGCCGCCTTCTGGCGCGTAACATTAACAGTGCCCAACATGGGCATGCCCCTTAAAATACTGCCTCAGCCAGCTGTCTTCAATGGGCACTGGGGGGAATTGAACCCATGATGCCTGCATGGGTGGTCAGTGTCTTAACCATTGTCCTATGGCTCCATTCCTGCTATTTGCACATCAGCGCGCCACTTATCCCTCCCACTATTGGGCTGCCCCTCACACATCAGCGCGCCGCCTTCTGCCCACCGGCTCGCCGCCTTCTGTTGACCAATTTTATCAGTGCGCCGCCCTCTGCCGCCCAACCTTAACAGCGCGCCGCCCTCTGCCGCCCACAATAAACAGTGCGCCGTCTCATGCCGTTTAAAAAAATAGGTGCGCCGCCTTCTGCCGCCCATAATCAATATGCCTCCTACACCACTTTTGCCCATAAAATTTGATGCCTCAGCTGGTCTTTTTTGTTGGGTGCAATGGGGGTTTGAACCCCTGGACCCTGCACCATAGGTCAATGTCTTCACCGTTGTACTACGGCTTTGTTGTTTGGTTGTGCAGCAGCGCCCCACTTAGCCTTCTCACGCGCTAATGTGGGACCCGCACATTAGCGCGACTCACAAACCTACGGTCCGTTTTTTTCCTTTTTCTGCCTGGCCCGCCCACTCCTTATATGGCACCAGCACACTAACGGGGACCCGCACAGCAACGGACTTTAGTAAACATGCCTGTAAGTTGCATCATAGAAGATGGAAAATGTTTAAGAAAAGTAAACAACCTCCCCCCTCCCCCCAGGGAATCTAGCAAATGATTTCTGTGATTGTTATGTGTGTGCTTTTTAAAGGAAAAAACTGAGATCTGAAATTAAAGAAACAACTATGGAGTGCATACATCTTTTCTTTGTCGATTTCCATATCTGAATATGCAGCCCTGGTAAACTTACTGTGGATAAGGCTTTAACAATTTCTGAGTCATGAAAAAGGCTTACTATATAGAATGGTATTTATCGGATTTGTCATGTAAGATACTGTATATTGCAAAAACAAAAAAGTGCACAATCATGTATTCTGGGTGCAGAAATCCAAGGGCTCTATAAGCTAGTGGGTAAGTACTTGCTGTCCGCCAACTAAGTGAGAGACCTCAGGGTGATCAGGTCTGATAATATCAAGGTAGCAATATAATGGATAAGGCAGACCAGAGCCAGAAACTGCAAGGATTCATAGCAGGCAATACTGGTGAGCCATCAATTAGAATATTGTCTCCAGCAGGACTGGCATGACCACCAGGTGAACTAGACGATCCCCACGACGATCCCTCTCCAAGACATGCAGCGGAGCAATACATTTAAAAAGGCACCACATCAGATGGCCTTTGAAATGAATCAGGTGAAACAAATGTACTATGAGTTTGGGAATAAGGCCGGTCAGCTGCTGGCCCATAAGTTGCGGCAGCGGAAAGGAGTCTCGGTGATATACCAAATCAAATGACATGATGGGGAGGTAGTGAGGGAGGAAGAGGAGGTTCGAGGGAGGTTAGAGCGGTATTATCAGGACTTGTATAAAAGACAGGAAGGGGTGGAGCAAGAACAAATTAGTGGATACTTTGCGGGCCTGGAGCTACCTATATTAGGAGAGGAAGAGCGGAGTATGCTGGACGTGGAAATGTCCGAGGAGGAAGTGGGGAAAGTGGTGAGGGGGTTGGTGGGGGGGAAGGCGTCAGGTTTCGACGGGCTCCCAGGGACTTTTTATAAAAGGTTCTGGGGAGAAATCGGGGATATCATGATCAGAGTGTTTAATGGTTTGCTGAAAGAGGGTGGGGGGAGCTGTTATCGGGTATGTTGACGGCGGGGATTACTATTTTGCCGAAGCCGGGAAAGGACCCGTTGAATTGCAGTTCTTATCGCCCGATATCCTTACTTAATGTAGATGTAAAGATCCTGGCAAAGGTGTTAGCGGATAGGTTGGCGCCGCTGTTGCCTAGGTTGATTAAAGAAGATCAGACCGGCTTTATTATGGGGAGACAGACGGCTGATAATATTAAGAGGGCGGTGGAAGTGATAGGGGCAGCCAGGGAGGGGATGGGAGCCTGTATTTTGATGTCCATTGACGCCAAGAAGGCATTTGACCGGGTGCACTGGGATTTCTTGTGGCAAGTGGTGGGGAAAATAGGGTGTGGGCCGAATTTTGTAAAATGGGTGCAAGGATTATATAGGGGGCCCAGGGCACGAGTGAAAGTGAATGGCAGTTATTCAGCAGATTTTGAATTAGGGAGAGGGACAAGACAGGGGTGTCCCTTGTCACCACTGCTCTTTGCTTTAGCGGTAGAGCCCCTGGCACAGAAAGTGAGAGAAAATGGGAGGTTTAGGGGGGTGGAAAAGGGGGGGGGGGGGTGGAACATAAAATATCCCTATACGCGGATGACATCTTATTGTACATTAGCAACCCGCAGGTGGTATTGCCAGTAATTATGTAGGAGCTAGAGCGGTTTGGAGGGGTTTCAGGATTTCAGATGTATGTAGAGAAAACGGAAGTGTTAAATATTTCAGTCCCCCAGAGGGTTGTGAAGCAGTTGAAAGTGAGCTATCTGTTTAAATGGGTTAAGAGATCGCTGGGGTACTTAGGGGTACAGATTCTGGTGACATACAAAGATATATATCAGGTGAATTACCCTAGAGTTATGGGGGAGCTCTCTAAAGATATGGATTGCTGGGTGAACCCGGAAGTGTCCTGGTTGGGTAGGATAGCGGGGGTTAAAATGAATATCCGCCCACGGATTTTATATCTGTTTCAGGCTCTTCCAGTGAAGGTGCCAGATGGGGTCTTGAGGGTATTACAACGGAAGGTTTTCCAGTATATTTGGAAGCGGAAGCCTCTGAGGATCGCGTGGGAGGTTATGTACACCCCTAAAGAGGAGGGGGGTTTGGGGGTGCCTAATTTTTGTGATTACTATAGGGCGGCGCAGTTGCACCACGCACTGGATTGGAGAGGGAAAGGGCAGGTCAAGTTAGGAGTGGTGGTAGAGAAAACATACGTAAAGGGCGGAAGGCTGGCAGCATGGCTATGGGCGTCGAAGCAGGATAGGAAGGAGCTGGGAAGGGGATCCCCAGCCATGAGACAGGTAGTGGAAGTTTGGGATGGGGTACGGGCAGAAGCCTCAAAGGGGAGGGGGAGGGGCTTCTCTCTGGTAACGCCCTGGAAGGGGTGCAAAGCTTTTAGGCCGGGATGGGAGGGGGGCTATATGATGGGTGGATGAGTAAAGGGTTGGTGTGCTTCTTCCAACTACTGGACAGGGATGAAATTATGAGCTTTGAAGAGGTCAAGGAGGATTACAGGCTGGCGGAGAAGGACCAATTCGCGTATGTCCAGGCAAAGTCCTTCCTTGTAGAGAGCCGGCAAGGGGGGTGGGGGTTTGGTGGGGGAGTTATCCGATATAGAAGCCATTTGGGTTGGGAAAGAGAGATCGAAGGGGATGATCTCAGCTCTTTATAAGGGGGTCCGGAGAAGGGAGGGGGGGGGAGAAGTTTCGATATATGAGGGAATGGGAGAAGGATATGGGGGTGGCAATGGACGCCCGAGGTGGAAGCAGGTTTGGAATCAGATTAAGAAGGCTCCGTGGTCCAGCAGTATACATGAAAATAGTTATAAAATAATGCTTCGGTGGTATTACATTCCAGAGAGACTACATAGGATGTACCCAGGGGTGCGGTCAGCATGTTGGAGGGACTGTGGGGCGGTGGGCACCTTTTGGCATATTTGGTGGGGGAGTGTAAAGATACAAGCATTCTGGGGAGCGATTAGGGATTGGATACGGGTGAAGTTGGGGGAGGAAGTTGACATGGCACCAGGTATATTTCTGCTATCATGGTGGGGAGAGGGTCAGAGGAAGGGGGTGGCGAGGCTTGGTGGCTTGCCTAAGTACAGCGAGGTGCACGGTGGCAGCTGCGTAGAAGCAAAGGAAGGCTCCGGGGATGGTGGAGTTTGAAGGGCGAGTAAGACACATATTACTGGAATGGTTAACAGCGGCTCGGAGGGAGAAGGGGGGCCAGTTTGAAGCGCGGTGGGGGAAGTTGTGGCAAGTGGTTCATCAGGGTGGGGGGGATCAGTGGGAGGGGTTTAGGTAGGAATGGGGGTAGGGGGGTACATGGGGGGGAATTGTGACATAACATGGGGGGGCGGGGTGCGGGCTCTTTGGTATGGGAGTTGGTTGCATGGTTCTTGGCATAGTTACATTAAAGGGGAGAGTGGTTTGACAGTGGGGACCTGAAGAATAGAGATATAATGTTTCCTGGGGATAGGATAAGTTTAATTAATATAAGGTTTATTTATTTATTTATTTAGAAGGATTTAGTATACCGCTTTATCATTAAATCAAAGCGGTTTGGCACATCAAACAATCAATAATAATGTGTGGTCTGTAGCATGCAGTGGGAGAACTAAGAAGAGTGGTGTGTGGTGCAGTGTGTCAGATTTTATTGGTGAGCTATTTACATAATGAGCAATATACATATATACAATAATGGAGCCGTGTGAAAGGTGCGCTAGGATCATGATCCTGTATTGTCTTGAAAGTAGTAAAAAGGAGTCATTTATGTGAAGTCCTTGAAATGTTCTGTAAATATAGCAGTCTTAAGAAGTTTTCTGAAGTCCTTGAGGTCTTTGGTTGATCTTAGGTGGTCTGAGAGGGAGTTCCATATAGCGGGCGCTGCCAGGGAGAGTGCCCTACTTGATGTGGCCTGCTTTGTTTTAGCAAATTCCTTTGGTGTTCTGATGGTGTCTGAGGTTCCTTTTCTTCTTGGTCTCTTGCTGTCATCAGTTTTTATGAGTGGTTGTAGGCTGTCAGCTGAGAGGTTGTGTATTATTTTGAATATGTGTAAAAGTACTTTGAATTGGACTCGAGAGCTGATTGGGAGCCAGTGTAGGTGGTACAGTATGGGAGTGATGTGGTCGTGATTTGTGCAATCTGTTATGAGTCATGCGGCTGTGTTTTGTGCTAGCTGTAGTGGTTTTATTGTCTTTTTTGGTAGCCCTTGGTAGATGTGATTGCAATAGTCTAGAGTGGGAGTGATGATGGCTTGACAGACTGTTCGGAAATGTTCATGAGCGAAGATGGGTTCGAGCTTTCTGACTGTCCTCATTTTGATGTAAGAGCTCTTTGTGATTTTTGCAATGTGGAATTGGTGGTTAAGGTCCTTGTCGAGCGTTACTCCCAGGTATTTTATTTCTTGTCTTACTGGTATGATGGTGTCATTCAGGTTGATGGTGGCTGAGGGTGAAAATGTCTGATTTCTTGTGATGAATAGTGCTTCAGTTTTATTGTAATTTATTAATAGATTGTTTTCCTGAAGCCAGGTTGCCATTTGTTGGAAGCAGTTGGCTATGTTGGAGTAGTCTGGGTTGTCCAGATTGATTGGTGTGAATATCATTATGTCGTCTGCATATATGGTGTATTGAATCTTGTGGTCCTTGATGATGGCCAGATGGGTTGTACGTAAAGATTGAAGAGCAGGGCGGAGAGAGCTGAGCCTTGTGGGACTCCCTGTGTGGCTCTGAAAGGTTGAGAGGTCTTTGCTCCACACTTGACTTGTAGCTGTCTGTTGGTGAGGTAAGATGTAAACCAGCTCAAGGTGGTGCTGTGTAGGCCCGCCTCCTGTAGTCTGGTTAGTAATGTTGTGTGACAGACAGTGTCAAATGCTGAGGAGATGTCTAGGAATATCATGAGGACGCCCATTCTGGTGTTGTCGATCGTCCTCAACAGTCTGTCAAATAGCTGTATTAGTAGGGTTTCAACCCCATGGCTGACTAGGGAAATGACTGTTAATATGTCTGTGACTTGTATTTTAGAGGAGACGTAGTGTATTGTTGTTAGTACAAAGTTTTGTGTTAGGATGATATATGCAATTGTATGTACTCTGGGAAAATTGATGAATAAAAGTTTCTTAAAAAAAAAAAAAAAAAAAAAAAAAGGCACCACAGCCCAGAGTTACCGTCTCTTCTGGCACTGCAGCGCCATTCATGCTTCTACTCCCCTCCGATTCTTTAATTTCTTTCATTTCAGATATGGAAGGGCAGACTACATAGGCCATGTGGTCTTTTTCTGCTGTCATGTTTCTATTCTGCCTTTTAAAATGTATTGGCCACTGCTGCATGTCCTGGAAAGGGGCAGCAGCGGTGGCAATGTGCATGGGGTCAGGAGCAGAGTGACACTAGGAATGAGGTTCGCCTAGGATGCCTCATAACCCTTACCCCGGCCCTGGTGTCTAGTTCTGGAAACCATTCTCCCCAAACAATATAAAGAAGCTGGAAGTGGTCTAGATAGAGGCAACCAAAATGGTGTGGGGTCTACACCAAAAGTCATGTGAGGTGATGCTTAAGGAGCCACAAGGAAAAACAGGGAAGAAATAGTAACATTTAAATATCTGAAAGGCATGAATCAGGCACAAGAAGTATATATTTGAGAATAAAAGCTATTTAGGGGGATAAGTATATAAAAGGGTGCTAATATGGAATGTCCAGAAAGATGTCTGTTTTATTCTTATAGAATAAGCACCCAGAACCAGCCTCTATAGCATGCAAAGTGTTTTTTTTTTTTTTTAAAGTGTGGTCAAGTCAACCTAGACACCTGGCAACCCAGCAGCCTCTAGGTTTTCTTGGCAAGGTATGTCTGCAAGTAGATTGCCAGGCCTTTTCTTTCAAGGCAATGGAAAGTAAAATGACTTGCCCAAAGTCATGAAGAATGCTACTGGGAATTGAACTCTAAGCTCTTGTGTATCAGATTGCTGTTCTAACCACTAGGCTACTCCCCCACAAGCAGTTATGCTTGCTGCAAAAAAAAAAAAAAGGTGTAAACCTGTTTATGTATTCTTGGCATGGACACGTATTTTATAAAATGCACTCATATATCACAACTCTCCTGTTTTGCCTACTGTCCCCACTGGGGAACACCTGTGTACCATGTGCACATGCTTATACGAACACATTTGGTCATGTAATTTTATAAGAGCCCTTTTTAAAGTGTAAAACATGTTTTATATGTAGAAAAAGCTTCCTAAAATTATCCGTTTCGAAAGCTATTTTAAAACGAGAATACCCTAATGGTTAGAGTACTGGCTTAATAACCAAACAACCAGAGTATGATTCCTGCTAGTACTCCTAGGCTAATCACTTAACCCTCCATTGCCTCAAAAAAAAGCCTGGTAATCTACTTCCAGTCACACTGCCATGACAACCCACAAGCTGCTGGGTCACTAGGAATCATTGCATTTTATAACAAGATGCCCAACTTGTGTGGCAGCTACACTCATAAATTCCATGAGTTTTTAACAGGGAAATTAGCGTTATACTTTCTCTTTCAAAAGTATTGTACCTGCTTGGAGGCATACACAAATTCACCACTTTATCTGCAGACCATGGGATAGCTAGATTGACACAACTAAGATAAATCAGCTCATCAGAAACTATTCAGATCTTTAGTGGTGGTTGGAGACTGTCCAACAAGTCCACAAGGACCTAAGATGTCAACTTTTTGATCAACCTTCAGAACTGTTACCAAATCAAATGTGTACGCAAATGCCCATTTGTGCGCATATATGACTAAAATACCTAGTATATAAATGTTCATTGATAAGGTGATTAGTATATAAATGTTCATTGATAAGGTGATTCAGTGGTTATGATTTTATTTATTATTGCTTATGGTATGATGTATTATGTACTTTGTTGCTCCTGTCTTCGTTTTTATTTGAAATTTTATTTATATAGCGTTCCAACCCAGTTTTTGATATATCTGTATAAATGTTTTTATATAGTGACTTATTATGTTTTAATTTCTTTTTTTAATATATGTTTTAATATATATATATATATTTTTATATATATCTTGTTATAAGTGATTTATTATGATTTTGATTGTTCCTCTCTTTTTTAATATATGTTTTAATTTATGTTTCAATATATGTTTTATTATATATTTGAGTGCAATAATTGAATGTTTTTGTTTCTAGTTGCCCTATACCCCTGATGAAGTTTTGTTAAACGAAACACGGCCTGTGTCGGGTGGGCACCAACTTTTGGTTTGTGAATAAAAACGCCTCTTTTCTATATTAGATGATTGTTTGTTCTTCCTTGAACACATCACGTTCCCCCACTGTGTTTTGTGCCTGACGTGATTGGTTGCTCTTAGTTGGACCTAAAATACCTAGTTTTACATGTATAAACATACACTCAAAGGGGGCACACTTTTAGGCACAAAGCACATTCCTAACTAGGGGTTATTTTAGTCACTAATGCATGTATGTGGCCACAAATACTGACAGCATAAAAGTAGGTGCATTGCTTGGTGCTGCATACTATAATTTAAGTATATTCTTACTAAAAACTAGATGTGAGCATTTATCCCTAGGTCTAGGGCTGGAGTAAATCTCCATACCTAAGCTTAAGACCCAATCTTTGCCACTTAAGCTAGTGTTTTATAAAGACAAGTAGGCACCTACTTGTTTTTACAAAATAGGCTTAACATACAGAAAGCACTTTAATTAGGTGCCCCCTTATAAAAGTACCCTCTTAAACCAGAGTGGTAAGGCAGTTCAGATTGCAACCTATGATTTATATGAGGTTCTCAAAATATTCTAAGACATTTAGGGCTCGATATTCGAAAGGCATTTACATAGTTTATAGCTCAGTGAACCATGTAAATGCCTTTAATTGTGATATTTAACAGCACTTACACAGTTAGTGCCATTGAATATCCCCTTCTAACCCTGCTACACGCCCCAGTGCTATATGGTTAACATAGGGGCGTGTTGGGGACATTCCAGGATTGAGAGGAGGCAGAGACTCACTAACTGGATAGCAGCAATATTGCATGCTGTCTGGTTAGGGACCTGCGCCTAAAAGATAAGCGAGGAAAACCCTTGCCTATCTTTAAGGCGCAGGAACTAACCGGACAGCATGCAATATCGCTGCTGCCTGGTTAGCTCTGTGACTTCTGTCATGTGTTGCGATCTCCAGATATTCAATGCCAAGGCTTCATATGACCCTGGCATTGAATATCCAGGGTTAAGGGTCAGCGGGCAGGGCTATGTGCCGTAGCAGAGCATAGCCTGCCCAGATGAATATCTGGGCCTTAATTTATAGGGGGCATGCTTACTAAAGGATGTGCCAATAACACACGTTAGAGCCTTGAAATTAGCATGGAGGCCCACGATGACTTTAGGGGACATGTACATCCATCTCCCTGCTGTTAGTGCATTGTTAACACGCTGCATTGCCCTAACCGGCATGTGAGTGCATGTACTGCCACCTCTTAAGGTGGCATAATGGCAACATTCACGGTTAGCACACCCCCATAATGCCCGCGATGACTGTGATGCACTACCGATGTCTACTTTCCCTAACTCACCTAGTCCCCACCCAACCATAGGCTATCCAGATAGAGTAGCACAGGATTTGTAGCATGGGGCCCTGTGCTAACATTTAGTATGGCATGCTTACCGTGCGGTAGACACCACGCTAATAGATAGTGGACATTAATGCACATGCCCAATAGTGTTTAACATTTCAATGTGGAATTTTTAGAATGGCATTTTGATGTTAGATTTTTTATATGTAATGTTGTAACACGAACAAAGTAGATTATTTTGTGTAGATGTTGTTAATTGAGACCATTGTATTCATTAAGTTAACTCTCTCTTGGAGCAGTGGACTGAGAGGTGGAATGTTTCCAAAGAATTCTAACATTGTTTGAGAGCCTCTCGTCCCTTAGTCCAAGTTCGAAAAAATGACATCAATACACTAGTAGTATTTGAAAGATCTAATCTGGCATGCATTTGAAAATGTATTTTCCAGTTCCGTCATCTGTATTTAAAATCAGCATTGACTTAGGAGCCAAAATCATCAAGATCAAAGGTCAGATGCAGCAAGCTTATGCATTAAACAGCTAGCAACAGTTCAGGATAGCAGAGACTTCAAATTATCTGGGCTGTCTTTACATATCTCTAGCAGAGCTCTATTTGAACTAGGGCCCTTTGTTGATGTCAATTTAAATTCCTTTTCTTAAAGCAACACCAGCTTCCCTCAAGCAGCCTTTCATCCCTGTTTCCACCACTGCCTTCTGTGGGGCTTAGGCAATAAAGCTTGCTCTGAAAAGGTTTTACTACTTAAAAGCAACATCAGGAAATACTTTTACATGGAAATGGTGGTAGATGCCTTAAATACCTACCCACTGGAGGTTGCGGGGGGGGGGGGGGGGGTGGGAACTGGGGGGGGGGGGGGGCAAAAGCGGTAACAGAATTAAGCAAGGGTAACCTGTATGGAGCAGAGTTACCATGTTTTTATGCAACTTGGTAGAACTTCTGCATGCTTGTTAAAATATAATTTAAAGTGTTATGGAAAAGATTTTACTAAAGGCATGGATAACCTTGCCCTCAACAGTGTGGTTCCAGTATCAGGGGCGGCCCA
Organism: Ichthyophis bannanicus; assembly: GCA_033557465.1. Classification (NCBI taxonomy): domain Eukaryota; kingdom Metazoa; phylum Chordata; class Amphibia; order Gymnophiona; family Ichthyophiidae; genus Ichthyophis; species Ichthyophis bannanicus. The sequence goes on along the minus strand of CM066032.1, from coordinate 401,742,608 downwards.
AGGGGGGTGCGGGGCCATGTGCGGAGACATGGTGTGGGGCCTCATTTGCATAAGGTGCCTCATTTGCATAAGGTGCCTCATTTGCATAAATATTTGCATAATGTTACCATACACTAACTTTTAGTAAACATGCCTCTTAATGAGTATATGGATAAAGAAAGACTAAAAGATTTCTACATTGCTATAATCCAGTGCCAACCGCCAGGCACATTAGGAACTACTACACACACTGCCCATTTAGAACCCATAGCAAACCCGCCGTATCCTAACAGCACTACCAGGACTCACAAAGCACCATACCCTACCTATCAAAAGGCAACACTGCAAATATTAAACCAATACATTTCAGAGAATAACAATACATGACCTACTGGGGAAAGAGAACAAGTGGCAATGTCAAATAGGAATTATATAAACAGAATACCTCAGCTCAGTTATGCATGAAGAACATAAACCATCACCAAACAACGAATCACAATTTAGAAACAGGAAGACAATAACACAGGTACACTACCAAAAAACTGCTTCCAGTTTTGCAACTGATTCCTATAGATTTTGGGGTGCTGAATCCAGGAAAAATAGCCAAAATGTTCCATCACGTCACGTTTTCTTGCAAAATTAGATTTCTTACCCATATAAGGAATGTTCACATAATTTCTTTTTAGCCGACTGCAGTTTATTTTCTTGGCCCAAAATAGAGGTTGTAATGGTTAACTAACTAGAAACACTCCCTCATGATATTTTAGAGTGTTTTGTATTCATTTTATACATTAACAGGACAATTGGGAAGCGGGGGGCTAAATCCAGTACTCGCGCTGGCGCATGTTCTTTCCTGTTCGCCTCGCCTCGTTCGCTCGCTCAAACACGGTGGTTGCGACATGAACGTTCCTGTCAAATTTCAGTTTCTTGCAAGTTCATTATTACCTTTTGTTTGCTCAGTCGTAATCCAGCTTTATTCCAAAGTGGTTCACTACAGTTGTAGTTTGCAGTGCTGTGTATTTGTGATGGCTCACAGAGCCAGAGGTTGCGTCAACTCTCCGGACAGTTTTTGTTTTATTTGTGGGGAATATGCCGTGAAAAAGCGGCAGAGGAACATTTCTGCATTTATTAAAAAAGTATATTTCGCCTATTTCGGTTTGAAGTTAGGCGATCAAGACAAACCGTGGGCTCCTCACAAAGTGTGCATGACATGTGAGGAAGATCTACGCTTATGGATGAAAGGTAAAAAACAAGCATTTCATTTCGGAATACCTATGATGTGGCGTGAACAAAGAGACCACAGCAGTGACTGCTATTTTTGCTCTTGCATTGTGAAGGGATACAACTTAAAAAATAAGAACGTAATAAGTTACCCCAACCTTCCCTCAGCAATTAGGCCTATGCCTCATAGCAACGAAGTACCTGTGCCTGAACCACCAAATCTTTGGATCATATTTGTGTGGACAGTTCTGATCATGATGAGACTCATCAGATGGCTTTTCCCGATGAGTCCAGTACTTCCGAGTTTGAAACTGAACCAGATCCGAAACCTGAACTTTTCTCTCAAGCTGAATTGAATGATTTAATCCGGGATTTAGGACTCCCAAAAGATGCTGCCCAACTGCTAGGTTCTCGGCTTAAACAGAAAAATCTATTGTCACCAGGAACAACTTTTTATTGGTACCGCAACCACGAGACACAATTTTTGAAGTATTTCAGCAAAGAGGAAGATTTGGTATTTTGCAACGATATATACGGAGTGATGGAAAAGTTTAAACTCAAGTATGATCCTGCTGAATGGCGGCTGTTCATTGATTCGTCAAAAGACAGCATAAAAGGTGTTCTTCTTCATAATGGCAACACATTCGCTTCAGTTCCTATTGCTCACTCTGTTATTCTCCAAGAAAAATATGAGAATTTGACCCTGATTCTTCAGAAGATTCGTTATGATGAGCATAAGTGGATGATTTGTGGAGACTTTAAAATTCTATCCATGCTATTAGGGCAGCAATCCGGTTTCACCAAATATCCCTGCTTCCTTTGCTTGTGGGATAGCCGGGCCCGCGACCTACACTGGGGGAAAAAAGACTGGCCAATTCGGGAGTATTTGAGACCCGGTGAGAAAAATGTTCTTCATGAGAGCTTGGTACCTCGTGATAAAATTCTATTACCACCTCTCCACATTAAGTTGGGTCTCATTAAGCAATTCATCAAGTCCCTTCCAAAAGATGGTGAGTGCTTTCGGTACCTTTGCTCAAAGTTCCCCCCACTTTCTGAAGCAAAGCTAAAGGAAGGAGTGTTTGTTGGCCCTGATATAAGGAAACTCATTTCAGATGGAGCATTCGCTGAAACGATGTCTGAGAAGGAAAAAGAAGCCTGGGATTCCTTCAAGGATGTTGTTCTCAAATTCTTGGGGAACAGGCGGGATGAGAACTATAAGGATATTGTTGCCAGGATGCTCAATGCCTTCAAAGAACAAGGCTGTAACATGAGCCTGAAAGTCCATTTCTTGCACTCCCATGTGAACTACTTTCCCGAAAACCTGGGGGCGTACAGTGAAGAACAAGGTGAAAGGTTTCACCAGGACATCAAGGACGCAGAGAGAAGGTACCAAGGAAGATGGAACACGACTATGATGGCTGATTTCTGCTGGTTGCTGCTGCGGGAAACCCCAGATGAAAAATACGCCAAGCAGCGCACCAAGAGAAGCATTCGGGGGAAGAAGAAACGGGCCCACCAGGAGATTGATTGACCCAAGAATGACTTTAAAATCTAAACTGTGTTGACAAATATCGTGTTTTTACTAAACTTTGAAATAAAAATTTGCTAGTAATTACCACAGTGTCGGATCTCATTTATTAGAATTTTATTTTCACACCATCGGGTGTTTGTCTTCATGTATTGCAATGGTGCGGTTTGCGTTTTCTATTCTTACATACATACCTGTACAACATTTTTTGCACATTTCTTTGCTTTGCTTTGTGTCTAACCTCGCTCTTATATGCTCAATGTTTGTGCACATGTATGTGGCTGTTTTAAGTGCATACAATTTTGCTACCATCACAGTGTGTTTTGTTGACATTACTCTATTCTTATGTGCTGCCTTGTTACAATTTTCTTTATTCTTATTTGAATAACTACTAAACAATTAGTATAAAGAATTCATCCAAGAAACGTTTATCTCGATCGCACTCAATTTGAAACGTTCACCTCAAACTGCTAACCCAATGTAGCAAAACATCTGTACGTGATGGAGCAAATTGGTTACCAGATTTGGATTCAGCGCACCAAAAAACGTAAAAATCAATCGAAACATTAGAGGCAGTTTAAAAAAAATTTTTTTTAGTGTACCTATGTAATTAAACTGGGAACCCCAAAAGCCAAACTTGGAATGTACAACACTGTAGAAATAAAACCATAAATTAATTTCCTCTTGTACTAAACAAAGCACAGACGTTAATGATGCACATTTCCCAGAGCTGACATATTCCAGTTAATAAATTCAAAATAAAAAGATATTTTTCTACCTTTTGTGCATTTTTTTTCCAGTGGCAATTGCTCCAGCCACTTTCTTCATGTCTTCTGCTAACTCTCCATCATCTGCTGTCCATTTGTCCTTTCTTCTCTCTTCTAGTTTTTTTTCCATTCTCTCTCTACATCTGCTTTAACATGCTAATCTTTCTCCTTTTGCTCTTTCCTCATTCCTATTTCATCCACTCATATTTTACCCCTGCATCCTCAATCCTCACTTACTCTCCCAATATCCGACCAATTGTAGATTTGTCTTCCCTCCCACACAAAATATTTTTTCCCTCTCCATTTCACTCTCCCAGTTCCATCCCATTCTAATCCTCCCCCAACATCAGTTCCCTTCTAGTTCCAGCCCCACCCTAGTCCCTGCATCAGCCCATTTCCAGTCCTAGCCCCCCATCAGCCCATTTCCAATCCTATCCCAGCCCCACATCAACTCATTTCTAGTCCTTTCCTAGCCCCACCATCAGCCCATGTCAAATCCTAGCTCCCCTCCACTCAGCCCATTTCCAATCCAAGCCCCCCATGAGTCTACTTCCAATTCTAGCCCCTCCATGAGTCCATTTCAATTCAAGCCCCCACCACAGCCCATTTCCAATCTTAGCACCCCCCAACAGCCCATTTCCAGTCCTATCCTAGCCCCTCCATCAGCCCATTTCCTGTCCTAGACCCCCCACTCAGCCCATTTCCAGTCCTAGCTCCCTCCCCTCACAGCCCATTTCTATTCCAAGCCCCCCTCCCCATCAGCTATATGCAGTTCAAGCCCCCCTTCCACTCAGCCCATTTCCAGTCCTAGCAACCCCCTGTAATCTTATGGAATCTACTCTCCGTTTGGTCCTGGGTTCATTTCACAGAGAGAGTAGAGTAAGCAGCACAAATAAGACAACCAAAACTGGTGTGGCTTGGAAAAAGAGTTTTATATAGAAAAAGGCTTATTACATAGGTACAGAACAGAGTTATAAGGTTGTTACAGAGCTGCGTCTGTGGGTGTGTGCATGTGTGAAGTGTGTGTCAGAGTCTCATAGTAAGAAGAATATAGAGAGAAAGAAAAGAACAAGGGGGGGGGGGAGAGAGAGAGAGGTATGGGTCAGAGCCTCATAGTAGGAAGTGTCCCATCAACAGAGAGAGAGAGAGAGAGAGATATTTTTGTGTTTCTGTATTTATAGAGAAAATCTCCAGCACCTCCCTTTGTCATAATTTTGGTCAGTTTGAGGTTTGCTATCATTTGATTAGCAAGGAGGGGCTGCAGACTAATCTGACCAAACTGACCAAAACTGACCAAAATAATCAAGATTTTTTGTTATAATTCTGTAAATAATTAACTGTCTAAATAATCAAAGGTTCTTGTTATGAGCTATATATGTTTGCTTTTGTTCATAATGTTCCTTGTACATAGTTGCAATGTTGCATAATGTTCCATGTATTTGTTCACCAATGTTCTATGTAAACCGCCACTGATCTTGGGAAGGGGCGGTATATAAAAGTTTTCAAATAAATAAATAAATAAATAAATCTCATCAGGCCTGGAGACGTCCTATGTGACATCACCAGGGGGTCAAAGCTAATCTCATCTTGTAAACTACGCTCATTAAGTTTGGAGACTGACATCACCAGAGTAACAAAGCTGCTTGTAATCCAAGGTCTGGGAAAAGCCATGACACCTATTCTAGGCATAATGTCATGCTGATGTATGCTGACACCCCCCAGCCCATTACCAGTCCTAAGCCCCCCCATCAGCCCACTTCTAGTCCTAACCCCCCATCAGCCCACTTCCAGTCCTAACCCCCCGTCTGCCCACTTGTAGTCTTAGCCCCCCCATAGCCATTACCAGTCCTAACCCCCCATCAGCCCACTTCCAGTCCTAACCCCCCCTTCTGCCCACTTGTAGTCTTAGCCCCCCATAGGCCATTACCAGTCCTAACACCCCCATAGCCCACTACCAGTCCTAACACCCCATCAGCCCACTTGTAGTCTTAGCCCCCTCATAACCCATTACCAGTCCTAACCCCATCAGCCCACTTGTAGTCCTAACCCCCCCATCAACCCACTTGTAGTCCTAACCCCTTCCCCCCATAGCCCATTACCAGTCCTAACCCCCTCCCCCCATCAGCCCATTACCAGTCCTAACCCCCCCCCATAGCCCATTACCAGTCTTAACTCCCTCCCCCCCATCAGCCCAGCTAGGTTAAAAAACGCAAACAGGCTGCTGTTGCCGCTGCCGCCGTGGCAGCGGCAGAATCGACCATCCCGTGGGGGTCCCCCTGCCCTGCAGAGTCCTCCATGTGGCCTCAGGTCCCTCAGCGTGGGCTTTTCAGAGCCGCGCGAAGGGAGAGTTTCCCTTTCTCGCAGCTCTGTTAATCCTGCCGCGGCGCAGTTGAAGTTTAGCTGGCAGATTCCCCTGAAGCAGCGGGCAGTCCCGCGAAATGTTTGAAGAGCTCTTGATGTGATAACGTCGGGGATGCAGCTGGCGTTTTTGTGATTCTCCTGCCTGATTTATAAGCTAAGTGCTGTCATTTTTTATTCGCATAATGCGAGGTGTGGAGTACGCCAGTTGCCACTCATCAGGTCATTGATGTTACTGGGCTTATGTTTGGTGTAGACAGCCTGTAAAATGGTTGTTCATTCACCTGTTCCTTGATATGCTGAGACCTGATTTACTTGTTTAAAGAAAACTACACTATTTTTCGCAGTTAGAAGACACGCTTGTTGATATTGGAGTGATTTCTCTATTTTTGCCATTTCTCACTCCGTGAATCTTGACCGACTACGTTTTGGGTTATAAATCACAAATAAGCATCAGACTTTGACATTTCTCAGCATTACTTGTGGCATTGGTTTGCAATTCTCCAGCTGATTGTCTGTTCTGCAAATCCCAACACACCTTTCTTCTCCTTTCTAAATCTATTTTCAACCCTCTTTCAAAGACCCTACTACTTTCATATTCCCTGAATCCCTCTCCCCTTCAGCCATGCCAATCCCATACTCCCAATGTCTGCCTCCCATTCCCTTGGTGTATCAGCCTTCCTGTTGCCCGGTTGTGCAGTGCGTGCTGCCTGTGCATGTGTCAGTGTTCCTAGTTGCATATGTGTTTCTGTGTGGGTACTTGCTGCCTGTCTCTGTGTATGTGAGCATGTGTGTGTGTGCATGTGTGTCTGTGTATGTGTAAGTGTGTATAGGTACATGTACAGTGCTGAAGATGTTGGTGGAGGAAATCATAGGATGTTGTGGAGGCAGTTACTTGGTGTTGGTGGAGAGAGGTAGGAGCCATGGATCATATGAATATATGGTTTGCACTGGCTGTGCTGCAGGAGGTTCATAGGAAACACAGAAGTGTGCCACCAAGAGCCATCTGTATCAGAGGATCTACAGGCCCAGGACCCAATTTCTAGATTTCACAGATAAACAGTGCTTCACTAGGTTCCGCTTTAACAAGGCAGTCATCCATTAACTAATCCAGCAGCTTCTCTCCTTCCTAGCTACTGGCAGTTTTACAGTCTGCGTATCCTTACCCCCAAGAATGCAGGATAGACAGCTAACCATAGCCAAGTTCTATGAGATGGTCAGATTTCCATCTGTACTGGGGATCATTGATTGCACACATGTGACCATGAGGACCATGACGGAGGAAGGCAACCTACTGCAACAAGACCTCACTGAAGATGCAGGTTATCACAATGCACAGGGGGAGATAACTGATGTCTTTATTTCCAGATTCCTGCCATGACTCCTATATCCTAATCTACTGTGGTATCTATGAGAGATTCAAGAATGGAAAAAATCACAGGTTGATGGCTACTAGGTAAGCCCTGCACCAGACCACACCAGGCAAGCAAACGTTCTATGAAAGACTGCCGAGCACAGGACTTCAAAATGTATTTTCCCCACTACCTCTGTACATACCTGCTACTCCTGACCCTATTTTTATGGCTAGCATGCCCTGCCCCCACTCGGACACCCATATTCTGAGGGCTCCATCTCCCATACTGCTCTCCCAACAACCCTGGAAAACTACGTTCAGACGAACACACAAGAAGAACCCCACTCTCGCATAGATCAAGATCAACACCCATATTCACAACTCACACACTTACCCCTCTCCAAACACCACTATCAATAGAGAGCTCCTCAATGCTAGATCAATTAGAAATAAAACTAATGCTATTCTTGACCACCTGCACCTTTTTCAAGCTGACATCCTCTGTATCACAGAGACCTGTCTAACTAATGCTGACCAGGTCATCCTAAACCAAATAACCCCCCCCCCCCCGCCACTTACTTAGCATTCAACTGTCCACGAACACATAAGAGGGGTGGAGGGGTACTAATCCCGGCCAGAACCCACGTCAGATTCAAAACCACTATGACACAAAGCACAATGCACTGCAACACAATTGCCATAGAGAATAAGCATCTTTCCATCTGCCTCACTTATAGAGCCCCTAATGGCCCTGCAGATGAACTCTCCACTACACTAGAAGCAGTATATGCAGCAAACTCCCCCCTCAAGCTACAAATTGTGATGGGAGACTTCAATCTCAATTCAATACCCAACAAGGAGGCAGACACCTTCCTCAGAGCCATGGATGCACTACAGTACACGCAACTCCTCACCATACCTATGCACCGTCTAGGCTCCACTCCTGACCTAATATTCATTCCAAACAGAATCCTTCAAGGCAACAGCATAACAATATCCAAAGTCACTCCAATACCCTAGTCTGACCAACACTCCATACGATTCAGTATGTCTCATCCTAGACCAATTATATTGGAAAACCCACAGCACTCAGGATGAAGATTCAGAGCATTCAATAAGGACCATTTCCTCCAGGAAATCATCCCTACCCTAGACTAGGGGGTATGTTTACTAAACCGTCTTAATGTTACTGGTGTTAGTTGCAGTCTTACTGTGACGAATGCCATATAAGGTAGAAGGCGTTCCGGTCTTAAGGTAGTATTTCGGGTTATCGCGCGATAAAGAACATTATCGCGTGACAGAGGGAGCTGTGGCACGTTAACGCGCATTAGTCTTAATTAGGCACACTGACCTATAATCACAGCAACAGAGGTGTAGCACACTGGTTAATACATTGACAGCTGCTACAGTGGTCATGAGTTTGATCCCTCAGTGGGCTCAGTTAAAAGACTGTCTGAGGCAATCCATTTTCCTGCTTGTAACAGCCAGACACATCCCAACAATTTGCACTGCCAGCCAAAAAAGCCTCACCCCAGTGCCGCAACCTAATGCACCTTTTAGGGCGCATCATAAAGCACCACATCATCCAAGGCAGGTCATAATGTGCCCCAAAGGGCGGCAGGAAAAGTTGGCACCCTCCAAGGCAGCATATAAGGCTCCCCATAAGCTGGCCAAACCTAAGGTGTGGCGAAAGATGCCCCAGGGATGCCAAGGTGACACAGGAGATGGTGCTGAGGGGCACAAAGGTGCCCCAAAGTCACAAGTATGAAATGTATGGCTCAAACACAGATGCAACCATAACACTGCACAGAGCACAAAGGAAAGGCAATGAACAAGTGATGGAAGGAAGTAGATGATGGAGCTCATGGACCAGCCAAATCTGCGTGCAGCCCATGTGGCAGCAGGTAAAGTGGACAAACATATCGCGGGCAGCTGTGTGGCAGAGGATGGGGATACGTGTCCACCAGAGGAGGTAGAGGTGGCAGGATAAGTGCAATGACAGGAGGACAGAGGAGAGCAGTGCCATGCAGAGCAGACACAGGAGAGGCAAGCATGAAGAGCCACAATGCAGAAAAGTGTGCCAGTGCAGGACATGGGGTAGCAGCCTGCACATTAGGGCAGGATACCACACAGCTGGCACACACAGATCTGCACAGATATGACTGTTACATGAATGAAACGTAGTTGTGTAGGACAGCCATAAAAAAAAAGGGGAACAGAGAGGAGTCGAACCCATGCCCTCTGTGACTGAAGTCATTGCATTAACCATTGTGCTACTTCACTATGGGAGCTATCATGCCAATGGCTGGCTACAGAAAGAGTGCACGTCACCATAAAACTGTCTGCTGTGGCTACCAGGATAGGATAGAACCAACAGTACCCATTATGCAATTCACATGCAGAACAGCAGTCTACATTTGCTCACCAGATGGGGTAAGCACCTCTACAGCACGTCAGCTTGTTAGGGGGGAATGACCGTGCGTGTTACTGGCACAGAGTACCCACAGGCCATACCAATGTGCATGTTCTGTGCTCACCCTGAGGGTGAGATGGAGTGGCCAGCACCAGGTCCGCAGTACCAGGGTTGATTGTGGTGGGCTGTACTGCAGGTCTGCAGTGCCAGTGTGTGACAGGTATTTATTGCAGACACCTTTAGGAGGTCTCTGTGTCCATTTGTAATTGCCAGTCATGTCTGGCCCTTGTGGCCCCACGATGCACACAACATAGTGCATATCCATTGTGCTTGCTATGGTCACCTGTTTAGGGAGCAGGGGTGTGTCAGGGCTCACATGGCAGCAATGTACTTAGCAAGCTGCCCTCTCTGGGTCGGGGTGGCAGGACATGATCTGCCCCCAACAGACCTGCACTCTCACCCTTTGCAAGGGGTGTAGTGGAGGCACATGATGACAGGCTGTGGGACCAGCAACCCCAGTCCTGATGGCAAATGGACAGCTGCTGAAGATCTGCACTTGGGACAGGGCCACTGGCAGATAGGTAGTGGGCCCAGTCAGCTCAGCTGCCCCCCCCCCCACTACTACAATCTGACATTCACCAGCAGAGAGCAGTCAGTGTGCACCTGCTGCATCCTGCAAGGTGGTGCAAGCCATACAGATACTAACTGCAGACAGTCTGCTAGTTAGTACATAGTGCATGCTCCTGGAGAAACTGTGCGCACACACACCACACAGGCATATCAGTGATTGGGCCTCAGAAAAGAGAACCCATAAATATCACTTGAGAGAAACACTGAATTGCACTATGGGGGAACCTAGCCATGCCATGGTCACTGCTCAGTCAGGGTGAGAGCGACCTCCTACCGTGACATGCTGTGGCCACCTTGTCCGTGCAGGTGGTGGTGGGGTACTACAATGTCCCAGCCATTGCCATATACCCTGTGCAAATGCATCCTGCCCATGCCACCCTGTCCAGGCCATACCCACAGTACCTTGCTCCTCATTATGCACATTGGCAGGCTAACACTGTAAACAGTGCAAGCAATGTGGGCTCAGTAAGGTGTAGGCAGCCACAACACACTGTATAGACAGACACACACTCCCACACCTATGTCAGCATTGTGCAAATATAGAGATTTGTGGCAGCCCTGGCCGCCACACCAGTCCTGGGCACAGTGCAGGCATTGCTATGGTACTCAATTCTGTTAGGGTCACTCCCTGGGGTGGTAAACTGTCAGAATCAATAACTGTGGATCTATTGGTGGGTGCTCCTGTTTCCCACCCTGAGCCCCAGAGGGTGGGTTGTGTGGCGGTACATAATCTGCCTATGGGTCCATACACCCACCCCCTTCACCTACAGCAGGTAACGATGGCACCAACACAGGATATGCACTATTCTGGGTGCAGCATCGCCCATAGGGACTAGACATGACCAAGACATACAGCAGGACACAGATGTATCCTAGGTGTGTCTAACAGAACTACCTATCACACACTGATGGGGACCTGCAGCATGGTATATTTCAGCCATGAAAGGTGCTGTGGACCTGGTGCTGGGCGCCCCACCTCAACCTCAGGGTGGGCACTGTACCCGCCAATGTGACTGTCTGTGTCTACTCTGTGGCAGTGCCACACACAGTCTGTTCCCCCTACAAGGTCGAGGTGCTGTGGGGGTGCATACCCAATCTTGTGCCCATCTCTCGACTGCAGATTTGCATGTGCAGTGCATCATGGGTACGGGTGGGTTACCCCTATCCTGGTAACCACAGCAGACAGTTTGTGTGGTGACGTGCAGTCCTGCAGCCAGCCAGGGCTTTGTTCACATCCTTATAAGGTGTCCTATAGGGGACATTATAGGGTGCCTTGGCGGACAGTACACGTTATAATGTGCCCTATGGAGTGCGTTATGGGGTGCCTTATGCGGCACCTTAGGTTATGCCACCGTGAGGGTGTGTTTGCTGGCAGCACTAATTAAAATACACGTCACATGCCTCAACAATCACTACTTAAATGTAAAGGGTGCTGCCTCAGCCAGTCTTGTACAGTAGGCCCACTGGGGAATCGAACCCATGACCCCTGTACTATCAGTCAGTGTTGTAACCATTGTGCTACAGCTCTGTTACTGTGCTTATATGCCTGCACGCCTTCTTAAGATTAACGTGAGGTAACGTGCCCTGTAGCGCTCGTTCATTTATAGCGCCTTGTAACGCGCGTTCTCGGCGCGTTCTTGGAAACGATGTACCGCCCATGTCCTTATTTGGGGTTTCTGTCTCTACCGCGGCTCCTAACGTGAATCGCACTAACGCAGTTTAGTAAACATACCCCTATGATACTGTTGCGGCTCCAAAAACTAAGATTCCGATATAACTCCATTCTCAATACAGATGCCCAGCTAAGCATAAGAGCACAACAGAGTAAATACCATCATGAAAATAATCGAGCTGGCTTTGAGTACTGGCTAAAGAACTCAAAGCGAAAGAAATAGCAACCCATATCACAGTGCTCCAGAATCCAAATGGCGACCTTCTCTGACCCAACCATCCCCATACCCCTCCATCCAGCCTAGTGCAACAATCTCACCACCCTTATCACTAGCCCATTGCTACAACCCCCAATCCCCTTCCCCAAGTGCCTTCCCCCCAAATCCATCCCAGCACACACCCCATCAACTCTTTTCTCTTTCACTTCCCCCCAATACAGCACTAGTCCTCTGTCCCTCCCCCTCTTGCCATCCACAGAATTTGATGTAAAAGTTATTACTTACCCTGTCCTTTCCCCCTCCTCCTCCTCTGCCCTTGTGCCCCCTCCCACCCTTTCCCTGGCTCCCTGTTAAAGGTAATATTGCTGTAGGGGGCATTTTATTTTTATTTTAAATAGTGCTGCCAGCAAACACACCCTCAAAGTATTGTAACATAAGGTGCTGCATAAGGCGCCTCATAGGGTACCCCAGAGGGCACATTTTAAAGTGCACTGTCCGCCACGGCACCCTACAATGTTGCTGAAAGGGTGGCCTATAGGGCGCCATATAGGGTGCCCTATGAGGCACAGCAAGGTCATAGCACTGTGTTTGATGGCAGCACTGTGCATTTAAACGCATGGAAATCTGAAGTAGGTGCGCTGATATGCAAGGAGGAACAGCAGTGTAGCACACTGGTTAAGGCACTGACTACTGATACAGGGGTCATGAGTTTGCTCCCCAGTGTGCCTAATACGTAAGGCTGGCTGAGGCATCAGCTTTGCAATGTATGTATTGTTTCCTGCAGCACTTTATTTGTATTTTATTAAATGCTGCCAGCAAACACGCCCTCACGTGCCGTAATTGAAGGTGCCGCATAAGGCACCCTATAAGGCACTCCATAGGGCACATTATAAAGTGCACTGTCTGCCACAGCACCCTAAAATGTCCCCTATAGGGCACCCTATAAGTCGCTCCACAGGATAACATATAGTGTACCTCATATGGACGGTAACCATAAGGTGCCCTATAGGGCGCCCTATAAAGCGCCCTCAGAGGCACCTTATGGGTACAGTACGCTGAGAGTGTTTTTGCTGGCAGCAATAATGTACATGGAAAAGAGATAACGCTTTGGGCAGTCCTATCAAATAACCCCACTGTGGGTTGGAACCAACGACCTCTGACTCCACAGGCAGTGAAGTAACCATTGGGCTACAGCTCTATAGCTGCTAGCAAGCCCCTGGCTGGCTGCAGAGGGAGTGCATGTCACCACACAGACAGTCTGCTGGGTTAGCACACCTGTACCCATGATGCACTGCACATGCAAATCAGCTGTCCACAGATAAACACAAGATGGGGTATGCACCCCCACAGCACCTCGGCCTGGTAGGGGGAACTGACCAGGTGCACCCCCACAGCACCTCGGCCTGGTAGGGGGTACTGACTGTGTGTGTTACTGGCACAGAGTAGCTACACACCGTCACATTGTGCAGGTACTGTGCTCACCCTGAGTGTGCGGTGGGGCGCCCAGCACCAGGTCCACAGCACCTTCCATGGCAGAAATAGGCCATGCTACAGGTCCCCAGCAATGCTAATGTGTGAGGTAGTTAGTTTCTGCAGAAACACCTTGGATATATCTGTCTGTCTCAGTCAGGTGTAGCCCCCATGGACCCCTAGGAGGATTATGTACCACCACCCTCCTCATCCAGGACTGAGGGTGGTAAACAGGTTCTACCCATCAACAGATCCACATTCTACCTCCATGCAATGGTGGCAGTAGAGGGGACCATCAACCCCAGTCCTGCTGGGGAACAGACACCCTAAAGAGCAGTCAATGCAGCTTTGTACACATCCATAACACAATAGCAGACAGACATTAGGCCTGGATATGCTAAGCTGCACCTCACCACTATCTGATATTCTCCTGCAGCAAGCCTTCAGCCACTGCACCCTGCAAGGCACTCCATCAAGACACATACCAGCTGCAAACAGTCTGCTAGCTAGTCCATAGTGCATGTTCCTGGTGGAAATGCATGCACCCAGAACTGGGATGTCAGCATACACAACAAGCAGATAAATCAGTGACTGGGCCCCAAAAGGAAACCCATAAATATCACATAAAATAAATACTATATAGCACTATGGGGGTGCCTAGCCATGCTGTGGTCACTGCACAGTCAGGGTGAGAGTGATCTCCCAGCAGGACATGCTGAGGCCACCCTGTCTGTGTAGGTGGTGGCCGGGCACTAAAATGTCCCAGCCAGTGCCCTATCCCCTGTGCTGATGCATCCTGGCCAGGCCACCCTGTCCGGGCTATATCCATGGTACCTTGCTCCTCATTATGCACATTGGCAGGCCAATACTGGCAACAGTGCTGGAAGTGTGGGCTGCGGAGGGTGTTTGCAGCCACCACACACTGGATAGACAGACACCCACACCCACACCTATGCCAGCATTGTGCTACTATAGAGGAGTTTAGCAGCCCTGGCCACCACATCAGTCCTGGGCACAGTACAGGCATGGATATGGTATGCAATACTGTTGGGGGTCACTCCCCAGGGTGATATTCACTGTCAGAGACCAGACCTGAAGCACACACCGCAGACATCAGAAAGAGTGTTATGATGGAGCTCAGTCAGCAAACTGTGCTTAACGTAGGAATTGCTATCTGCCAGTAATCATAGCAAACGTTTGATAGCTGTGTGCCGTATACCCAGGTGTAGGGTGGCATTGCTAAGGTATGCATGTGCTAGTATTGGGAGATGCACGCAGGGCCCAATGTCCTGCCTCTCCAGGAGGCATTGGCCAATGGGGCCTGTGGGTGTGGGTGTGGGTGTGGGTGTGTCTGCCCCTGTTGGCTGCTGCTTTATGGCAAAGGTTCCCAACTCCAGTCCTGGTGTGCCAAACACTGTTCGAGTTTTCATGCTGTCCCTCATGAATATGCATGAGATACATCTGCATACCATGGGGGTGGTGCATAGATATGCAGCACAGGCATCTTTATTAGAGGCAGCATGGAACCTGAATGGTGTTTGGCCCTCCAGGACTGCATTTGGGAGACTCTGCTCTAGGTAATGCGGCTGTTTATGGTGTCTGTGCTCGGTGGGGTAAAATATAGGCATATTAACCATGCATATGTTCTCTGCAATAAAGGTTTGTCCTTGCTATCATGGTTTAGTTGTGGGAAAAATATTTGGACTGGATTGGCAGTAGCCCAAGCTGGGCTTTGAACCTGTGACCTTCTGTTCTTGCACACACTGTCTGTGTGGACTGCACCACCATGTTGCCACAGATATGCTGTATTCCCTGGGGAGTCCATGACTGTACATCCGACAGGGCCTATTTGTTGCAGTGCATGGCACCCACCTGGACAGGGCTAGGCCATGGTCTGCTGTTGCCACCAGCTGCTGCCACCTCCACCACCAGTACCGCTCCATCCTTTGATTGGAGACAGCATAAACCCTGAAGAATTTGTGGCCCTCCAGGACTGCATTTGGGGGAGTCTGCTCTAGGTAATGTGCACGTTTCTGGTGTCTGTGCTCTGTAGGGTAAAATAGAGGTGTTTGAGCCATGCTTATGTTCTCTGCAATAAAGGTTTGTCTTTACTATCATGATATAGTTGTGGGTTAAATATGGGGACTAGATTGGCAGGAGCCCCAGCTGGGGCTTGAACCTGTGACCTTCTGTCTCCAATCACACTGGTTGTGTGCACTGCACCACCGTGTTGCCACAGAGACAGTGCATTCCCTGATGATACCATGACTGTTTGTCCGGCAGGGCCTGTCTGTTGCAGTGCATCGCACCCACCTACACAGGGCTAGGCCATGGTCTGCGTTGGGCAGCTGCCACTGCCCCCCTCCACCTCCAGTACTCCTGTGCCACCATGCTGACATGCCCTTCTGCTGGTGGTGCTGGTGGTACGCAGTCTCAGGCCATCCTGTGTGCGGGTAGGCGGCTGCCTATGGTGCGGGTTCTGGGGTAGGGGTGCCTGCATATCTGTCCGCACGTCCCCCAATCACCGCCTGCCACTGTTCTGTGCCCTTGGAGGTACCTGCTGGGTTCTATCCCCTGTGAGACTGTGATAGACACGCTCATGCCCATGTTGGGCCCTCATCAGTTGCTGTCTGGCTGCTGTACAGTTTCAGCATTCCTAGGTGCCACCTAGGCATCTGCCTAGTCCGCACTGTGCCCCAGCTGCACCACAGCATGTGCAGCCTGCAGCCCTCTGTATCCCCTTTCCCAGCATCTGTCCAGTTGCCCATTCCGACATGCCCGACCTGCTGCTGTGGAATATGGGCATGCCATAGGAAACCTGTCCAATGGAGGACGTAACCCTGATCAGTGCTATTTCACTGTGGGATCATTCACCTTGTATGGGGACGGAGCATAGACCCTTCTAAAATTCATATTTATTTTTTGGAGCTTTCTTGGGAGTGTTTTTTGATGTTTCCCATTACTATCACTATTGCCCAGCTTGCTTATGATTTTTTATATTTTGTTGGGGTCATTTTTAATGTTTATTTGCCCTTTTGTTCCGTGCACATGTATCACACTGCTCACTTTTTTGTAGGTTTCCCTGGTTTTGCTGTACATTGCTGACAGAAATGGTTTCTCTTCCCTTTAAATCGGCTCTACTGTGAGGTTTTCACTCGCGGTATTTTTTTGCTTGAATTTAAGCCCCGCTCGTGTTCGGGGAGCCTCTCCCCTCCCACTCTCCACCCATTGACCCCATCTCTCCGCCCCTGGGGAGCCTTCCTCCGCCCTCCGAGAGCCTTTCCACGCCTCTATCGCACATCAGCGCGCCACGCACATGAGCGGGCACTTTAGTGTGGCACGCACGTGTTCGGGGCACAAAAACACATCCTTAGCGCACGCTATTGTGCGCCACGCCCTTGAGCGCAGTTTAGTATACATACCCCTTAGATTCTAAGCCCTCTGAGAAAAGGGAAATATCTGAAGTAAGGGTGTGCAGGCATAAACCTTTACTGAATTTTCATTTTTTGATTATTTTCGTCTGATCTCATTTCCCTCTATAGTGTACACTCTTGCAAAAGACTGTGCACTATTGCTCTATAGCATGCACTATTGTGCAATAGTACACACTATTGATGGCAGCCGGGAAATGATGTAAATTTCCTTTTTGCCCAGATCACCACTGTCATTACAAACAAAAGCACATTCCTAATATGCAGTCCCAATGGTGAACTATTTAAAAGTCATGAGCTGAAGCCCCAAAAATGTACAGTTGTTTGTGATGTTTGAAAGAAGTTATTCAGTGAAGATGTTTCGGAATTTCATACCTGGGTCTGTAGAGAATCTATTACTTTGAAGCAGCAGTAAGTCTGGGGCCTTGAAGTTGATTATTCCTTCTTCTCTATCAATGAATCCATACCAGGTTTTCTCAGAAACTAAAAAAAAAAAATGGGGACTCAAAAATAAATAAGCCCCATATATATGTTAAATATCCAAAAGAAGGGCCACACTAACATGACTAGACCTGGTTTTGCCTCAGTCACTTACTGTAAATTATCCCAGTCACTAAATTTATCTCTGATATTTCTAATATACAAAGCATTAATTAATTTTATTGTGTGTTAAAACACTCTGGATCCTTTTTATGAAGGACAATGCAATGCGTGCCTGTTGGGTCCTGCAGCGAAAGCACACACGATTCATATCTCAACAACAGTACTGCATTTTCACAAGGGTATCTGATTCAGTGGAACAAGTTTCTCCACCAGCCAAACTTCCAAAAGAGAAAGGGGCGTGGACAGGGTCCCGGTGCCCGAGAGTAACCGGGTGTCCGGCCCGGTGCGGGTCCCCTGCTCGCGCCTCTGACATGAGAGGTAGGGTGGGGGGCAAGGAGGAGTCCGAGGCATGGGATTTGTTGGGGCGCCGATGCGTCCTATAAATTGATTGGTCCCCCGCGTGTGCATGCGCGGGGGGATTGCAGAGACGGCGTGCATGTGCTCAGTGCGATTAGTGCTGAGCACATGCAAGGAGCCAAAACAAAGTTTCCCTCCCTCCCTCCCTTGGCGGGGGGGGGGGGGTGGTTAGTGATTTGGGTTGTCGTGGCTTGGGGGGGCGGGATCTCGGAGGTTTCCGGGGTCCGGAGCCTAAGGCCACTTGGGACGAGGGCGGGGTGCCCATGACCCGGATAAACCCTGGTGGACTTGTGCTACTGATATGGCAAAGTCGGAAAGGGGGATAGGAGCTTTGCCGGAGGCTTGACCACGGCAGGTGCGGAGGGAGGTCACCTTGCTAATCGTACTGCTGGTGACAGATCCCTCTGCAGGGGGGTTCTGGGGTGCTGATTATTGTTATGAATGTTCAATTGTTTGAGTTATTTAATAAAGCTGCGACCTGTTGCTTCCAAGAACAGTGTCTGTTGAGTTTGTTGGGGAGCTTGGGTTGGTGGTGGGGGTAGGTAGGAGTGGGGAGTGCAGGTTGGAGGTGGTGTGGCGCATGATAGGGGGGCATCGGGTCCAGCTACCCGGTTATGCATTACTGTTGCTGGGGCTTTTCCTTGTGAATCTTTGATTAAACCTAGTGTGAGCTTTCATCCGCAGGAGTCATCATGAACGGGTGCAATGTATGTTGAATTTAACAGTTGAAAAGATAAATTATGTTTTCTCTGCTCCCTTACTTTTTAACTGCTATAGACTTTTTTCACAAGAACTCTTTGAAATTCAGCATAAAAAATGAAAAGAGAGAAAAAATAGAAAAGTCTCTGAACTGGAAGTGGTGGTTTGAGTATTTACTTGCACTATTGCACATTTTCATTATTCAATTTTGCATTGAAGCAATGATTAAAAACTGTTCTTAAGTGCTGTCAAGTCCATGTTGACTCCTGGCGACCCTCTAGATAGTTAACCTAAACTTTGTTCAGTCTTCAGTCAAGCGGCTCATTGTTGATAGAGTGGTATCCATAGCTGCTGTTATTGTATTGATCCATCTCATTGCCGGCCTTCCTCTTTAATGGTGACCTTCTATTTTGCCAAAAACTAAACCCCACCTTATCACATTGTTGTGTAATAGATGGCCTCTTAATGTTTACGAGGCTCCTTTTATAGTTTTGTCTGGGTAAATTTGTGTGGACAAGTTATTATGCACAAATAGTGGTCTTAAAGATATCTGGATAATGTTATCTAAATATGTTTGTTGCTCATCTTTTTCAGTATGGGGCTCATAACAAATCTAAGTACCTTAATTCCTAGAGTATTTGAACTAAGACATGAAGAGCGCATGGGAAACAAGCAATGCAGATAGAAGAACCAAGAGGCTCTTTGTGGTGCAAGAAGGACTAGGAATGCTTTCTAGTCCCTACAGGACTTTTTCCACTTTTGTGGGTCATACAATGAGGGCAGGATTTGGCTGCAGGCAATTTTTTATAATTTTTCCTTAGTGCAGGGCTGTGAGAGGGATGTCCCAAGGGCCCATGGGCTCATTAGGAAATTCTCACCCAGAGACTGCAGGAGGGGTCATGTGGCCCCCCATAGGACCAGATGAGAATAAAGAAATGGAATGAACTCACAAGTAAATCATCAAATCAAAAATGTGGCCAGCCCAGTCAATGAAATATGGATAAACTAAATATAGCAAAGTAAAATGATACTATATGGCACATGAAGGGTAATTTTATAAACTGCTACCTAGTTAATGCATATTTTTTGCATATACTTTATCCCTATTTTATAAAGTCAAGTACCTGTGTACATAAAATAAGGGATAATTGTGAAAGTACTTGCATACTTTAAGGTGCAATCCCTTATACCAGCCCTAGAACTGATGTAAATGACCGCTCTTACTTTCAACAAGTACATGTGTAAACTAAGGAATTTTAAAATGTATGCGGGTGCTTGCTCACACTGTCCATGTTCTGCCCAAACTCTACCATCGTACATGCCCACAGTAAAAGTGCACATGCTGTGAACAGTGTGTGCGTCTTCATGCTAGTCAGTATTTTGTAAGAGGTCATTTATGACACTGACTAAAATACTGAAATTACACATGTACTTGCTACATAAATCAAGATGGCTCCTTATAAAATTGCCCCCTATTTGGCTAAAGCTTTTCGCCATTCTTGCCATACTTTCATCGCTACCTCCTTTTTTGTCCAGGTAATTTTATCCATACAAAAAATTTGGACAGTTACTGAGGCATGAGATAGGGAGAATATTTAACAAACCAGCTTTCTGCAGGGAAAAAATTATTTTACCTAAAATATTCTTCTCAATATGGACCCATAAATACATATAGAATATGCAAACTTAGACAAAAATACTGACTTGCAATGTTTTACACCAATCCTTCTCCTTCTTTATTATTAGTCAGTTAGGGCATTCTATTTTAATTAATCACCTTCTATTTTCTTAAAATGAAGGGGGTATGGAAATTTTTTTCTGCTAATGAACATTCATTTAATTAGCCTCATATACTGCTTTTCTACTAGTCACAGCAGTGTACTGTATATATATTTTTCCCTTTTCCCAAAGGGCTCACAATCTATTTTTTTTTTTTACCTGAGACAATGGAGAGTTAAGTGGCTTGCCCAAGGCCACAAAGAGGACCTATGAGACTAGAAGCCCTAGTCTCTCTGGCCCAAGGTTGCTGCCCTCTGGTGGGATTCAAACCCCTGGCCCTCTAGCCTAAGGTAACTTGCCCCAACCACTAGGCCACTCCTCCATCTATGGGGCATGCTTCTCAAAGTCCTCTCCTGATCCAGTAAAGGTATAACGCTATGACACTTACAGAGACAGAAGAGAGGTTTGTGAGAACCATCTAGCTCATACTGCCATGGAATGCAGTTAATCCTTTCCAATTCCAATCATGCCAGTGTCCTCATCTTGTGTTCCTATCACTTGTAAGTCCAATGTCTTAAAGTTTCCAGCACCCTTCATATTTGCACCTTCTTATATTTCCATATTCTGATAGTGCAGTATTATAGTCATCTATAATCCAAGTGTGAATCCCCCATTTCCAGCCCTTGCTCTGGCCTGTCTTTGGTAACCACACTTGCATTTCTTCTTCCAGTTAAACCCATATTCCTATAAGTCCCTTCAGTATCCTTGGTCCCCGCTTCTGATGTTTCCTGCCAGAATTCCAACATGTTTCTAGAACCTCACGTGTTTGTCTGTAGTAACTTCAGCCTGTTTGATATGATTACCGGCTGTGGGATTTGACTGAGATTGCTTTTTTGTTAGTTATGAAACTCTAACTTTGTTTTTCTCAGTGAGCTCAACAGGAAACATGACAAAAATATTTGTTTCAAAACAGCTGCTAAAGTAGAAATATGCTTCAAGGCACGTTATCAATCATGAACAAATTTGACCAATGAATAGATAAGAAAACCCCTTGAACTCATATATTTGCTCAATGTCAACCATCTGAGAGAGAGTGATCCATTTAAAGATAAAACCCTCATATGCTTTATAATAAACGCTTGGTCATAAGGACAGATTTAATGAAAATATGAGAAACAGACATTGGGAAAACCAGGGTAATTTAAAGTATGAATCAATTTGCTGGAAGCACCTTTGTCTATATACTCATACTAGGAAATTAATCTTATATTTGCTCAGGTGTCCCTTTAAGTTCTTATCAGCTTGATCTAGAGCTTGATTTACAAAGAAACCTTTCCTGGGCTAGGAGAAAAAAGCTTGGTAATAAGGACCTTGCCTAAATCTCATCTGGATTTATGGTGGCAGAAACGATGGTGTAGGGCCTAAGACTGAAGCTCTAAAAAGCATAGAGGAGAATTATAGAAGAGACGTCAACGTGCAATCTGGGACATCTAGCAAGAACATCTGAAAAAAAAGCAGGCTCATTCAGGGGCACAGGTGCCCGGTATGGATGTCTGCAGGGCTGTCTACTTAGACATCCCCAAAACCACATTCTAGAAGCAGGCTCTCTAGGATAGCCTAATGATTAAAGTTAGTGTATTAGGAAAAGGACAGCTAGGGTTCAATTCTAGTGAAAGCTAGGGTTGACATTGTGCTGAATGCTGGCGATGACAGAGCGCTTTCTTCTCTGGATGTTTTCTTTTTTAGCTAAAAAGAGCATTTTTGTTGCTGCTTGGAACAGGTCTAACTTTGGACACGACACCGGACATCCATGATGTTTCTGAGATTAGATGGGGATGTACAGGATTTATTTATTTATTTATCTAACAAGTTTTATATACTGCATTTTCTATAACCAAAGCGGTTTTACAAAGAACAGTAATGAACTAACTCAAGTGAGTTAAGGTCAAGGATTTACATCAAACTTAAGGTGGAGTACATGAAACTGGGAGATAACAGCAAAAAGGAGGGGGGGGGGGGGTAAACTTTTTCTGAGCATGTTAGGATCCTGCGAATGCCCCAGCCATGCCTCCAGGTTTCTGGGAACGCCCCAGTCACTTCTCCTCTATGCCCCTATTCAGACCGGATGTTGCCAGAGCCGGCTTCTAAAATAGCTTTGGAGACATCTCCGTGCTTTGGACATCTCTAAGCCTGTTTTCGGACGTCCAGAGCACAAATACTATTTCTAAAATGACCCCCCTAATATGTAAATTCTACCTATCTTTGAGTCAACATTTCCTCCAGTTCCAGAAGCAAACTAATTAAAAGAAATATGTACAGGGTGGCCCAAAAAAAGTGAGAACATCTCGTAAATTAAAAGCTTAAATAGTTTACTTATTTATCTTTTTTAGCTATATAACATCTTTATTTCGACAATTTCAGGTCGCCATCTTTTTTTTTAAATTTGTCAATCATTTACATCTGTCTTTTTGAATTTTTAAATAACTTATATGCTATGAGATGTTCTCACTTTTTTTGGGCCACCCTGTAAATAATTCTTTTGTGACTCCTCCTTTGAGCAGTAAATCTACAAGACTTTCTTGGCAGAGAATCCTTCTCCTCTTTCCAACACAATCCACAACACTTCTTCTTTTCCCCACATCTCCTGCATTTCAGCAGCTTTAATGTTGCTTTTCAACATATAAGGCTAAATAAAATGCTTGTATTCGGTATTCTCAAAAGAAAATCCTGGATTTATATATAAATGGGAATGGAGTAGGTACCACACCTTTTACAGAAGATAAGGTTTTTGAACAGCTTGAAAAACTGAAAGTGGACAAGGCCATGGCATCGTATGGGATACATCCCAGGATACTGAAAGAGCTCAGAGAGTTTCTGGCAGGGCCTTCATAGAATGTTTTTAATGAACATAAGAACATAAGATATGCCATACTGGGTCAGACCAAGGTCCATCAAGCCCAGTATCCTGTTTCCAACAGTGGCCAATCTAGGTCATACGTACCTAGCAGTTTCCCCAAAAGACACAGGTTCCACAATGCTTGTACTGGGTCAAGCATTGATATCCTGGGTCCCTTCTTAATAATGGTTTATGGACCTTTCCTCCAGGAACATGTCCAAACCTTTTTTAAACCCAGCTACACTAACAGCCTTTATTACATCCTCCGGTAACAAATTCCAGAGTTTGATTACACGTTGAGTGAAAAAATATTTTCTTTTATTAGTCTTAAATAGTTTACCCTGTAGCTTCATTGCATGTCCCCTAGTCTTTCTATATTCTGCTAAGGCAAACAATCGATCTACGTTTACGCGTTCCACTCTGTTCATTAATTTATAGACTTCTATCATATCTCCCCTCAGCCGTCTCTTTTCCAGGTTAAAGAGCCCTAACCTTTTTAGCCTTTCTTCATAGGAGTATCCTTCCATCCCCTTTACCATTTTGGTGGCTCTTCTTTGAACCTTTTCTAATAACTCTATATCCTTTTTAAGATACGGCGACCAGAATTGCACACAATATTCAAGGTGCGGTCTCACCATGGAACGATATAGAGACATTATAATATCTTTTGTTTTATTTTCCATTACTTTCCTTATGATACCTAGCATTTTATTTGCTCTCTTGGCTGCCGCTGCACACTGGGCCGAGGGTTTTAACATGTTATCCACAATGACGCCTAAATCTTTTTCCTGAGTGGTGGTTCCTAATGTGGAACCTTGCATCGTGTAACCATAGTTTGGGTTGTTCTTCCCTAGGTGCATAACTTTGCACTTGTCCACATTAAATTTCATCTGCCATTTTGATGCCCAGTCTTTTAATTTATCAAGATCCTCTTGCAATTTTCCACAATCCTCTTGGGTTTTAACAACTTTAAATAGTTTTGTGTCATCTGCAAATTTGATAACTTCACTCGTTATTCCACTTTCCAGGTAATTTATGAATATGTCAAAAAGCAGCGGACCCAGCACAGATCCCTGGGGTACACCACTATTCACCTTGCTCCATTGGGAAAATTGGCCATTTAGCCCAACCCTCTGCTTTCTATCTTTTAACCAGTTCTTGATCCACAGTAATACACTGCCTCCTATCCCATGACTCTTTAGTTTTGCCAAACGTCTCTGATGAGGGACCTTGTCAAAGGCTTTCTGAAAGTCCAGATACACTATATCAACTGACTCACCTTTGTCCACCTGTTTATTCACACTTTCAAAAAAACATAACAGATTAGTAAGACAAGATCTTCCTTGTCTAAAGCCATGTTGGCTGTCTCCCATTAGGCCATGACTATCTACATGCTGAGTAATTTTATTCTTTATGATGGTTTCTACCATTTTTCCCGGTACTGGCGTGAGGCTCACCGGTCTGTAGTTTCCCGGATCACCCCTGGAACCCTTTTTAAAAATTGGTGTTACATTGGCGATCCTCCAATCTTCAGGTATTAGAGATGATTTTAATGATAGTTCACAGATTACTAATAGCAGGTCTGCAATCTCATATTTCAGTTCTTTCAACACCCTTGGATGTATACCATCCGGCCCAGGTGATTTGCTACTCTTCAGTTTATCTAATAGTTGTAATACATCTTCCCGATGTATCGATATTTCCTTCAATTCTTCCGCACCTTTAAATACCACTTCAGTCATGGGTAACATCCCTACATCTTCCTCAGTAAAGACCGAAGCAAAGAATTAATTCAGTCTCTCTGCTATCACCTTGTCGCCTCTTAGTGCTCCTTTAACCCCTTTATCATCTAATGGACCAACTGACTCTCTCACAGGTTTTTTGCTACGAATGTACTTGAAAAGGTCTTTACTTCCCGTTTTTGCTTCCGCAGCAAGCTTCTTCTCAAATTCTCCCTTTGCCTGCCTTATCAATGCCTTGCATTTGACTTGCCAGTGCTTGTGCTGTTTCCAGGTATCATCGTTTGGCTATTTTTTCCATTTCCTGAAAGATGCTTTTTTGGCAACAACAGCCTCTCTGACCTCACTTTTAAACCATGCTGGCAGTTTTTTGGACTTCCTTCCACTTTTCTTAAAGCGTGGAATACAGCTGGTCTGGGCTGCCAAGATAGTATTTTTCAACAAGCTTGATGTAAGCCTTTAACCTTTGCAACTGCTCCTTTTAGTTTTTTCTTAACTATTTTCCTCATTTTATCATAGTCTCCCTTTCAAAAGTTAAAAGGTAGTACTGTGGATTTCCGTACTATCCCTCCTCCACTAATTAAATCAAAGGCGATCATGCTATTTATTTATTTATTTATTTATTTATTTATTTATTACAGGCTCTTATATACCGCGCGGTTCACAATATAACAACAGACCAGAACAACAAGCTGTTTGGTTTACATAAAACAGGAACAAGAACTTGGATAAATAAAATGGGGAACATTGTTAACTTAGACTATTTACATATGTAATTACATGTATATACAGCGGGATTATTCTTAGATTGAGATGGGTCATGTGGAACAGGTGTTAAAGGGGATGGGCTATGATCACTATTGCTAAGTGGACCCAACACCCTTATCTCTTGCACTAGATCTGGTGTTCCACTAAGGACTAGGTCTAATATGGCCTAATTGTCTAATGGTCTAATATGGCCTAATGGTCTAATGGATCCTTGGAGACAGGAGAGGTTCCGCAGGACTGGAGAAGGGCTGATGTGGTACCTTTTTACAAAAGTGGTAATAGGGAAGAGGTAACAAACTATAGCCAGTAAGCCTTACCTCAGTGGCTGGAAAAGTAATGGAGGTGCTCCTGAAAGAAAGAATATTGGACTTTCTAGAAACCAACAGGTTGCATGATCCGAGGCTACATGGTTTTACCAAAGGATGATCATGCCAAACAAATTTGATTGAGTTCTTTGAGCAGAGATCTAGATCAAGGGCATGCAATGGCCAGGGCACCAGAAGAAACAGCAGCAGCAGAGCCCCAAGGGAGAGGAAGCATGATCTGCCTGCTCAGCCCAACTCAACAGGCTGCCCAATTCAGCACAAAGGTGAGCAGAGCTGAACTATTGTAACTCCTCTGCTTCCTCTCCTCCAAAGACCTCTCTGTGTAGCACAAGTTTCCCAGCTCCGCCTCCCAGGGGCCAAGGAGGGTGTGGGGCCATGTGCGGAGGCTCGGTGCAGGGCCTCATTTGCATAAGGGGCATCATTTGTGTGAATATTTGCATAATGTTAACATGCACTAACTTTTAGTAAACATGCTTCTTGATGAGTGTCTGGATAAAGAAAGACTAACAGATTTCTACATTACTATACTTCAGTGCCAACCACTAGGCACATTAGGAAGTACTTTAAACATTGCCCATTTAGAAACCATAGCAAACCCACCGTATCATAACAATACTACCAGGACTCATAAAGCACCATGCCCTACCTATAAAAAGGCAACATTGCAAATATTAAACCAATACATCTCAGAGAATACCAATACATCTCCTACTGGGGAAAGAGAACAAGTGGCACTGTCAAATAGAAACTACATAAACAGAATACGTCAGCTCAGTTACACATGCAGAACATAGACCGTCACCAAATAAAGAACAAGGGATCACAATTTAGAAATAGGAAGACAATAATTAAACTGGGAACTCCAAAAGCCAAACTTGTAATGTACAACAACACTGCAGAAATAAAACTATGAATTAATTTCCATTTGTACTAAACAAAATGCAGACGTTAAAGATGCACATTTGCCAGAGCTGACAAATTCCAGTTAATAAATTCAAAATAAAAAAGTATTTTTCTACCTTTTGTTGCATGTGCATTTTATTTTTCAGTTGCAATTGCTCCAGTCACTTTCTTCTGGTTTCTTCTTGTCTTCTGCTATCTCTCCATTGTCTGCTGTCCATTTGTCCTTTCTTCTATCTTCTAGTTTTTTCCATTCTCTCTCTATATCTGCTTTGACATACTGATCTTTCTCCTTTTGCTCTTTCCTCCATCTCTTTCTTTATTCCTTTTTCATCCATTCAAATTTTACCCCTCCATCCTCAATCCCCACTTACTCTCCCAATACCCGGCCAATCGTAGATTTTTCTTCCCTCCCACAAAAAATATGTTTCCCCCTCTCCATTTCACTCTCCCAGCCCTATCCCATTCTCGTTCTCCCCCAACATCAGCTCCCTTCTAGTTACAGCCCCACCCAGCATCTGCTCCCTTCTGGTCCCCGCATCAGCCCATTTCCAGTCCTAGCCCCCCATAAACCCATTTACAATCCTATCCTAGCCCTTCCATCAGCCCATTTTCAGTCCTAGCTCCCCCCCACTCAGCCCATTTCCAGTCCAAGGCCCCCCTCCCCATCAGTTATTTCCAGTTCAAGCCTCCCCTCCACTCAGCCCATTTCCAGTCCTAGCTCCCCCATCTATTTCCAGTCCTATCCAAGCCCCCCCCATCAGCCCATTTCCAATTCTAGCCCCCAACAGCCCATTTTCAGTCCTAGCTCCCCCCCACTCAGCCCATTT
Organism: Ichthyophis bannanicus; assembly: GCA_033557465.1. NCBI lineage: Eukaryota > Metazoa > Chordata > Amphibia > Gymnophiona > Ichthyophiidae > Ichthyophis > Ichthyophis bannanicus. Next base: position 401,714,731 of record CM066032.1, on the reverse strand, counting down.
CCAATCCAAGCCCCCCTATGAGCCTATTTCCAATCCTAGCCCCTCCACGAGTCCATTTCAATCCAAGTCCCCCCAACAGCCCATTTCCAATCTTAGCCCCCCCAACAGCCTATGTCTAGTCCTATCCTAGCTCCTCCATCAGCCCATTTCCAGTCCTTCCTTAGTCCCAGCATCAGCCCATTTCCAGTCTTAGCTCCCCTCCACTCAGACAATTTCCAGTGAAAGCCCCCCATGAGCCCATTTCCAGTCCTAGCCCCTCCATGAGTCCATGTCATCCAAGCCCCTCCCCCAAACAGCCCATTTCCAATCGTAACCCCCCTCCAACAGTCCATGTCCAGTCCTATCTTAGCCCCTCCATCAGCCCATTTCCAATCCTAGCTCCCCCCACTCATCCCATTTCCAGTCCAAGCCGCCCTCCCCATCAGCTATTTCCAGTTCAAGCCCCCCCTCCCCTTAGTCCATTTACAGTCCTAGCTCCCTCCCCCAGCCCATTTCCAGTCTTAGCTCCCCCCACTCAGCCCATTTCCAGTCCAAGCCCCCCTCCCCATCATTTATTTCCAGTTCAAGCCCCCTCCAGTCAGCCCATTTCCAGTCCTAGCACCTTCCCCTAGCCCATTTCCAGTCCTAGCTCCCCCCACTCATCCCATTTCCAGTCCAAGCCGCCCTCCCCTTCATTTATTTCCAGTTCAAGCCCCCCTCCAGTCAGCCCATTTCCAGTCCTAGCTCCTTCCCCTGCTTATTTCCAGTCCAAGCCCCCCTCCCCTCCTGAAGAGCCCCGCAGCTATCTAAAATGCTTTAGAGGGAGTCGGAGAGGCCCCAGCTCATCTCTAACAGCTGCCGAAGTGAAGCGCGTCTTTTTCCTTCACTTCGGCAGCTGTACTGAAGTTTAGAACGCTGCTGCACTGAGGTCAAAGGGGATTTCATATTTCCCAGCGCTCAGTCACTGGTTAGCGACCTGCAGGTAAAACTAGGCAAAGCAAAAGCTGGCGTAGTTTTGCCCGTAGGAGCTAACGGGGCAGCGGTGCAATATTACCACTACCTGGTTAGCTTCTGTGGCTCCAGATCATGTGCGGTGATCCTGAATATTCAATGTCAGGGCTGCATATCACCCCAGCATTGAATATATGGGTTAGAGGTCAGCGGGGATGAATATGTGCCATAGCAGCACATAGCTGGCTCTATTGAATATCAGGCCCTTGGTGTCTAGTACAGCTGGGGCAGGAATATTTTCCTTTTACTTCTATTCTGGAGTTTCTGGGTTTCAAAATGGTGGCTTTGACCCTAGTGGTAATCTCACAGTACTACAGTTAGGGGGTCAGTCTGCTATATATGGAAAATTGATTGCTAGCAATAGTACCATGAGATTAGCACTGGGAGTTAAAACCTCTTAAAGGAAGCATTAAATGCACTGGTCCTATCTGCAGTGATAGGACTGCACAGTAGCACTGAGTGCTGACTTCAAGCACTGTCCACATGCCATTTCCATCCCTACCCTTATTGGGAGGTGTGTTCTGGGGCACAGGGGTCAATGCTGGGAGTTAGGTGATTGTGTTTCCATACTGTGGCTGGTGATTTGTTTTTCATTTACAGGGCCTGGCAACTGCCTCATTACTAGATTGCCAGTATCACGACTGCACTTAATACCAGCTCATGCAGTAGTGTTAGGTGCAGTTGTGCTATCAGCAGTCATGCAGCTAGTACCTGGAGAAAAGGTCCATAAACCATTATTAAAGAGGACCAGGGAAATCCACTACTTACCCTGGGATCAGCAATGTGGAATCTGTGAACCTTTTTGGGAACCTGACAGGTACTTGTGACCTGGATTTGCCACCATTGCAAACAGGATACTGTTCTTGATGGACCCTTGGCTTTATCCAGTATGGTACTCTTATGTTCTTATGGGTGAAACTGACAAAATATAGTAGGTAATCTCAGCTACAAGATATAGATAAAAGTAGAATGGTGAGAGTTATAGATGAGTCTGAAATATGGAAGACTATTGTGGAGGAGATGTGCTAGTTGCTAAAGAAAAACTCAGTAGTACAAATTTACAAATTCAAACTATGATGTGCAGAAATCAAAGTGGCTGGTATTTCCCTGCAAACAAATGTGATGATGGATCCTAAAAATCATGTAGAGTGAACTGATATTAACCTACAAGAGCAGATAGTACAGAAAAGTTTGACAAAATGAGAACACTTGAATAAACCACAAAATTAATATAAAATAGAAAAAGGATATGGCGAACAGATAATGTAGGTCTAATATAAGTATGCTGGGGTCCCAGAAAAAAAAGAGATGAAGCACAAGGCACATTCAAGAAATACAATGTGTAGGGGCTAAAATACATACATAATTGAAATTTGAAAGAGCTCACCAAGATTTCTGAAATAGCAATGTCAATACTCCGAATCACAGATTTGCTGCCTTGCCTTCTAGGCTAAGCAGTTGCTGCAGAATAAAACCTACGGGAAAAATATGTCTTCTTTAGAAGAGGGCAAGTATGAATACATTTCTATCTGTCTCAGAAGCACACTAACAAAATGATAAAGCTTTTGAGCACTACTCTCATGATTGAGATCAAGAAATGTCAGCTGTTCTTGCGGATTTCCATTTTTACTGAATTTCACATGTAACTCCAAAGAAATGAAGGTCAACAGAAAATTAAAAAGAATAGATGATACATTTTTATTGGACTAGCTTAATACTTTCTTTGACTACATTTTTTTCATCTTCAAGTAGAAAAAAAAAAAGAGAAGAGCAAGGCATTTGAGAAGACAAGTGAGTCACGAAATACATTAGAATGATGCTGAGATGGGGAAAGAGAAAAAGGGTTGATGTATTTCCAGAACGACAGAAAAAGAAATGACAGAGAGACAGCAGTATTAATCCAACAACAAGTTAGAAATCTAGCATTAGGCTTACCAGGTGGCTCAGTGGTAATGTTGTACACTGCCATGTGGGGGGACCTGAATTTGATTTCCAGGTCAGGTTTTCTGCTCCATGGGCCTGCCAGGCTTTGGAATGCTGTGAAAGGGGAGAGATTAAAATCATGCAATGGTGACACATGGAGCCCCGTTCTGAAAGGGGCATGTTAAGGCCCTGTGCATGTCTCCAGATAGGATGTGTGAGCAGAGGCCTGATTCTACAACCCTGCACAGACACGCACAGAGTGTTGTAGAATTGGCCTTTGGCCATGGGTGGCAAAGCACATCTAACTGGCATCCTATCAGCCCACCTTGTGCCATGCACACGTGTAGGATGTGCACACACTGCCCAGCCGCTTTGTGCACCTGTAGCCCCAAAAACATCCCCAACCCCATATCCTGCAGCCCACATGTGACCGGATCCAGGAAGAAGGCCTCCCCAACATAACACACACATCAACATGGCTACCAGGCAGCCCAATGTCAGCGAGGTGGAGATGAGACTGCTGGCAACCATGGTCATCGAGCAGGAGATTCTCCTCCCCACCGGGCAAAGGCAGCCAGCTCACACAGCAGCACACAGGGGCTGGGAACATATCAGGACCACCCTTGCCCAGTAAGTACAGCACAACAGAGGCTGACAAACCTCGCTTGTTGTGTCTTCCTGCTTACTGGTATGAGGGTCCTACTCCCTCTGTGTTCTGGCAGAGGGGGACACAGAGACAGATGGAAAGGACATGCATAGCAGAGAGCAGTCCCAGAATGTCAGCTACACCCCCAGGTCACACAGATGCTCCCCTAAGGAGGCAAAATAAAAGGGTCCTTGTACATGCCCTGAGGTGGGAGGCAAACCCAGGACCTGGAGCTGTCATTGCTCCCAGGTGGCAGGAAAAGAGAGAGCATGGCAAGTCAGAGGGGAGACCCAGTATGAATGGTAGAGGTGCAAAATGAAGCAGTCCAGGTGGGAGGCAAACCCAGTAGCTCAAGCACTGTGGTTCAAAGCCAGAACCATGAGGCTACAGCTGTCATTACTCCTAGATGGCAGGAAAAGAGAGAATATGGAAAATTAGAGGGGCGGTTCAGTGTAAATAATAGAAGTAGAAAATGAAGCAGTCTAGGCAGGAGACGAACCAAGGGCTACCACCATCAGGCTATAGCAGTTAGTGCCCCCAAGCCCCCACAGGAGAGGGAACATGTCCCTGTGCATGTATACCAAATGCAATGACCAGCTGCTGCTCCCCCCTCCTGGGCATGGCATGGCAGGGTAATGTGCCACTGAGAGAAGATAGGGACATGGCACATGATGGGCATGAGCGGACTGCCAGCAGAGCCACCCCATAGAGTAGGTAGGTCTGTGCTCTGGCACAGGTGAATGATGACGTGTGTCTCTACCCCATAGATGTTTCCAGATTCTGCGTGGCATAGAGGCCTACTGTGTGTGGTACCACTCAATCCACTGCACACACATGTAGCTGATACAGCTGCAGAAGGAGCAGAGTGAGTAGCCATGCAGATACCTTGTCCAAGCAGCAGACTGACAGGCCCCCCAACACTGAGGCAGGCCAACACATGTAAGAGCAGACACCACTGTGACATGCACTTCACAGAAACAGCATGCCCACACACCAGGGTCCCAGAACACATAGTCCCGGCCCACATTGCCACACCCGCTGCAGAGATGGGATGTGCTGGAACACCTTGTGTGTATGGCTGGCCCCACATAGCCCACCTCTATCTGAAGTGGGATCTGATGAGGGGACCCAGGAGGCAGTCATAGGTCCTGAGGACATGCCAGCCTTGGCCCCTCTGGAACGCATGCTGGCATGCAGCCATTCATGGCTGCCAGTCCCCTCTCACGCCTCTTGTGCCATGTGGAGGGTCTCAGGGGTGAGGTGCGGGGCCTCAGGGGTGAACTCAGGGGCCTGTACCTGCTGCTTGGTGCCATATGCAGCCCTACACCCCCCCCCCCCCAGTTATGCAGTGGGCAGCCCTGGTGTCACTGAGGGGGCAATGCCATCTGGAAGGTGCCCAGGGGCAGCAGTGGCACTAAGTAGCATGGTTGGCACCAATGGCTGCTGGTGTAGTGACAGCCACCAGGGTGGACTGGCCAACAATGTTAATGGCCCTGTAGGTTTGCAAGGGCGGGGCTGTGTTCCAGCGGGCACATCTATTGGCCAGTGTGTGTGGGCACTGTTCACCCATATTCTCTGTCTGTCCCATGCATGTTGGCTGGGAAAATAAAGTGTTATACAGCTAACCATGTATTCCTTGTGTGCCTATGTATCTGTCAGCCAAAGCGGCCATGTCCACCAATGGCCCTGGACATATGTGTCATGCCACAGGAGGGTTGCTGTGCTGCTCACCACATGTAAATGATTGCCAATGCATGTCTGAGGCATTTAGCCAGGTAGACTGGCCACCACAGTAGCAGGAGATGGGGAAACACCCAGAGGGTTTGGGGGGGGCATGGGGAGGGGAGCCATGAACATGTGGCAGTAGCACAGCCAGTGGCCCTTGGGGGTGGCACTGCCAGGGTGGATGGACATTGCCATGCTGGGGGTAACATGTATATGTGGCACACCATGTGCCTTTCGCATGCACCATGCTAGCACACAGGTGTGTGCCACCTGCAGTGGACAATGGGTGGGTCCCAGACAGCCAAGGGATAGGTGGACCATGTGATATGTGCATCTCTGGTGCATCAGACGTGGCACTATGCCATGGATGGCCATGTTGAAATATAAGGGCATCCATGCAGGGCAACATTGGTGAATACCCACAAACATATGTTGCCATATGTGGGATGAGGAGGGGCACATTATGTGGCTGGGAAGTCACCACAAGCCTAGCACATTTCAGCAAAAATAGTGGCAGGGCAGGACCCAAACCCAGCACTCCTGACCCAAGGGCAGCCCACAAACCAGCATGCCATGATAAAGAACTTCTGTGAGCAATGTCACAGGCAGGAAATATGCATGATGCACAGGGCATAGCCTGGATATACAAGCCATGTCTGCATGGTATGGATATGCACAGGCCTTTGCTGGCTGCAGCATGTACCCCATCCCCTCCCAATTTTCTGGCATGTGCTTTGGTATTATGGGTAGGATACATATGTACCAGGGTGTCAGGCAAAGTGTAACTGGAGAATGCAGCATGCCATGGAGATCTTGCATGCCTTGTGAGGCCTGTACAGGAACTACTCCCCCCAGACTGGCCCAAGCAACAGAACTGGTATTTCATCTGGCTGAAGGTCCTCTCTATGATACCCTTGTGGTCTAGTGTGCACGGCTATACCAGTGCTGTGCTGGGATGCTGGGATAGAGTATGGGGATCATAAGCTAGCCACGAAGGGGGTAGCCTCGGTCACCTGCAGGGGGAGACAGAACAGCAAATCATTAATCAGCTGGTGTTACGATGAGAGGGCCATGTGTGTCAGGCACATTGTGGGCTGTAGACAGCTGACTGTGCAGATCCTAGTCTGGAACACTATCTGGAGGGTCTCAGGGGTCGCAGTGGGCCACTGTGTGTCCACTGCCCACCAAGTATGCATCAGAAAATATATAACAACCTTCCCTCTGAGCTCAAACAAAGAATCCACACCAAAAACCCAGTGGATAGAAACCAATAAATGTAAAAAAGTATTTTTTTGTCGGAGTAGCCAGCCAAGTAAGGAAGAGAAACACCTCCTACCGCTGTGGCCTGTCCTTTTTAATCAAAATTGAATTTAAAACAGCTCGTATACAAAAAAAGCTGATACTTAGCTTTGAAAAGCAACCAGGCTGGAAAGACGCTGGATTCCACAGTATGTCAATTGCAACACGACGTGACACGTTTCGGGGGTATATCCCTAAGCCCCCTGCTTCAGGTAAGAGAACTGTATGGTAACGTCAGCCTTAAAAGCGTAGCCAAGTAAAATGGTTTTATAACCCAGGCTTCTAAGTCATTAATCCCGAATGGGACATCCCCTTCAGGTGTAATTAATACAGAGGAACCAATCAGAGAAGGATAGAGGAACCACCAATCAGGCGCCTCTTCCTGATCTGAATGGTTAAAAAATAGTATGCCAATCAATCTGCTGATTTAAACCTTTAGGCTGACTGAGTCCCCCCGCAGCTGAGAGCACTGTCTGAAATGATCCTGTCACTGGAAAGTCCAGCACTGTCGTCACCTTCAGGTGCACTGGAATTAGATCACTCTTCTGCTGGCAGAGGTCATGTATGGCTGCCCTGTCAAAATGGTACCATGCCACACATACTGCATCACTCATGTCCATGTTCTGGACCCTCTGCCATGGGAAACAGATGTGGGGATGCCTGCGAGCCATGTCCTGCCCACCACGGGTGCAACTGTGCAGTAGGGTAAGAACATACCAGCCCTGGATGTCCTGCATGTTGTCCTCATCCAATCAGCTGAATGAACAATAATTAGCAACCAGTGCACACATAGTGGAGTGTCACAGAGAGCTGCAGGTGGCACCGTCACTGTCATGCAATGTGTCGGTCCTGCCAGAGAGCAGTTCAGGCCGGGCCATGCACAGATGTATACAAGGCACATGTGCAGGGGCTCACATTCACGGCCATGCACGCATGCATGGTGACGTGCAGGCGAGCATGCACCTGCATCATAAAGTTTGCCTATGGCTTGGCCTCACCATATCCCTTATTGCCAAAGTACTGCACTTGCTCCCCTCTGCTGCCGCTGTCCATGCATTCACATTCTCCTCCAATGTGCCAGCTGCAGGAGGTGAACCACTGACCATCTGCAACCCATGTACATGGCATTCCCTCTACTCTGTGAGGCTGCAGTACCTTTGTGGATGTGCAGGTGCAGACATGTGTGTTCGTGGGTGTGGTCACCTCAGTGCAGGGATGTCCAAACAAGCTCATCACAGGTGGGGGATGCATCCACATGTGTGGGTGCCTATGAGAAGCAGTGGCTATGGCTTGATGTGTGCCACCGTATCAATGCCATATATCACCGGAACTGGGAAATCAAGGATATGAAGTGCAGGTGGCATCAGGCGTGATGTGACACTGCCTGGAAGGCACAGCAAGGGCCCACAGGTGTGCAGGGGGAACAGTTGACTGACCTGGAGCAGCGCATCCTCGCTACAATTGACCCTGCCACCTCAGGGGGGGATAGGCCCTCTCGATACATCTGAGCAATCCCAGGAGCAAGGTACATGTGTGATGTGTGTGTCCCTGCTCCTTAACCCATGTACTCCCCCAATGCTGTGTGTATTGTGAGAGATAGTGAGTGATAGCTACCTCCTATGACCCTATTAGGCAGCTGCCTAGGGTGTTAAGATTTAAGTTGCCTTTAATACAAAAAGAGTCTTGTAGTCAAGTGGTAAGGCAAAAGTAATATTAGGGCTTTATTCCCTGCCCTGAGGGATATTCCTGGGATACAACAAACAATATGAAACAAAAGAACTGTTGCACAGAAAAATATCTTCTTTCCTTTAGGCACCATCAGCTGGCTGCCTTACACACGTTCAACATAAAGATACAATATCGTCAGATAAACAAATTGTACAATCCATGGGCACAGGGTCAGAATTATAGCTGCTGTTCTCCCACTGCATTAACTCAGAGTCACTTATGATTGCATATGGGTCACACTCTTCACAGCTGCTGTCTTCCTTAAAACTCTCCTGTGAGTCATGGGCTAGCTTTTCTAGAAAGGGCTCTTTAAATCCAGGGCTCTGAACGCATGGTATATTAAAAGCTTCCTTCTGGCTTTCCCTTCTTCTCCACACTGGTGGAATTACTGTGTAACTTTCAGTGTCAAAGTTACTTCTGGTGCCACGCCCTTGCCGTTCAAACCAAACAGAACTTCTTGCCTTTTCTTTAGCAAAGCTAGGTTCCCACCTCTTAGCTGTGGTTCTGTCTCTTATATCTGGGCTTCTGGCAGCTCTCTCCAGGGCTCTCCAACTACCAGGAACCCTAGCAGGGTCCTGGGCACGATGCTGGCTGTTTCCTGCTCTGCTGCCACACCTACTGCTTCCTTCCCTCAGTGGATTTCCTCCAGCATGACGTGTGTTCACTGGATGCTGGCTTAGTCCTCCCAGGTCGCTGCCCCTACTGGCCTTCCCTGGTTCTACCCTGCAGCTTTTATCCTTGTTCTCTTTGCATGCTGCCTGGGTTTCTGAGAACAGGTGTTCCTGCCTTTCTGCTTTTCTTGTGCTGAGTTTGTTTGCTGCTCAGCTAATTCTACATGTGCTGGGTTTGTTTGCTGCTCAGCTAATTCTACATGAGCTGAGTTTGTCTGCTGCCCAGTTGATTCTGAGGTAAGTTCCTTACTTTCCCCTAACTCCATGGGCTCTGTGCCAGCTGCTGTGTCACAGTATGCACACTCTTACATGCAGTCCCACCACAGGTTGCAGTGGTGTCCCAGTTGTGCTGCCATTGCCAAGTGCACTCACAGTGCATGTAGTTGTTCAGCTGCTGGGCTGTGTTGGGAGCACTGGCAGCTGGCCTTCAGCCAGTGGTGGAAAGGCTGAGTGCACAGGCCACCAGGGTGTGTGTCTGTGGACATATCTCTGTGCCCATCTGGTTCCGCACAGGGGGGTATTGTGTATCGCACATCATGGTGGAGGCCCCTCTTAATCTGTATAGCCTCATTCCCAACCCACATGGCTATAACAATGCCACCCAATAGGTGGCACAACTACCAGGTGCAGGTATGACCCACAATTTTTTCTGTGTCTTCACAGGTGCCTCTGCTGTAGCTCCACAGGCAGTGGTGACTGTCTGCCAACAGTGTCCATGGAGGATGCCACAAGGGAGGGCAGGAAGGCCCCAGATGATGCCCCACTTCCATGCACTGCTGTTGATGCCACACTTCAGCAGCCACATGATGTCCCAGAGCTGGATGATCTGAAGCTTTATGTCCCCTCCTCATCGACTCTGCCTCAGTGCACCATTGATGATGGTGATGACCAGGAGGGTGTACCCACAGGGGTGCACAGCATCACCTGCATCACTGTGCTAAACATCTGCTTGCACACAGCACTGGCCAGCAGGCACAGTCCGAGCAACAGCTGGAGCTGCTGCAACAGTCCACATCATTGCAGGAATGGCATGTCATGGCCACAGAGCAGCTGACCATAGCTTCCAGCACCCTCCAGACAACCATGGTGGAGATTCTAATGGAGCTGCGGCATGTCCCTGGCTGGTCCATCCCTGGGTGTCAGTCATGTTCTCGGGCAGTATGTGTGACATTGTGCCATGTGGGTGGGCATGGGTGGTTGGGGGGATCCACCGGGTGGCACTGCCTCATAGTTCTGGCATTGAGTGTGTGCATGGGACATACCACTCTGCATGACATGGACACCTATGTTCATGTGTTGCTGCATGAATCACATATGTATATATCCACAATTTCCACACACTGTCCAGCCCAGGATCCTGGTATGTAAGGCATCAGTCTGCTGGCCAGTGCCCCTCTGTGCTACCTCAGGCAGATACTGTGGGGGCATTTGCCATCATTATTGCATTCATGGGGCACCTGTCCATGCTGTGCCCACTATAAATTTTGTCATGCCCTCCTCCCATCTCAGTCTGCTTAGGGACACATCCACTGCCATAAATTTGGTGCTTGCCCTGGGGCACCCTCCACAATTGATCTTGCTAAGGTGTTGGAGGGCCCTTTACCTGCCCTCTGCATGCACTGCATGATGTTGGGACTCTCATCCTCACTACTATCTGCTCAACAGCACACTGTGCATCATGGACATTTGGGCCATTTTCTATAGTTCTGTTTTGAAAATTAAGGGCTTAATGTTCAAAAAAAGCTGATGGGTCAATATTCAGCCATGATGGTCAGCAGTTTTAAAGTGCCTGGCTGCTGCGGCTAAAACTGACACAGGATACTGAGCTCCAGATCCTGGATATACTCCTGCACTGAATATATGGGTTCCACTCTGACCACCATTGCTGTCCAGATAGGGGCAATATTCAGCTGCTATCCAGTTAGCGAAAATGCATAAAGCTCGGACATCCTTTGAAGTGGCCTAACTTTATACGGGCACTTACAGTATCTGGTAATGGACTGAAAATTGCCACTTACCAGATAAGTGCTGTGCCTGCCTCCACCCACGCTCAGACTGCCCTGGCACTGACCGGACAGTGCCACAGCAGTTAGAGGGGATATTCAACAGCATTGCCCGGTTAGTGCCTCTAAACATCCCTCTCAGCAGGATTTATCCTGTTAGCAGGTCCTGCAAACCACATAAACTCTTTTGAATATTGGAACCTGAGTGCCTGCATTGAGCTTCTAAGTTAGGGTCTTAAATTTTTGCCCTATTTTCAGCCAGAGTTAGGAGCCTAATTTTCAGATGAAAACTGATCTTAATTTGAGAGTTTAAAAGTTATGGGCCTGATATTTAAAAGGGTTTATGCAGTTAGACGCACCTCCTAAATGTATAAACCCCACTAAGCACGATATTCAGCAGCCAGGGCCAGTGCCGCTGAATATCCTGACAATCTGTAAAGTGCCAGGGTGATCCATGGGCAGGGCTAGAGTTGTCCCCTTACCTCTGCAGTTAGCAGTAAATTTTCAGCTTGTGGTCATGTTATCCTGTTAGCAGCTGAATATTACCGCTGACCAGGTAATAACATAGTAACATAGTAAATGACAGCAGATAAAGACCAGTATGGTCCATCTAGTCTGCCCAATAAGATGGCAAGGGTAGGAGCACCTTCTGCTCTGTGCAGGCCACCCCTCCCCATGTCTTTGTTTAGGGGTGAACCCACCTCTCCATGTAGGACACCCCTATTTGTTGAGAAATTAGATGGTTCCATTTATTTTGGTTTTAAACTGTTGCAGTAAATGGGATCCACTGTGTCTGTCCCATGCCCTTTTGAACTCCGTCACTGTATTTGCCCACTTCCATCGGGAGGGCATTCCAAGCATCCACCACCCTTTCAGTGAAAAAGTATTTCCTGATGTTGCCTTTCAATTTACCACCTTGCAGCTTCATGTTATGCCCTCTAGTTTTACAGCTTCCCCGTCTTTGGAAGAGGTTTCTTTGTTCTTTATTTCTCTTTAAGTATTTAAAGGTCTGAATCATATCTCCCCTGTAGTGATTGAGGTTGGCACTGAAACCAGATATGCAGCGCCTGAGGATATTTGGCATCCAGCACTGAAAAGCTAGTTTCATTTCTGCCCGTGATGACCAGTGCTGTACAAGTGCTGACCACTGTGGGCTGAATATGGGACCTTATGCTCCTAAATTTAGGCCTTCCATTCATTGGCCCAGATTTATGAGCCTAATTTATGAGTCTAGTGCTGAAATCAATGCGAAGTTCCTAACCTTTTTCCCTGGCACTTAGACATTGAAAGCAATAAGACATTCCTGGGACCATTTTAGAATTCAAGTACGTAGATGTCCCAGTGCAGCAATGTCCATGTAGCACGAAGGCATGGCCTGGGTGGAGCAAGGGAGATGCACATTGCGGTGCGATTTCAGAATAGCAAAACTACATATGACCCTGGTTGGGAGATGTCCGTGCCTATACCTACTCCTGACCATGAAGAAGGTGAAAAAAAAGTACTTGTTTCTGGATGCAATGCCTCTGATGGGAAGCACAAAATCAGCTTACATCACCAGTTATTATTTACAGCCGAAGAAACCTGAGCGTAAATCTATTTTATTTATTTATTTATTTTAAAACATTTGTTAACTGCCTTATGCACATGGAATTCAAAGTGGTGTACAACGGACAAGACACAACACAATACTCCCCCACCGGCCCCTCCCAGCAGGACCCTTAAAATCACCCCCAAATAAAAATATAATTAAAAATTAAAATACAATACAATACACACTGGACCAGCATTTCCCCTGCCATGCTACCCGCTACCCACCAACAAACCTCATCAGCCTGTTGGAAAGAGCAAGGTCTTCAGCTGCCTTCAAGATGTTAACAGATCCATTTCAATGCACAAGGCAGATGTCAAGGCATTCCAAAGAGTTAGGGCTACAAGGAAAAAATCCATGCTTGCCAGCACTGCAGGAGAACCTTGGTAGCCCCAGGATGGTCAACAACTGTGCCCCTGTAGAGCAGAGAGTCCACCCGGGCTGAAATCCTTACAAACTGCTGTAAATAACGGGCCTCTGAGCCCCATAACAACTTGAAGATAAGTGGCAGTACTTTGAAAATATACCTTTTCCTAACTGATAACCAGTGCAACTGACGCAGAACCCCTGCGACCGAATTATACTTCCCTAAATCCCATAACAGTTTGGACACCATGTTCTGGACCATCTGCAACTTCCTCATCAGATAACTCAGCAACCCAGCATAAAGGGCATTACAATAGACAAGTTAGATAACACCAAAGCCTGCACCACCATGCATAAGATGTCGCAATCTAAAAATGGCCACAGCTGTCATACAACTCACAGATGTCCATAGGCTATCCGGACAACCTGGGACACCTGCTGATGCAGAGTTAGATCTGCATCCAGGAACATCCCCAGTTCCTAGATCTTCCCTCTCCAGCCCAGGCGAATTCCCCCATGGAGAGACCCGCCTGCAAACTTGCATCCGTCAGCACCCACAGAAGAGCACCTCAGATTTGGTGACATTAAGAACCAAATGGTGTGCCTTTAACCATGCGGTAAAATCAGCCAAACACTGATTGGCACACTGAAGTGCAACAGCCTCTTCATCATCCATCACACTAATCAATTGAATATCATCAGCATAAAAAGAACCTATATCTTCGACAAATGCCACCTACCAGACTCATATAAATATTAAAGAGGACTGGGGAAAAAGTCGCCCCCTTGGGACCCTACAGACCAGCCCCTGCACCATAGAAGACTGAGTCCCCCAATGTACCCAAAACTGCCTGTCAGACAGAACTGAAGTCATCCATTGGCAGACCGCTCGACCCATTCCTAAGGCATGGCAACGTGCCACCAGAATGCCCCAGTCTACCAGATCAAATGCTGTGGACAAGTCCAACGTCACCACCAGCGCAGTTCCCCCCCCCCCCCCCATCCTTTGCCTTCCCCAATAGGTCCATAATGGACACCATCAAGGATTTTGTACCAGAACCCTTCCTAAAGCTGGCCTGCCCCCATTCCAGCCCCCTTTTCAATCCAAAAACTCAGCTGTAATAAAACCACCCTCACCACAGCCTTAGCCAGATTCAAACATACTCCAAACATATTAAAGACCCACCACTACACATCTGAGTATCTAAAATGGCAGGCCAAAACGTGCATGTCTTATAGCATAGTCGCTTCCCTTCTGGAATGCCCCTGTCACTATATCCAAGTACTTGGTTCTGAAGCCATGCAAATCAGGGACATCCACATTTCTGAAATGGCCTACACCCGTGCACGTATCTAGCCTTGCAATCTGCATGGGTCCTTTCCAATACTTGTTATAGGGACTTCATTTTTCAGGGTGCAGATGGAGCGATTTCAGAAGCCACTTATACATGCCTCCCTTCATTGCTGCCACTCCCCCTGATTTTTGGACATTCTGCTCTGGATGTTCCAGATTTTTACTAGATGTCCCTCCTAAAATGGCACTTTGTATGCGCTTGTTAGCTGCCTTAGTGCTGGTGGAGGGTCTTATGAAGGGTCTTATGGAGGGTCTTTCACATCTGGGCATCTCCTGGCAGCCATCTGCTCTCCTCAGTCTGAGGATTGAGCCCGCCGGAGCATCGGTCCACCCCCGGCGCACGAGCTGACCAATTGGGTCAGCCTGAGCTCTTCAAAGGCGAGCGCTGATCGAGCGCATCCTTCTTTCTCATCTGGGCATCTCCTGGTGGCCATCTGCTCTCCTCAGTCCGAGGATTGAGCCCGCCGGAGCATCGGTCCACCCCCGGCGCACGTGCTGACCAATCGGGTCAGCCTGAGCTCTTCAAAGGCGAGCGCTGATCGAGCGCATCCTTCTTTCTCATCTGGGCATCTCCTGGTGGCCATCTGCTCTCGTCAGTCCGAGGATTGAGCCCGCCGGAGCATCGGTCCACCCCCGGCACACGTGCGGACCAATCGGGTCAGCCTGAGCTCTTCAAAGGCGAGCGCTGTTCAGGCGCCCACGCCTGAGGGCCTTGCCAGAGGGCCCTTTGGCGTGGCCCTTAGGCAGAGGCATCTTTGGAGGCTGACTCACGCAGCAACCAACGTCTCCAAACAAAATACGCTCAAGCTATTCCCACCCAGCTCTTTGCAGATAGACTTGCCCTACTCCACAACTGCAACACGATCTTCTACTACCTTTGGACTTCTTCTAACTCTAATCAATTTTCTTCCATCAAATCTCAAAACAGCTGCTACCAAAGGCTCTGCTCCACGATCTCATTTATTTATTTATTTATTTATTACAAGTTCTTATATACCGCACTATTCGGCATCAGCGCGGTTTACATTATAACATAAAGACCATAACAACAAGCTGTTTGGTTTACATCGAACAGGAGTACAAACTTGGAGAACCGGGGTAAACTATATACATGAGATATATCATATATATCATATATATATGATATATATATATATGATATATCATATATATCATCAATCTCTCGACTATATACTCAAACAAACCATCGTGTTGCAAGATAATATACGTCTCAGGAATAATCCCGGTAACTTTAAAGTCTTTATTCCGATTCTCTGTCATATAATGATATGCAATGTGTCTAAACAAAGCAAACTGAATTTATATTACTCCGGCCTACCATAACCTGTCAGGCAACATGTCACCTATTAACAGCAATGTGTGTTAGATTTTCATTCTATATCTTTTACTATCCCATTCTAGCTCTAGCTTCCCTGTTTACCTAATTAGCAAAGTTGACCTCCTGTTTAACCTGATACTCTCTCGGCTCACAGATACTGCTTATGCTGGTAACATTGTTTTCTAAGTCTAGCTACTGTCTGAGGTAACATTGTAATCAACATCTAGCCACTGTATGAGTAACACTGTCTATTTTCTGTCTGAGGTAACATTGTATTCAACATCTAGCTACTGCCTGAGGTAACACTGTTCACAACTGCTAGCAACTGTCTGAGATAATATTCTTGACTACTTATAGCTAGTGACAGTGGTATAATAATTCACTAATTCTAGCCACGGTTTTCTGCTACTTGCAATATGTTCTAGCTTTACATACTGAATTTAGGATATTCCATTCGAGCTCACACCACTTTACCTTTTGTCTAGATAGATATTCATATTCCGCACAGATATCTCTCCAAAAGCCTCAACCCCAAAATGGCTCTTACAAATTACCCTATACTAAGACTACTTTACATTAGCATCACTATAACAACCTTAATCTTCCTGACCCACAGCCTAAATAGCAATAACGTCAATAACATCCCAATCATACATAATCCACCAAGATTTAATCCCTCTCCATGGAATCACTACCATCCCAAAGTGAACTCTCAGAGATTAATCCACATAAACTATACCTTACCGCACCAATTAAATAACCATAATGTCATCAAAAACTTGAAACCATTATCGATTATACTAATAAATGCTAGATCAATGAAAAATAAACTTCCTATATTCACAGACATCCTAACTGACCTAAAACAAGATATACTGTGTGTCACGGAGACATGGTTAACAGATGCTGATAATGTCTTCATAAACCAGCTAAATAACAATGACTGCGATATTGCATATACACATAGAAATCACAAAAAAGGAGGTGGTGTACTAATGATGACAAAAAACACTTTAAAAGCTAGACAACAGTCATCTAACTTATCCACAAACATAGACACTATCATTATGAAAATGGGCCATCTTAGAATTTGTCTAATTTACAGACCACCTGATCAACAATCAGAAAACCTAGATACCTTAATCGAATTCCTAAGCTCCTCCACTGACAAAAATCCAATAATAACGCTTGGTGACTTTAACCTCCCCTCACTGCTAGCTTCATATTCTACCTTCTTCCTAGAATCAATAATAGACATGGATTTTCACCAAATAATTAACACTAAAACACATAACAAAGGAAATATACTTGACCTTGTCCTCCTCCCTGAAGTAATCCACAATTCATTTAATCCTAACTCACTCAAATGCACTCCAATACCATGGTCAGACCATCATCTTATTAACTTTAACATTACAATCAACAACACAACAGACAAACGTAGACCAACACAGGTCCCAACCCCAAGATTCAAAAAATTTAATGAAGAAGAGTTTCTGGATTTAATAATCCCCCACCTAGATACTTCACCACTTGACTTGGATGAAACGGTAGCGAACTGGCATAAAATTGTCAGTAATGCAGCTACTAATAAATATGGCAACAGAAAGAACATACATACCAGAGTTGGTAATGCCCCTTGGTTTAATAATACTCTAAAACAAATGAAAAAAGCACTAAGAAAAGCAGAAGTTAAGTGGCGTAAATGCAAAAACACCATTAATAATGAGATATACCACAATCAACTTAAAAATTATAAGGAAGCAATAGACAATGCTAAGAAAAATTACCATTCACCTATCCTAACAAACTCATTAAACAGACCAAGAGAATTATTTTCAATTGTGCAAAAACTAACGAGTAACGCTAACAACGCCAGCAATGATATCACTGAAATCTCCCCACAGATCCTAGCTAATTACTACATAAATAAAACTAAGCTCCACCCACTTTTACCTAACTCCACACACACATATCAAAACCTCTATATAGACGAATGGTCTGAATTCAACCCCATAACCAAGGACATAATCAAGAACACTGTTTTAAATCTAAACACAACAACATCCAACCTAGATCCATGCCCAGTATCTTGGTTAAAGAACACTCTCCCAATTTTATCTTCCTTCATACTCCCTATAGTCAACTTATCCCTTAAAACTGGATATTTACCCCCTTCACTAAAACATGCTCTGATCCGCCCAATACTCAAAAATGCCACCCTTGACAAAACATTGCCTAATTCCTACAGACCTATTTCTAGTATTCCTTTCATGGCAAAACTAATTGAGAAAGTTGTACAACTTCAGACTCAAGAACACATTGACACTGCAGCCCCTCTCGATGAACAACAATATGGGTTTCGCCCACGCCATGGTGTCGAGACACTCTTAACAGTACTCATCGACACACTTGTAAAAGGAATAGACAATCCCAAGCAAGCCTTTTTACTCCTATTCATCGATATCTCTGCAGCATTTGACAGTGTAAGCCATTCTCTAATGCTCAAGAAACTCAAACAAATAGGAATAAAATCAACTGTACTTAATTGGTTCACCTCTTATCTAAGCAATAGAACACAAACAGTACAAATCGGTAACCTTACATCCAAGATGTACAACCAGGAACTAGGTCTCCCTCAGGGATCGGCACTGTCAGCCCTCCTATTTAATATCTACATAAAGCATGTCTGTAATATATTTAAAAAATTCAACGTTTACTATCACTTATATGCAGACGATATAATGATGTACATCCCATTTACAATCCCCAATATACCAATTCAATTACTCGTAGAGTGTTTTAATGAACTAACTACCTGGCTAAATGAAAATAACCTCTACATCAATCATGCAAAAACAGAAGCACTAATTGTAACAAAAAACCTCTCATACTCACCCCCTACACACATCACTCTACAAAACCAAGAAATCAAACTAAAAAATGAAGTACGATATCTAGGTGTAATACTTGACACACATCTCAACATGGAATCACATATAAGAAATAAAACGAAGAAAGTATACTTCAAACTTAAAATCCTAAAGCAACTACGCCCACTAATGCACCTACAAGACTTCCAGCGAATAATACAAGCCATAATTACACCGCACTTCGACTTTGCAAATCTAATACTTCTAGGCACAACAAAACAAAACTTGAAAAGACTTCAAATTGCACAAAATGCAGCAGCCAGGACCATTATGAAGGTCCCCCCATTTCAACATATCACTCCAATTCTGGAGAACTTACACTGGCTACCGATACAAAGCCGAATAGTATATAAAACTCTAACAACTACCTTCAAAACTCTAAACAACATGGCACCACCTACCCTATTCAACCTCATCACTAAAGAACCTGCTAAAAACTTACACAGGAGAGATCATACAAACAAATTAAGGACTCCGAAAGAATTTATAAAAGCCAGAAAGATAACAAACAAAAAGGCATTCAAACATGCTGCCCCCATTCTATGGAACGCCCTTCCAGATGAAATGAGATCACTTTTAGAGATCAAAGAATTCCGCAAAAAACTTAAAACGCACCTGTTCACATCACACTACGGATCTTTGCCAAACACACCTCCCCAGCTAGAAAATGGATAATACCATGTCAGTTTCCCATAAACCAAACTGGATTTGACATATGATGTGAAACCCCAAATGCTTATTATCCTTAAATGTCACATACAACACTGTATCTATTACTCATTTTGTTCCCTGTAAATAGTTCTTGTATGTTCCATGTAATGTAATATAGTTGTTATGGTTTTAAGCTGTTCACTGTAAAAACAGACGCCTGTCTGTTATGTTGTTTTGTTCCATGTAAACCGCATTTGATCTTTGGAAGATGCGGTATATAAGAAACTGTTAATTAAATTAATTATGAAGTTCTGGTGGAGGAAGAGAGGAACCATGAGTGACTTGAACAAATGGTTTGTGCAAGCCATGTTACATGAGGCACACAAGGCACACAGCAGGGTCATAAGGAGGTATCCTTATCAGAGATCATATAGGCCTAGAACCCAGCACAGAGATGTCATCGATGTCTAGTACCTCACCAGATTCCAGATTGACAAGAATGCCATCTAACATTTCTGCCAGGTGCTAGAGCCTCCCCTCCACTCCAAAATACAGAGGGGGCAGCACATGCCTGTCCACCTCAAGGTCACATGACCCTTGCCTTTTTCACCACTAACAGTTGTAAGTTGGTGTTGGCCATCATCACAGGCCTCAGCAAGTCTTCCATATCACAGTGGATCTCCCCATTTCTGAGGGTCTGTGTCACCCACACTTCTGACTATATAGCCTTCCTTTGTACAGAAGAAGCTGCAAACTATGACCCAATTCTATGAAGTGTTTTGATTCCCAGCTGTGTTGGGGATCATTGATTGCATACAAGTGTCCATCAGGCCCCCATGAAGGAGGGAGAGAGGGGCCTAATGCAACTGAAAAACCTTTTACATCTTCAATATGTAGGTGGTCTGCAATGCCCAGGATGAATGCAACAAAGCAATGCAATGTAATGTGTGTTTTTAAATCAATACTGACTCCTGGCAACTCAGCAGCTCCTGAGTTTTCTTGGCAGTGTGACCAGAAGTAGATTACCAGGCCTTTCTTCTGAGGCAATGGAGGGTTAAGTGACTTGCCCAAGGCTACAAGGAGTTCCTGTGAAAATTGAACCCTGGTTTTTTGGTTATCAAGTCAGTGTTCTAACCAGTAGGCTACTCCTCCACTCCACCCAGAATGAATAACAGATGCTATTTCAAGAGTCCCAGACTCCTGCCATGAAGCATACGTACATCCTTCAAAACTCTGGAATTTATGAGAAGTTCAACAGCAGTTAGTTCACCAGCAGTTGATTTTTAGGTTAGCCTTGCATTACCCTATACTTGCATTCCACCCCACCTCCTGCACAGGCACTGGATCAGCATCGGGGAGGAGAGTGAGAAGGCAAGTCCCTCCCCAATCGCTCCCACAAGGCCAATCCAGCCTACCGCACATGAGCAGCAAAGTTTAAAAGGGAGCGCCGGTAGGCGAGAGGACATTCCACTCACCCTCCAACAGAGGCACCAAATCGGCATCGGGGAGGCGAGCGGAAAGGCAACCCTCTTCCCAATCGCCCCCACAAGGCCAATCCGGCCCACCACACATGAGCAGCAAAGGGAGCGCTGGCAGGCATGCTCATGCCTGGTGGGCCCACGCATAAGGACCCTTAGGTGTGGCCCTTGAGCGGGGCACTGAGCAACAAGAACAAGGAACCTACATCCGACCTTCTAAGTGAAGCAACAAAGAAGAAAAAGTCGAAAGGTCCAGTCAATCCTACCCAAACCAATGATAACATAACCCAGCACAAGCTCCAAACAAGCAGACAATAAAACGCTAGAGAGACACTTTCAAACGGTAAAAACAAAAGTCAGAAAAACTGTAAGTAGAAAAGTAAAGATACACTGCACCTCTAAAAATAAACAAACAAGGACTACAAATGTTTTTAACCAAATGTTTATTCTGCTGTTTAACTTAATACCAGTTTAATCTGTAACCAATTGAACACAGCATTGTATTACAACATTTTTCATTGTTAATAACATTACACTCAAATCCTACAATACAAATTATACAAAGACCATTACTACAAAGTACTGATCCAGCTAGAAAACTGTTATTCAGAAACCACATTATAAATAATCATGCTATCCATGTACATTTCTTTATACACAATTCTCACTCTCACAATTCTTATGTTAGCACTCAATAACCCTCATACACCAGAATCCTCACTCATTCCATACAACCACTGCATAACTCACAATTACATGATCATACCCCCACCATACCTAGCTACACACCACAATTGCACACACTGACACACAACAAGAAGAATCTTAATTAATGCCAGATCTGTCAGATACAAACTACAGACAATCTCAGACTTACTAACAGAATTCCAGCTAGATATCCTGTGCATAAATTCCGCCGTCGCCGCAGGGCCGGGTCCCAAGGCCGGCATTGTAACCGGGTCCCCGGGGCCCGACTACCCTGCACGTGGGGATGGGTGACTCTGTGTGGGGGGGGGGGGGGACTGAGTGGGAGCAAGGGCAGGCTGCGTTTGGCTGCTCGTCGGGCTCCCGGATTGGCCAAGATGGTGGGGGAGGCGGGGCGACAGGCTGCGAGAGGGGAGCAAATCCGCGCATTCTCCCTCTCTCGTCCTGCTCGCCACGGAGAAAGGTGTCCCTCCCTCCCTCCCTCGCTTTCTATAAAGGGGGTGGTTGTCGCAGCTGGGGGGGGGGGCATATTACTGGGATTAGCTGGCGTGGGTGGGGTAGCGAGCTGGCGCTCGTCGACCCGGCGGGGCATTTGAGGCTGTTGCCGCCTTGAGTGGGAGAGGTTCAGCTCCTGGGGTGGGAGAGACGTCCCGGCTGGGGGTCTCTGCCCGGTGGAAGGCAACGGGAGCCTGCCTCTGCTAATAACATGGCGAGGCGGGCAGCGGGGAAAAAGGGGGGGGGGGGTGGATGATGCTCCACTTTGCTAGAAATGGCTGGTGGGGTATCATCCGGAAATGGGGGGGGGCGGGGGGGGGGGGTATGTTGCAATGTTTGGTAATATTGAGTTGGCTCATGTTGGGCCAGAATTTCACTGTTGTTAATAAAGCTGCGACCAAGCATCTGTTTACCATGATCCGGTGTGGGCTGATTTATTGGGGGGTTTTGAAGTGCGGGGTTGGGCTTCCGGGTACCTCGGTTACAGAAACTTGGCTCTTAGACACTGACAACATCCTTGACAATCAAATAAAAAATGATGAATACTCTATATTCCAATGCACAAGAAATAACAGAAGAGGGGGTGGAGTACTAATCCTAGCCAAATCCCACCTACAATTCAGACCCTTGTCAAACAACAGCACAAATGAAATCAACACAATCAATATCACCAATAACATGATAACCATCAGCCTCAACTACAGAACACCATCAGCACCAACAAATGATCTATCAACAATAATTAATAATTGCATTGAACAATCTAAATCCAAAAAAGATGTGTTCATGATAGGTGATTTCAATCTACCCTCCCTTCCAGCATCTGCAACTGAGTCATTCCTCTCAGCAATGGAGTCAATAGAGCTAACTCAAAGAGTGTCCCTCCCCACTCACTGCAAAGGAAACACTCTAGACATAATATTCACCCCCACCCACCCCATCCACACCAGTCCCCCTTCTCTAAAAATTTACTTACTACCCTGGACAGACCATAGTTTCATTGCCTTTACCATACCACTAAAATCACCAATAAAAATTACAAATCAACAACAAATAACATGAAGGTTCAAAAGCTTCAAAAAGACCAACTTTCTAGAGAATGTTCTACCTCAGCTGAACATTGACTCAATGGACGCAACACAATTGACAGAAATCTGGAACAATGTGATTGGAACCACAGCAAAGTTACCAGAAAGACATCAAAACCCCCTTAAAAACAACATACCAGAAAAACCCCATGGTATACCCAAACCCTCAGAAAACTAAAAATAGAACTAAGGAGAACTAAAAGAAGATGGTGGAAAACCACCTCAAGTGAAGATAAGAACAAATACCTCACACTACTTCAAAACTATCACACTTCTACAGATCAAGCCAAAAAGGAATACTACTCAAAACTTATCAACATATCAACAGGCTTATGACCTTCCCTCCCAATAGTTTTGTTCTTTTGTCTTTGTCTGATTATGTCTCATTTGTTTGTTTGGTCTGTCTTTTGTTTGATGTGTTTTGTGACCTCTTTGGTCCATCTTTTCTCTATTTTAATGGATTTCTTTTCTGTTTTTAATACTTTTATTTATATTATTTTATTGTAAACCGCCCTTACGTTTCGACAAGGGCGGTATATTAAATGTAATTAAAGATAAAGATAAAGATAAACCGTCCAAGAGAACTTTTTGACATTGTAAAATAACTAAGAGAAACTCCTACAAACACTAGTCAAATAACCAGTATCACTCACAAACAGTTAGCAGCATACTATAAACAACTTCACCCTGACCCTGTCAACAAGATCCCAACCAGCGATGAGAAAACTATCATAGTGAAAAGTGGGAACCCATTTGAAACAATTGATAGCAAAAACTTTTCAAATATCCTTAACAAAGCTTAACACCATCACCTCTTCATTAGATCCCTCTCCCCCGAACTGGATCAAATTATCAAGCGAAGAATTCACCCCATTTTTAGCCACAATAGTGAATGAAACCCTCCAGCAAGGAATAATGCCTCCTGGTCTCAAAATCTCCTCCATCTGCCCTACACTGAAGAAACCAAGTCTAGACCCTGCAGACCCATCATCATACCGACCTATTGCCAGCCTACCATTTCTAGCAAAGGTCATAGAAAAAACTGTGTAGATTCAACTACAAAACCACATGGGCAAAAATAATCTATTGGATACCCAACAGGATGGATTTTGCCCACTACATGGTGTCAAAACCTTCCTGAACTATCTAGTTGACACCATAACAAAAGGAATACAAGACCAAACATGAGCCTACCTGCTAATTTTCCTTGACATATACTCTGCCTTCGACACGGTCAACCACAACATATTACTACAAAGACTGCAACTATTTGGAATCCAGCACACCGTGCTCAAATGGTTTAAATCATACCTTACAGAAAGGAAACAACTAATAAAAATTGGCACAAGCATATCCGAATCCTACAACCAAACACAAGGAGTACCTCAAGGATCCACCCTCTCTGCACTCCTCTTCAACTTATATCTACAACCCCTATGCTCAATAATTAGAAAATACAATATTCACCATCACATATACACAGATGATATCATGTTGTACTGCCCACTCCACTCCAATCACCCTGACTACAAACAAACCCAAGACTGTTTTATGGAGGTTACACAATGGCTCTCATCCAACAACATATCTATCAATTAAAGAAGACAGATGCTATGCTCATCACAAGAAACACCTCCTTCACCCCTCCATATACCAATATACCAATAACTGCAAAAACAGAACTCAAATGCCTTGTATCACAATTGACCAACAGCTGTCATTTAAAACACAAATAGCAACCACAGCAAAAAAAAAATTATTTCAGAGCAAAGACCCTTCAGAAACTTAGACCTCTCCTGGAACCAACAGACTTCAGATCTGCACTACAAACCCTTATACTCCCTCATCCAGATTTCTTCAACAACATCTACAAAGGTTTACCCCAATCAACACTTCTCCCCCTACAAACTGCTTTACACACTGCTGCATGTATCATACAAGACACAAACAAATATGATCATATCACTCCAATACTTAAGAAACTGCACTGGTTACCACTCAGCAGCAGAATAAACTACAAATGTATACTCCTCATTCGCAAAACATTACACACCCAACAAGAAACATGTCCAAACCCCTTCTGCAACAATTACTAACCTCCAGAGCATGTAGACAAACAATAATCAATAATCTCAGCATACCACAGAACAAACGTAAATATAATCAGCAAACCTGTCAGAGGGCATTTCAACTATATACCCTATCCCTTTGGAACACTCTTCCTTACACCCTAAGAAACATTACCACCCTCCTTACATTTCGCAAACACCTAAAAACATAACTATTTACAGAACACTTTGGACCCCTTCCCCCATAATTACCAAACTACACAATATAATCCAATACAAATCATATATGTAAATAGTATGTATATATCAGTTAAAATTTTATTTTAATCAAGTGTTAAAAGTTGCATCAACAAAAGGTTGAAATGTTCTGATGTTAAAATGTTCACTTGTATTAAAAAATGTTCAGTGTCCAATGTTTTGTTCTCTGGAAACCACTTTTGACCTGGTGAAAAGCGGTTTACAAATATAGTTAAATAAATAAAATAAATAAATACTGCTAATTCTAATGCACATGTTAGGGAGTCCTAGGACCTTCTAAAAGCTCCAACTGGTACCCAGGTGATATCATTGGAACCAACCACTGAAGGAAGAGTCCCTTGGT
Source organism: Ichthyophis bannanicus (assembly GCA_033557465.1). Taxonomy (NCBI): domain Eukaryota; kingdom Metazoa; phylum Chordata; class Amphibia; order Gymnophiona; family Ichthyophiidae; genus Ichthyophis; species Ichthyophis bannanicus. The sequence goes on along the minus strand of CM066032.1, from coordinate 401,689,079 downwards.
GGCAGCAGGAGTTTGCGCTTTTAGCTCCTGCTGCACTGTGCTGCTGATGCTGGAAAGGGCTTGAAATCCAAGAATAAGCATTTTCTGTTCTTGGGTTTCAAAGCCCTCCGTGCTGCTGGCTGCAGAGCCGGTGAGACAGCAGAGCACTGCGGAAGCAAAAAGTATAAGCTTCCATTGCCACTGAGGAACTCTGCCTGCAGTGGTCAGTTCCTATCACTGTGTGCAAAAAAATGTAGTGGGGGCATAAGAGGCAGACAACCAGCAAGTCTGATGTCTGATGGTAATGAAAACAATTAGTGATTCTAATTTAAAAAGTTGTCTGATCAGATGTCCTCTAGCTTTATCCTGGCCTATGCGGAAGAATGCTAAAAAAAGACAAAGCATGTAACCTTGTTGTATGAGTGAGTGCAGAAATCAGTTGGGGACTACCCTGTGCCAACATCACAAAAAGAAATTCTTAAGCCTCCTAGAGATAACATCATCTACCCAGAAATTAATTTCACCAAAACATAACATTAATTTTATTTATTCAATTTATATACTGCTTCTTTTTACACTTAAAATGCAAAGCAATTTCCATTCTCCTTTCCAACTCTCCCACAAATATATTAAGTCCTGAATCATCTCCATCAGAATCAAGCCCACATCTCTCTACCCCATACTGATCAACAAATGTAAATGCCTGGTGAAATAGCTATGTTTCTGCTGGTGATGGAACTGAAGGTAATCTTTACAAAGCTTTAACTCCTCTGGCACCAAATCCCATTGGAAAGGCCCTATCAAATCATCGACAGAAAAGCCATTTTATTGAGAAGAGTGCCCAATGACTGAGGACTATTTTAGAACAGGGACTATTTCAATGTGGATATGCTTAATGAAAAGTCAGCACACACTTTTCATTCTATGCAAATCAACCAGATCTTTGCAAACAAACCACCAGCACAGTTTGTGCCTGATGCTCATGGAGTAATACAAATAATGTAAATATGCACATTTGATCTCAAATGAAGGTGGAAAGTGCACAAAATTGTACCTTTATTTCTTGTTATTTTATTTACTTTTTGTTTTTATTGATAGACTGTAAACCGCTTTGATGTCACTGATGAAGGGTGGTATAGCAAATGCAAATAAACATAAACATAAACTAGTGATGTTATTAGAAAAAAGCAAGTTCAAGAGGAAAACAAGGTGGTTGCCTAGGGAAGCAGCTTCTGGGGTGATAGCTGGGGGGGGGAGGGGGGATTGTAGAAGGGGGATAGGTCGCCAACACCTTGAACCAGCTCTGGGGCTGGCCCTGATTACAATGACCAGTTCCATGGAGTGGAGAGTATGAATAAGGTGTCTGGGAGTGTGGTTCTTGATCATTTTGTTGCCATTGGGAACATGAGTGCTGATGCAGTTGCTGAGGCTTGGAGAAAGGAGGCGCTGATGCCATTGCTGGTGCTCGGAAAAGGGGGAGCAATATTAGGGCTGGGAGAAAGGTCTGGTGTTGGAAAATTATGTTTTTGCAACAAGAATACACCGAAACCCCCCTGATTTTCCAACCCTGGGAAAGCACCTAATTATCTCAAAAATAAACCTCTGAATTTCCAAACACTAAACACCTAGGTTCAAAAGACCTAAGCATAATCTTGAAATCAAGGTGAGGCTGTGAAACTCCATCTATGATGATTTTGTGTTAGTTTTTAGGTATAACAGTGACAGGTTTTGTTGACTTGGTGAAAAGTACTGTGGTAGTGAGAGCACATTTTGCTCTTTCCCCTGCAAGCATTGCAGCCATGAAACAAGCACTTTTCTGCTATTTATTCATGGACAGAAGCAGGTATAGGCATGGAAATGACTTACAAGGTGTTGGTGGAAGGAGGCAGGACACATGAGTGACTTGAATAAATGGCTTGCACAAGCCATGCTACATGAGGCACACAGGACACACAGCACGACCATGTGCAAGTATCCTTATCAGACAATATGTTTTGCAGCTTGTCGTGCTGTGAGGGCTTGTGTGCATCAGTAATGCTGAGAGCTAAACTATCGGTAGTTTAACTACTGGCAGGGTCTCCCAAGATGGACAGGTCTCAGCTGAGGTGCCAGACCAAGACAAACCACAGCAGCAGCAGAATGGGATAGTGTTGATGATGGAGGATCACATTTCTGTGACAACGGCAACAACACCAAACTTAAACTGCGCGGAGGAAAGGCCCGGCAATCTACTTCTGTATCTTGCCATTAAAACACAATGGATAGTTACAACAAAACAAATTGTGCTATAGTGCTGGAAGATGAGACCCCCCAGGTCGGAAGGCACTCAAATAGCTACTGGGGAAGAGCTGAAAACTTTTCAGTGTAAAGCCAGCATTTATGATGTGGTTGGATCAAAGCCCTCGGGACGTCTGACTGCTGATGTAGTTGCGCATGAAATGAGATTCAGAAGCTGTAAAGATGTCTTACACATTGGAACATGGAACGTACGAAGCATGAACCAAAGGAAGCTGGAGGTGGTCAAGAATGAAATGGAATGTGTACAACTTGATCTGTTGGGTGTCAGCAAACTGAAATGGACTGGCATCGGACACTTTGCATCAGATGATCACATGGTCTACTATGCTGGAAATGAAATACAAAGAAGAAATGGTGTTGCATTTTGTCGCCCCCAGCTGGCCAGGTTGATAACCAACACCAGGTGAGGTCGCCTTTTTCTTTAAAACAAGTTTCCCAAGATGGCTGCCAGGAGGGCTGCTGGGAATTATAGTCCCATTTTAAAGTAAGGAGTTGTGAACCAGTGATTTAGGCAATAGACAGAGAAATTTATTAATCGTATTCAGGGAATCCTTTACATGCAGGATGGGAAATGGAAAAACCCAAAATACAGGCTTTTGCTTCACAGCCACAAATTCAAAAGAAAAACAAGCAGAACTTTGCTTTGTTCACAATTACAACTTCTTTCCAAAACTTTTATCTTCTTTAAAGGTTGCTCTCTTCATAGGAACCAAACTCTTGTATCAAACAATTCTTCAAATGTTCCTTGAGCATTTAATAGCAGCTTCTAACTTTATAAGTTGAGCTTAGCACTCAGCAGCTTTATCACCTACTTGTGACGTCTTCAGAAATCAGGCTTCTCTCTCTCTAAACAGGCATTCATTCAATGGCTTTCTGTTTTAACATTCTTCCCTGTCAGAAGCTTGGCATACAGCACATTGCATTTCAATAGAGCTGCATTCATCATCAGCAATTTCCATATCTTCAATACTCTCTGTATCACATACATTCAATGGCAGCTGGGATGAGAGCTGGCTATTCTCTTTCTCTATCAAGTCACTTAACCTTTTAAGTATGGCTTGTTTCTGCAGCAGCTCTTCAGCTACCTGGGCTACTGGATACTTAGCTAAACGGTTCCCCTTTATCCTGGGACACTGCTTATGATTAGAATCAGCTTGTAAATCTAAAGCTAATTCTTCTAAGCTTTTATTAGCTATGAATGGAGGAAGACACACTTGCCTGGAGCCAGAGGGGTTTAGTATCTCTCTCTCCTGTGAGCCAGCCATGCTGTCTTCTGTTTGTAGCAACTCCGTCTGATTGCAACAGCGTTTCATTCCTTGTTCTCTCAGCTGTTTTTAGCAATCTCTCATCTGTTCTCACACTTCTGCTTCCAGTGTTTCCTTCACACTTTCTTTCATTCCTTGTCAGCACTCTCTCACTTGCTCCTTCACTGAGACCATGCCTGAGACCTTGTCCTCCGTGTCTCTCTTGTCCAAGTCTCTCCCTGGCTTCCTTGGCTCTGTTTGCTCCCCTCGCTCCGTCCCCCTTTGAGTTTCTAAAACTCAGGTTTTTCAACTGTTCCTCTTCCTGTGCCACACCTTGCTCCCAGCACATGTGACCAGGGTCTGGCTTCCCTCTGACGTGCTGTTGTGGGCGGGGCTTAGGAATGACTAACTTGTAAGTCATAGACTCTTGGTTGCTAGGGAAACCTCTGACACATTCAGAATTAAAGGTAGAGGTTCTATTTCCCTGTGCATATCTGTGCGTAGTGGTGCTTTCCTCACCACATATTCCCCTTCTTAAGATATTACGGGCTGGGGTTACGCTAAAATCACAGCACGTAATTCTCCGATCATGTCCTTTGTCTTCATCTCTGGTAGGGCCTCTAGACAATGCATCAGCGTTTTGGTGAAGTTTCCCTGCTCGATGGACCACCTGAAAGTCAAACGCCTGAAGCGCCATATACCATCGGGTCAACCGGGCGTTGTGATCTTTCATCTGACCCAACCATTTTAATGGGGCATGGTCAGTCATGAGCAGGAATTTTCTACCGGCCAGATAAAACTTTAGGGACTCCACTGCCCACTTCACCGCTAGGCATTCTCTTTCAATTGTCGAGTAGTTCTTCTCAGCGGGTGACAACTTCCGACTGAGAAACATCACTGGATGCTCCAGACCTTCATGCTTCTGGGAGAGCACCGCTCCCAGACCTGTTTCCGAGGCATCAGTCTGTAGGATGAAGGGCAGACCGAACTCCACCCCCCTTAATACCGGCGCGGCGCACAGTTCTTCTTTCAGCCGCCCAAACGCCTTATCTGCCTCTTCGGTCCAGCGTAACTGATTAGGCATGTTCTTTCTCAACATGTCCGATAAGGACGCACTCTTCTCGGCAAACTGTGCCACAAACCTGCGGTAATAACCTACCAATCCCAGGAAACTTCGGAGTTGTTTCTTATTGGTAGGGCGCGGAAAAGATTGGACACTTTCAATCTTGCTTAGCAGGGGTTTCACCATGCCATGTCCCACCAAGTGTCCCAAGTATTTTACTTCTTGGGCCCCGAACATGCATTTTGCCGGGTTCAGCGTCAACCCAGCTTTCCTCATTGCTTGTAGGACCGCTCTTAAGTGGACCATGTGCTGATCCCATCGGGTGCTGTGGATCACAACATCATCCATATAGGCCGTGGCATATTTCTGATGCGGCCTGAGCACTATATCAATGAGCCGTTGACAGGTGGCTGCCGCTCCGTGAAGCCCGAATGGCATCCTTCGGAATTGAAACAACCCCTGTGGCGTACTGAAAGCAGTCTTAGGGCGAGATTCCCTGGTTAGGGGAATCTGCCAGTATCCTTTCGTCATATCTAAAGTTGTTAGATATCTGGCCTGCCCCAACCGGTCAAGGAGCTCCTCTATACGAGGCATGGGATAGGTATCAAATTTGGAGATTGCATTGACTTTGCGAAAATCAATGCAGAATCTGAGTGATCCATCGGGTTTTGGCACCAGCACGACAGGGCTGTTCCAGGGACTCCTAGATTCTTCTATGATACCGAGGTCTAGCATCTCCTTGACCTGGCCCATCACCTCCTGCTTCTTGGCCTCGGGCAGCCTGTATGGACGTTGCCGAATTACTTCTCCTGCCGATGTCAGAATCTCGTGAGCAACAAGTTCGGTTTCTCCCGGCAGTGGTGTCAGGACATCTGTAAAGCTCTTCACCAGACACTCCAATTCCTGTCTCTGAGACCACGAGAGACCATCCGCTATCCTGAGTTCAGGTTCCTTCCTACAGTCACTCAGCTGGGGTCCGAGGTCATCCTCCATCCTCTCTTCCAGCAATGCGGTCAACCCATGCTTGTCTGAATACCCCGAGGACCCGAAACCTTGCGTCCCTCGCGGCGTATCGGACACCATGGCCACCTCTTCCACAGGAGGGAACCCCACTCGCTCACAAATAATTTGAGCAATTCGGTCGCCCACATGCACTTGGAAATCTTCGGATCCAAAGTTAAATAACAATACTTTAATGGCTCCTCTGTAATCGGGGTCCACCACACCCGCACCTACGTCCAAGAAGTGCTTTACAGCTAAGCCTGATCGAGGCGCAATTCTCCCATAGCAGCCTATGGGGATCTCCATCTGTAGCGCTGTGTTCACTAGTGCCTTCCCATGCTTTGGGACCAGAACCTCTTCAGCACTGTATAGGTCGAAGCCGGCTGCTTGGGGAGTGGTCTTCCTTGGGGCTCGGGCTTCCGGACTCATCCGACAGAAGCGTAAGACAAAGACCGGTTTCTTAAGAGACTCCTCCTTAGGCAAGTGTGGCCTCCCTTTTCCACCTTTCCCAAACAAAGGCCTTAATATTGCCGTTGTGTCATCTGGCTTGGGCTTGCTTGTTTTACTTACAGGTGCTGTCTTTACAGCTTCCTGAGAGGATAGCACCCTTGCCTCCCCATCTAGGGACTCTTCCCTTTGGGCCTGTTGGGCTTGGGACTGGGCTCGCGTAGAGACTAAGCCTTTCTTTTCACCCAACCCTTGTTGCACACCCTGCTGAAACTGGGGCCAGTCCCTCCCAAGGACTACCTCCTGGGGTAATCTGGGAACAACAGCGACCGGGACCTCCCTCTCTATGCCCATACCCTCTATGCGGACGCAGTAAACTGGATATGTACACGCCGTTCCGTGAACGCACCGTATGTTTACGTGGCCCATGGGTATCTGAGGTGTTTTTGATCCTGGGGCTGTTAACCTCCTCCATAATCGTTTAGAAAGCATTGATTGATCCGATCCGGAATCAAGCAGTGCTTTGACTGGTATGCCCTGTACTATCACTTCTAGTAAAAACCCTTCCCCTTTCTTACTAGGGTCACTCAACACTAAAGTTGTTTTCGTCTGGCATTCACGCAACAAATGTTGTTCACTCCCACACCGGTAACATGCACGCTTCCCAGGCATCCTTCTGTTGGAGGGAACACAAACATTCTTTACATCCTTGCTGCCATCATTCAACCTAGCTATAGAGAGTTTAGTACAAGCTGCAGACCTATCCTTCGTTAACAATTCAGCCTCTAGGAATCGCTCCGTCAATGAAATAGCATCTTGGGTATTTTTACAGCCTTGTAGCATTAAGAAACTTTGTATCTTTTCTGGTACTGCTGCACAATATTGTTCCAGAACGAGCTCATCAATCAGTGTTGCCACTGACTTATGTTCTGGTTCTAGCCATTTAACGGCCAGCGTTTTTAATCGATGGTAAAGCGCTCGTGGTGTCTCTTCCACGCGCATTTTAGCATTTCGTAGCTGTCGTCTATAGACCATCGGAGTTAGGCCAAGCCTATCCTTTATAGCCTTTTTGACCTCCAAATAGTCATTAGCCAACCCAGAAGGAACGGTCTGGTAGGCTGCCAATGCCTCACCGGTAAGTGAGACAGCCAACCTTACCGCCCACTGTTCAGGTGGCCACCTGGCCATTTGTGCCACTTTCTCAAACGCATCTAAATATGCATCCACACTTTCCCCATCTTTTAGTGGCCCAAAACTAAGGGTCTCTTTGGACCCGAGTCCAAAGGTGTAAGCTAGTCCCGGTAAGAAACCTGTGGGAACTGGATCCAGCTCTGGTGGCTTCTTACACTCCTTCACCCAGGCCTCCATAAGTTCCACCAGCGGTTTTTGCTGGCCTGCATCTGCTGTGCCGCTTGCTCCTGGAGCTCTAAGGACAATTCTCTCTGCCTTTTGAGTTCCGCCGCAGCCCATGCGAGGATGTCTTGCGTCTCCATTGTCGTTGCTTCTCCTGTAAAAATGACAAAACAGAACACCCAAGTGCGGTACCCCCAACACTAGGTATGTCCTTCCCTCTACCTGCTGCTACTACCGCCCCCACCCAGTACCGGTATCCTTTAACTTCCCCAGTTAAATACCAAGTACCTGGTACTAGTGGTGCGTCTCACTCAGCAACAGTGTAGGACCTTGGCAGGTCTTCGGACTCTCCGGTTTTGCAGAAGTCTGGACCCCTGTCTCAGCAGCTGGCAACTTCCTCCGGCGTCCGCCTGTCGAATTCTGGAACCCGTTGAGCTCTCGTTCTTCTGGTGCGCAGCCTTCTTCCACTCGCAATCTACTAGAACGGTGCCCCTCTGTGGTGTGTTCCAATCCACATCCGAACAACTACGCCACTCTGTCGCCCCCAGCTGGCCAGGTTGATAACCAACACCAGGTGAGGTCGCCTTTTTCTTTAAAACAAGTTTCCCAAGATGGCTGCCAGGAGGGCTGCTGGGAATTATAGTCCCATTTTAAAGTAAGGAGTTGTGAACCAGTGATTTAGGCAATAGACAGAGAAATTTATTAATCGTATTCAGGGAATCCTTTACACGCAGGATGGGAAATGGAAAAACCCAAAATACAGGCTTTTGCTTCACAGCCACAAATTCAAAAGAAAAACAAGCAGAACTTTGCTTTGTTCACAATTACAACTTCTTTCCAAAACTTTTATCTTCTTTAAAGGTTGCTCTCTTCATAGGAACCAAACTCTTGTATCAAACAATTCTTCAAATGTTCCTTGAGCATTTAATAGCAGCTTCTAACTTTATAAGTTGAGCTTAGCACTCAGCAGCTTTATCACCTACTTGTGACGTCTTCAGAAATCAGGCTTCTCTCTCTCTAAACAGGCATTCATTCAATGGCTTTCTGTTTTAACATTCTTCCCTGTCAGAAGCTTGGCATACAGCACATTGCATTTCAATAGAGCTGCATTCATCATCAGCAATTTCCATATCTTCAATACTCTCTGTATCACATACATTCAATGGCAGCTGGGATGAGAGCTGGCTATTCTCTTTCTCTATCAAGTCACTTAACCTTTTAAGTATGGCTTGTTTCTGCAGCAGCTCTTCAGCTACCTGGGCTACTGGATACTTAGCTAAATGGTTCCTCTTTATCCTGGGACACTGCTTATGATTAGAATCAGCTTGTAAATCTAAAGCTAATTCTTCTAAGCTTTTATTAGCTATGAATGGAGGAAGACACACTTGCCTGGAGCCAGAGGGGTTTAGTATCTCTCTCTCTCCTGTGAGCCAGCCATGCTGTCTTCTGTTTGTAGCAACTCCGTCTGATTGCAACAGCGTTTCATTCCTTGTTCTCTCAGCTGTTTTTAGCAATCTCTCATCTGTTCTCACACTTCTGCTTCCAGTGTTTCCTTCACACTTTCTTTCATTCCTTGTCAGCACTCTCTCACTTGCTCCTTCACTGAGACCATGCCTGAGACCTTGTCCTCCGTGTCTCTCTTGTCCAAGTCTCTCCCTGGCTTCCTTGGCTCTGTTTGCTCCCCTCGCTCCGTCCCCCTTTGAGTTTCTAAAACTCAGGTTTTTCAACTGTTCCTCTTCCTGTGCCACACCTTGCTCCCAGCACATGTGACCAGGGTCTGGCTTCCCTCTGACGTGCTGTTGTGGGCGGGGCTTAGGAATGACTAACTTGTGAGTCATAGACTCTTTGGTTGCTAGGGAAACCTCTGACACATTCAGAATTAAAGGTAGAGGTTCTATTTCCCTGTGCATATCTGTGCGTAGTGGTGCTTTCCTCACCACAATTTATAATAAAGAAGAAACTTGCAAGAACTGTAATGAAATACAATGCAGTCAGCGAACGCTTAATCTCTATTCGTCTACGAGGAATGCCTATCAACACAACTATAATTCAACTATAATGCTCCAAAAACTATAATGCCCCAAAATCAGCTGCAGAAGAGCATGAAATTGAAGAGTTCTATGAACAAGTACAAGCTGAAATTGATAGAACATGCAAACAGGATATCCTGATAGTCATGGGTGACTGGAACGCAAAAGTTGGCAACAAAGAAGAAGGCAAAGTAGTTGGAAAATATGGACTTGGCAACAGAAATGAAGCTGGAGAAAGACTGATAGAATTCTGCAAGACCAACGATCTATTCATCTCAAACACCTTCTTCCATCAACACAAGCGGCAACTGTACACATGGACTTCACCCAATGGACTGTATAAAAATCAAATTGACTACATCTGTGGAAGTCAATGATGGAAAAGCTCTGTAACATCAACAAAGACAAAACCTGGAGTTGACTGTGGTGCAGATCATCAAATACTAGTATGCAAACTCAAGCTAAAGTTGAAAAAGAGCAAACCACTCATGAATGCAGCAAAATATGACCTTGAGAATATACCACTGGAATTTAAAGACTGCCTGCAAAATTGATTTGCTGCTTTAGATACAAACAACAGAGCTACAGAAGAGTTATGGAATGACATCAAGAAGGTTGTGTTGGAAGAAAGCGAGAAGTCTCTACAAAAGGTGAAAAAGCAAAAACGGCCAAAATGGATGACGGAAGAAACTCTGAAAATTGCCCAGAAACGCAGAGAAGCTAAAGCCAGAGGAGAAAGAAAGACAATCACAGAACTCAACAGAGATTTCCAACGCGCAGCAAGACAGGACAAGGTAGTACTACAATGACAAATTGGAATGTTACAAGATGCTCAAGGTTCTATGTTGAATGATGCTGAGAAGATCAAGAAAAGGTGGAAGGAATATACAGAGTTTTTATATGATAAAGATCAAGTGGACCAACAGCCGTTTCAACCTGTACCTTATGATCGGGAACCATTGGTGATGAAAGAAGAAGTTGAAGCAGCATTGAAAGCCTTATCAAATAACAAAGCAACAGGCATTGATAGCATTCCCATAGAAGTATTACAGCAATCTGATGCAGCTGTTACCGTACTTACAAGGCTCTACCAAGAAATATGGAAGACAACATCATGGCCAACTGACTGGAAAAGATCTGTGTTTATACCAATACTAAAGAAAGGTGATCCAACTGACTGTGGAAATTATTTCACAATCGCTCTGATCCTACATGCCAGCAAGATTCTACTGAAGATTATTCAAAACAGACTACAACCATACCTGGAACAAGAATTACCTGAAGTGCAAGTAGGGTTCAGGAAAGGGCAAGGAACGAGAAATATCATTGCGGATGCGAGATGGATCCTTGAAAAGACTAAAGAATACCAAAAGGATATCTATTTGTGCATTATCGACTATAGCAAGGCTTTTGACTGTGTAAACCATGAGAAACTCTGGGCCATATTAAGAAGCATGTGTATAACAGAACACCCGATCATTCTCTTGTGCAATCAGTACATTGATCAAGAAGCAACAGTTTGAATGGAACAAGGAGAAACAGAATTGTTTAAAATCAGTAAAAGTGTTCGACAAAGCTGCATACCTTCCCCCTGCATGTTTAATTTATATGCAGAACAAATCATCAGAGAAGCAGGATTGTATGAAGACAACAGAGATGTGAAGATTGGTGGAAGACTCATCAACAACCTTCGCTATGCTGATGATACCACATTACTGGCTGAAAGTGAAGATGATCTGAAACATTTGCTTCTCACAATCAAAGAACATAGTCTCAAAATGGGCCTGCACCTTCATGTAAAGAAGACAAAGATCATGACAACTGGCATAATCAACAGGTTCATCATCGAAGGAGAAGAAATTGAAATCATGAACAACTTTAACCTACTTGGATCAATTATCAATAAAGAAGCAACAAGCAGTCAAGAACTCAGACGACGCATTGCTGTTGGCAGAATGGCTATGAAAGACCTAGATAAGATTCTCAAGAGCAGAGATGTCTCCATACAAAGATTCTACTTGTTCAAGCCATGGTATTTTCAATAACATCATATGGATGTGAAAGCTGGACAGTGAAAAAGATAGACAGGAAGAAAATTGATGCCTTTGAATTATGGCGCTGGTGGCGAATATTGTGTATACCATGGACTGCCCGAAGAACAAACCAGTCGGTACTAGAGGAGATCAAACCTAAGCTTTCTTTAGAAGCTCAGATGACAAGACTTTGACTAACATACTTTGGACACATCATGCGAAGAGAGAGATCATTAGAGAAAGACATCATGCTTGGCAAGATAGAAGGTCAACGCAAAAGAGAAAGGCCAGCAAAGAGATGGATCGCTACAATAACAGCAGCTATGGGTACCAGTCTGTCAACAATGAGCCGCCTGACTGAAGACTGAACACAATTTAGGATAGCTATCCAGAGGGTCGCCATGAGTCGACTCCGACTTGATGGCACTTAACAACAACAAATAGGCCTAGGACCCAGCACAGAGATGTCATAGATCACCATTACCTCACCAGGTACCAGTTTGACAAGCAACTAGGGCCAATCCCGCACAAGCCTTTCTGAAATCATGCAGTGGCATGCATCTCCATAGGGCCACCCAGGTCACACCTCCTCTACTCCCCATGTGGCATGGATGTGATTGCATCGGAGATGTCTATACTCAGCTCCAGAGATGTCCTTGTAATTTGCAAGTCTGAATGCCCTTTGTCAAACACCTTTTGCTAGTTAATGGACAAATAGAATGATGCTGGAAAGGACAGAGACAATGTCTTCACTTAGCGATTGGTACTTTTAATGCAACAGATAATGCAGCATATATAACACCATCTCAGTAGAGGACATCAAGTGTATCTGTATTGTCTGCAGTGCAGTTCACATGCACCAAGCATATTTTCTCTGTGTTAACTGTATGGGCAGATGATGATAATGCCCCCAACAGTTCATGCAGAGGGTCTGCAATTCCCCATAGCAATTTTGGAAATTATCACACAGTAACCACAAAACTTTACTGCACTTTGATAAAGGACCCCTAAGCACTGCAGAAAATAATATAAAATGTTAGGCCCTCTATTCAGTGCCAGCAGTTAGCACTGCTGAAGTGGCTAGCCACCGGTGCTGAACATTAAACCCGGATGTTCAATGAATGCAGCTCTTCTTCATCTTCTGGAAAGGCATGAGCTAAATAATTTAATCAAGTGGTTAGAAAATTAAAAAAATACCTTTTATGGTGCTGGGGCCATTTAGCAGGGCTGCCAATGGCAGCCTGGATATTTTATTTCCCTCCAGAGGTTTGGGTGATGCTTGGGGCCATTGGAGGGGATTGCCTTCTGCAGCCGGGATGTTTTTTTTTATTCCTGGACTGCAGGAGGGGCTGAAGAATGGCACCTTGTTGTTCTTTTTAAAATAAAAAATGAATCAGGAGCTGCTTTGGTGACAGGCTGGTAGCTGCATTTTATTTAAAAAAATGAAAGGAGTCTGCGGAGGGCGCGGAGGGAGAGGGCATGGGCTGGCGGTGTGTCGTGCTTCGCAGCGTGCACTGGGCCTGGTCTGTGAGTTGTGGGGCCAGAAGGAGAGTGCCAACTGCGATTGGGGGCTGTCCTTAATCACAGTGGGAGTGGGGGATGTTACAGGCTTTGGGGGGAGCCGCGAGTGCTGCAGCTGTTCCTGATGTAGGCAGGGGGTCTTGGACTGATGTGTTTGGGCCAGAAAGGGCACAAGCTGAAAATGGGCCACCGGGAAAAGGACTGGGAGCCCAAAAATGGGAGCAGGCTGCCCCCAGATTGCAGGAGGACAGCTGTTTGGGCCGGATGAGCCCTAAGATGAATCGGGCTGTGAGAGGGAAGGACTGGAGGACAAAAGGAGAGTCATGAGGCTATTGGGGGCTCAGGGATGAGAGTGAGGGGAAAGGACTGGTAACAGAGCCATGTGGGGCTTCAGTGCTGTTGTAGGTCTTGAGCAAGGAGGCGGAGCTGGCCTTAAAAGGGCCAAGCACCATAAAAATGAGCCGAAAACAGCTGAAAATTAAAATTTCAATTTAATTGTTACTGGAGGTCCAGGGAATCTGGGCAGAGACAGGAAAGCCCTGTAAAGTTAATTTCGTAATTTTTAAATGTTAAATTGCTGCATTTCACATCATTTATCGTGAAGGGAGTGAGGCTTTCGGCAAAACGGCCCAGGAGTAAAAGTTTATAATTTAAAATGTTTTAAGAGTCCTGGGGTTTGTGGGTGAGGTAGGAGAGCTAGTGAGCCCTTGAATGGTATTTTTGGGGTTGTTTAACTACTTCTGAAGCTGCAATGTGTGCAGTTTCAGAAAGTGAGAATAAAAGCAGTGCTCAACTTTAAAAAGTGTTACCAAACCTTGCCAATGTAAGAAAAATGGTTTCTATACATAAAATATATTTGTGAAGATTGTTTTTGTTGATAAAACATCAAGTTTAATATAAAAATAGCTGGATGTAGTAGGAGGGTGAGTGATTTAGTTGGAAACATTGTGGCAAATTAGTCAGCTGTAATGGACTTAGATAGCTGATAAAGTTTCTTTCATGCTGACTGAAGCCAGAGACAGCTGGAAAAATGGTATCAGACTCTTCATGCATAATAAAATAGGAAAGTTGTATGAAAAATAAAGAAATATGTTTTTATTTCCAAAAGAATGGGACTATACTATGAGAGAAGTAAGTGCAGGATCACTTACCTGCCTAGTTTAGAATACTGGTGAGAGAAACCTTTTTCTTTCTTTCTTTCTTTCTTTCTTTCTTTCTTTCTTTACATTCTCTTATATACTGCGTTATTCTGCATCAGTGCGGTTTACATTGAACAAACTGAAATTACATTGAACAGGGCATTATAACTTGGAGATAACCATTTTACAGGGAAAAATAGTTGGTGGTTCTTTGTGAACGAGTGTAGTTGTGTGTCAGTGGGTCTCAATGCAGAGGCCTCTTGAATGAGTGTTTTATTGGAAGTTTTAAGAGTTTGACTGAGTTTGAAAAAGTATATATAGGGATAATACTCTCTAGTAAAGATAAGAAATGTGAGTTATTTGGGAAAATTGTGTGACAATTATAAGTAGAAAGATAGGTGAGGACTTCCGGTGACGTCACGGAGCTAATGGCAGCTTGAAAGCCGGGCTCCGTTCGAATCCCAAGTAAAGTGAATTAAACGCGGGCCCCCACCGGTAAAAGTGGACAGAAAATGAGCATCCAGGTCGGGGATGGCAGCACGGAAGAAATTAGAGGGTTTTCAATCACCATATGTCCGCAAAGAGTTGTTGGCAACGGCGGTGAGGGAGTCGGCCGGCGCGGGAGCGGGAGATGCCGGAAGTGCTTCGGAGGAGGGCGATGCCACAGATGCCGAGGGGGAGGATGAATTGCCCTTGAGGAGATGGTTGCAGGAATTTAAGATGGACATGAAGGGGGAGATAAAAGCGATGAGGAAGGAGGTGAGGGCAACCCTCCAGGCGATACAGCAGGAGATGAGCAGTCTCGGTGGTCGGGTGGAAGAGTTGGAAAACCACGTGGAAGACTGTGAGGGGGAGCTGCGAGGCCTAGGGGTTATGCAAGGCAAACTTCAGGCCCAGCAAGAGGAAGTACAGGAGAAAATTGAAGAGATGGAGGATCGGGCCCGGCGGAATAATTTACACATCAGAGGGGTGCCGGAGGAGAAGGACCCCAAGGATTGTGTGGATTTGGTCCAGCGGCTATGTAGCCATGTGCTTCACTTGGGGGAAGTGCCGGGAAAGGCTCCGGAGCAGATAAGTGTGGAGCGGGCTCATCGGAGCTTGGGGCCCCGAAGGGAGAAGCAGGCCCGGGACATTATAGCCTGTTTGAGTAGCTTCCCTCTGAAAGAACAAATTCTAAGTGTGGCTCGGAAATTTGGGAGAGTGGCCTGGGAGGGCGATGAAATTGAAATGTTTAATGATCTCTCTAAGGGGACTCTAGAGAGGCGGAGAGCAATGAAAGAAGTGACTGCCTATCTGAGGGGGAAGAATTACCGGTATAGATGGCTGTTCCCGTTTGGGGTTCTGCTATCAATCAATGGCACGAACCGAAAAGTGAAATCAGCGGATGAGGCATGGGCATTGTTAAAAGACTTAGTCTGTGAAGGCCTGACGGCAGTGGGGCATGGTGAGCAGCTGAACAAGTCAAGCGCGGGGAAAGGCAAACAGCAGATGCAATCCAGCTCCCAATGGCAGCGCATGGGGGAGCAAGGGAAGCGCCTGAAGCGACTTTCGCAGGAGTGGCAGAAGGCATCCGGGGAGCTGGAGTCCTGAATCTGGCGAATAGAGTGACCGGCCTGGATGCTTGCAGAACTCATGTGAGGAGCGATAGAGCTCTTGTGCTCATGGTATATGAACACTGGACCTTTAGGGCATACTAAGGTTGGGGTGACCACTGGAGTTGGGAAGAGGGGAGTAAGGGGGGATAGAGGGAAGGGGTTTGGAACTAAGGCGGGGTCGGGGGTGGTTGGGGAGGGGGAAAGGGATAAAGGGGGGGGGGGCAGTGGTGGAAGAGGGTATAGGTGGGGCCTGGGAGGGGGCCATAGTGGTGGGATCGGATGTCAGGACTGGGAGGTTGGGAAGATTGGGAAGAGCGGGTTGGACAGAGGGGGGGGGGAGGGAGAAGATATGGGAGAGGGGGAGGGGATGGGTGGGGGGGAGGGGGGGAGGGGATTGGAACACCATTTGGGAAAGAATGGAGAAAGTGGGACAGGTTAAGGGATGATACGTATAGGCACCATTAATGTCCGTGGGTTGAATTCGCCCACTAAGAGAGGGTTGCTCTTCCGGGAAGTGGTGAGGAACCAGTGGGATGTGGTCCTCATACAAGAGACTCATCTCTGGGCCAGGGATGTAGGACGGATGAAGCACCAGCAATTCCCTGACCAATACTACTCTTGCAATAAGGAGGGGGGAAGGAGAGGAGGGGTGGCCATTTTGATCAGGAGTGGGTGTGGGATTCAGGTGGGGAACTCGTTTAAAGATCAAGAGGGTAGGGTGGTGGGGATTACAGGGAAGTTGGGGTGGGGGGAGGATATTGTGCTTGTGGCGGTGTATGGTCCCAATGGGCAGCAACGGGGTTTTGGAGGGAGGTGGGGTCTTTGATTGAGAAGGCCGGGGAGGGGAAGGTGTTGGTGGGAGGGGATTTTAACGTGGTGCTGGATCCTGGGTTGGATAGGAAGCCGAAGGGGGGGGGGATGGAGGGCGAAAGAATAGATGGGGTCTGCGGGGGCTGATGAAAAGTTATAACTTGTTGAATGTGTGGAGAGTGATGAACCCACAAGACGGGGGGTATACTTTCTATTCGACCCCACATGCTAGCTGGAGCCGGATAGACATGCTCTTGGTAGACCAGACCTGGATGCCTGCAGTTAAAGGCGGGGGGGGGGGGGTGCAAGTGGGGTGGTCGGATCACAAGGGGGTTGAGATTCATCTCCGGAACTCCCGGAGGCACTGAGGGGCATTTTGGAGACTGAATGATAGTCTTCTCCGTGATAGGAGAGTGGTGGATGATGTTAGGGGAGTCATTAAGGAATATCTGAGCTTTAATGATACTGGGGAGGTGAGGGATGTTGTGGTTTGGGAGGGGCTGAAAGCAGTGGTACAGGGGAGATTCATAATGTGGGGGTCAAAGAAAAAGAGGGAGAGGGAGCAGAGGGAAGAAGAATTAAGGAAGGAGGTGGGGAAAAGGAGGAGCGGTTTCGGGGGTCAGGGGCGGAGGAGGATAGAAAGGAGATGGAACAGGCACGGGACGCGTTAAAGGATCTACAATTAGAGAAAGTGGCATTTCTCTTACAGAGAGTCCAACAGACATATTACGAGTTTGGGGATAAGGCGGGGCGCTTACTAGCGCGGCGGTTACGGCGGCGGAAAGGGGTGGCCACTATAGCGTATATAGAAGGTGCGGATGGGCGGCGGTGTTGGGAGGAAACTGATATACGGGAGAGATTCCGGGACTATTACCTTGACCTGTATCGGGAGATGGAAGATGGGAATGAGGGGGAGATAGAGGCCTATTTCGATGGGATAAAGCTCCCAGTGTTACCGGGGGAGGCGGTAGAGATCTTGGAGGCGGAACTTAGAGAGGATGAAATTGCACGGGCGGTGAAGGGGTTGGTAGGAGGGAAGTCCCTGGGTTTGGACGGACTGACAGGACATTTTTATAAGGTCTTTTGGGATGAGTTAAAAGGGATAATGCGAAGGGTGTTCAATGGTGTGTTAGAGGAAGGGGGGGAGTTGTCAAGGGAAATGCTGACTGCGGGGATAACGGTGTTGTTAAAGCCCGGGAAGGATCCGGGGAAATGTAGCTCCTATAGGCCGATATCCTTGCTGAATGTAGATACAAAATTGTTGGCCAAAGTTGTGGCGGGGCGGTTGGCTGAGTGGTTACCGGGGCTTATAAGGGGGGATCAATCTGGCTTCATTCCAGAACGCCAGGCAGCGGATAACATCCAGAGAGCGATTGGGGTGGTTTGGGAGGCAAGGGAGGGGCAGGAGGATTTGATCCTGATGTCTATTGATGCCGAAAAGGCATTTGATAGAGTGCACTGGACCTTTTTGATGCGGGTACTGGCGTGTATGGGGTGTGGTCCCAATCTAATGGGGTGGATAAGGGCGCTGTATAGGGGGCCAAGGGCTAGAATTAAAGTCAATGGGCTGTACTCCCGAGATTTTGCACTGGGCAGGGGAACCCGACAGGGTTGCCCATTGTCTCCACTCCTCTTTTCCATGGCGGTAGAGCCCCTCGCCGAAAGAATTCGAAGGAATGACAGGATTATTGGCTTGAGTAGAGGGGGGCAGATGCATAAAATATCCCTCTATGCTGATGACATCCTGTTGTATTTAGGTCACCCATCCATATCGCTACCAGAGGTAATGCAGGAGGTGGAAAGATATGGAGCGGTTTCGGGTTTTAAAATGAATGTCGATAAAATGGAGGTTCTGAAAGTGCGCTTGGACGAAGGGGTTGAGGAGAGTTTGAAACGAAGGTTCCCTTTGCGTTGGGTTAGTGGGTCCCTGGGGTACCTGGGAGTCCGCATTACGGATCGGTACGAGACTCTATAGCAGGCCAATTACCCAAGATTGTTCCATACAATTGGGAGGGACTTAGAAGGGTGGATGGGACTAGAGATATCCTGGATAGGGAGGATCGCAGCCATCAAAATGAATGTCTTGCCTCGACTACTGTATTGGTTTCAGGCTTTGCCGGTAGCGGTACCTGATGGGGCGATGCGAGTGTTACAGAGGCGGGTATTCAATTATATTTGGAAGAGGAAACCGCCTAGGGTATCGCGGGCAGTGATGTACGCCCCTAAGGAAGAGGGGGGGCTGGGTGGTTTGTACCGAACCTGATGGCTTATTATAGAGCGGCTCAGTTAGTGCATGTCATGAACTGGAGAGCTGGGGGGGAGGAGCGGCCTTGGGTGTCCTTAGAGGCGGGGAGAGTACGAGGGGGTCATCTGATGGCATGGCTATGGGCGGATGCCGAGGGGAGGAGGAACTTGGGGGAGGGGTCACCAGCGATGAGACAAGGGGCAAAGATCTGGGACAGAATGTGGGGCAAGGAGGGATGGTCCAGATGGGGGGGATACTCCTTGTTGACACCTTGGAGGGGATCTCGGGTTTTCAAGCCGGGGTGGGAAGGGGGGAGATTCGATGAGTGGACGAAGAAAGGATTACTATGTAGTTATCAGTGCTTGGAGGAGGGTGAATTGAAGAGCTTTGAAGTGGTTAAAGAGGAATATCAGCTAGAGGATAAGGATAGGTATGCATACCTGCAAGTAAGATCGTTTCTAGGGAAGGTGGTGGGGAAGGAGGGGTGGGGTAGGGAGCTCACCGGTTTGGAAGCGTTGTGGTTCGGGAAGAGGGGAGCGAAAGGCATGATATCGGGGTTGTACAAGTTGGTATGTGGGTGCCAAGGGGGGAAACATCGGTATATGAAGGAGTGGGAGGAGGATATAGGGCGTACAGTGTCAGAGGTAGAGTGGAAACGGGTGTGGGATCAGATTAGGAGGGGGCTCCTTTCTAGTGGGTCCAAAGAAAATAGCTACAAGGTGCTGCTGCGGTGGTATTATACCCCCAGTCATCTGCATAAGATGTCTGCGGCGGTATCGCCATTGTGTTGGAGGGGATGCGGGGAAGTTGGGACATTTTGGCATGTGTGGTGGAGATGTAAGAAAGTCCAAGAGTATTGGGGGAGGATTGTAGGTTGGATATTAAAGCAGTTAGGGGTAGAGGTTCCGGTGGCCCCTACCATCTGTTTACTGAACCTGTGGGAGGAGGGGCAGGGGAATAGGGGGGGTAAGATGGTGATGGCTTGCTTAAGTGCTGCTCGTTGCGAAATAGTGGCTGCCTGGAGGCAGAGTGAGGTACCCGGGTTGGAGCAGTTCGAAAAGCGAGTTCGGCACACGGTTCTGATGGAAAAATTGACGGCGGCGCGTAAGCAGACCTTAACTAGATATGAGGAACAGTGGGGAATCCTGGGGGGTGTTCTAGGGTTGGGAGGACAGGGGGAGGGAGGGGGGTGTAGGGGGGAGGGGCAGGGGGATGAAGGGTTGGGGGTGGCGAGGGGGAGTTAGCGGTTTGGGTTGGGGGGGGGGGGGGTAAGGACATCAGTTTCATGGACCGGGGGGTGGACGGACGGGTCTTGGGTTTCTGGTAGCAGGGGGTGGGGGGGAAGGGGGGAGGGGGGGAGAGTCTTTGGGGGGGGGGGGGTGGGCAGGGTGGGTGAATGTACGAGGTTTTGGTCAGCTGTGCTATTGTGCGTTGCCATGTTGGACACCAGGAGTGGGGGGTTAGTGGTGGGGGGGTGGGGGGGGAATGTTAATATTATTGTGTGATGGTATTATTGTGAATAGGAGATAGCTGTTAAGTGTATATAATATTGTTGGTCTGTGAGGAGTTGATGTATAGGTTAAGGGTGGTTGTGAACTGTGTTTATGCCAATAAAAAGTTAAATACAAAAAAAAAGAAAGATAGGTGAGGGAGGTTTGAATGCAAGGTGTTGATGAATGAGGAGAATCTGAAAATCTAGGTAGAAGAAATGATTGAATGAATGAGATTTTTTTCCCCTCTTCGCAAGTTTGCAATCTTACCAGTATTATATTTTATTTAGTGAGTGAGATGGAGGAGTTGATAAGGGAAAGTGTTAGCTGGGAAAAGGGAAAGAAGTAGGCTTGAATTAAAAATTAAGAAAATCATCTGGTTCCTGATTTTAAGTCCTGAGTCCAGTGTCCCCGTGCAGACGTCTGACAAAGAAGAATCTTCAAGGGCTCCAACAGTATGTTTATGTTTATTGGAGTATTTCATATACTTTCTGTATTGAAGCGTCTAGGCGGTTTACAAGTAAAAGTAACCAGTCATGGGAAGATAAATACCTTCATGTGCACCAACATGGGACATCATTATTTGAGCTCAAATACTAAAGGGGAACTTTAGCAATTCTCAAAATGATATATAGATTGCAGTGAAGGAGAACATTGTTTATTCACACAGGGTTTTTTGTGTAATGTGTGTTAATACAGAGGAATTTTGACATATTGAAGAACTTCGTTTTATTATATGATGTACGCTTGAAACATATTGTTTCCCCATCCAAAGGTTGGTCTTGAAAGAAAAAGCCATCAGACATAGTCACATAATTTTGACCGACCTGAGTTGTTAAAAACACCAGCTGGATGAAGTTAACAATGGCTAATGGAACTGACTTACTCATGCTGGAATATATTGAGGCAGAAGTGAAGTGCTTAGGTCTGAATGTCCCACACCATTGTATTTTTGTGATGAAGGATAATTGTAATTCTAGTGGAGCTTTGGAAGACCGGGTAATGGGCATAGTGGGGATGAATGTCCTTCAGCAATTAAACTGTCTTTTTAGAGTCCTTACGGAGCTCTCCAGGAGCAAGAATAGTTGTATCAGCCATATCTTGCATCACATTACTCAACAGCGCAAATATGCTTAACATGATGGGAAAAACTGATTGGGAATAGTGAAAACCATTGCCACTAAGAAGCACAAAATCCCCTCATTTTCTGAGAAGATCATCCAGGCTAGATGCCATAGCATTCAGGGGAATGGAAGACCGTGACCTGCTGATAGCAGCTACAAAAAAAAATCAACCTTCCAGAGAAACCGCTTGTGGCTAATATTTTGATGAAATTG
This sequence comes from Ichthyophis bannanicus, assembly GCA_033557465.1. Lineage (NCBI taxonomy): Eukaryota > Metazoa > Chordata > Amphibia > Gymnophiona > Ichthyophiidae > Ichthyophis > Ichthyophis bannanicus. The sequence continues at coordinate 401,667,493 of CM066032.1, read as the reverse complement.
GATCAAGGGTTGGTACTGGTTGATATTTTCAATTTGGGTGAGAAGGATGCAGAGCTACATCCTCAAATAATGGTGGAGGAAGTGTTTAAGCCAGAAGATATTGTGACCCATCCTGATTTGCAGATAAAGAAGACCGGTGAGCAGTACTGGATTGGTTCTCATAATATAATCCTTAGGGATATAGAAGTATTGAACCTAATACTAGTGAAGGTCAGCTGGGAGGAACTGTTGAAAGAACAGTCACATGCTCTTAAACAGCTGTTATATAAGCATTGAGATGTGTTTTCTATGGATAATTCAGATATAGGGTTACCCATAATTCATCTCTGGTTACCCATTTTATAAATATTGGAAATGTACAACCCTTAAAACAGCTTTACAGGAGGGTTTCACCACCCTTGTTTGATGACTTAAAGAAACACGTATATGAACTTATGAACCAGAGGATTCTCAGAAGGAGCAACAGCCCTTGGGCCTCTCCAGTGGTGGTGCTCAGAAAACTGGATGGCACGCTAAGATTTTATTGTGACTACAGGAGACTCAACTTGGTGATGGTAAAGGACGCGTATCCACCACCTCAAATTGCTGAATTGATAGATGTGTTAGGTCATGTAACATTGGAATGATAGAACAGAATATTGTGAAAACTGTGGTGACTATCCCATTCGGTCTGTTTGAGTAGACTCATATGTCCTTTGGGCTATGTAATGTTCCAGCCAGTTTCTCTCAGCTTATGGAGTCCATCCTTGAAAAATATGTAATGGATATATTTTTGCTGTACTTGGATGAAATATTGGTGTCTGCTCCCTCTTTGAGAAGAACCAAGAGAGGCTGGAAATGTTTTTCACCAAATCGAAGAAGGTGGAACTTGAACTGAAGCCCACGACAATTTAGATTCCTGGGATATATCATATCTAAGGAGGGAATAAGTGTGAGTATAGAGCAAATTAAAGTGCTCCAAAATTGGAGGCCTCCTGTAAACTGTAATGCAAACTAGAAGTTTCCTTGGGTTTGCCAGTTTTTATTGTCATTTTGTTCCTAATTTTGCACAAGTGGCTACACCGTTACACAAACTTATAGTAAAGCCAAAGAACGGGAAAGAAATCCCATTTATTTGGACAGAGGAATGTCAAAAGCATTTGAGAACCTGAAGGAAAAATTGTTGATTCCACCAGTGTCGGCATAGCCATACTTCAACCTTCCTTTCATCTTAACCACTGATGCAAGTTTCCAGGACTTAAGGGCAGTCCTGAGTCAAAAACAAGGCAGAAAAGAATACGTGATCGCATATGCAAGCTGAGGGCTGAAGAAGTCAGAAAGAAATGACAAAAATTATAATGCTTTCAAACTAGAGCTTTTAGTTTTAAAATGGGCTGCAATGGAAACATTTCAGGAATACTTAATTTATAAAAAATTTCTTGTAAGAGCCGACCACAACCCACTAAAATATCTGCTCAGCTAATTTACAGGCAGTCGAACAACGCTGGTTGACATCCTTTCTCATTTACCTGGCAGAGAAGAGTTAGAGCCTGTAACCAAAGACAATGAAAAATATTTCCTAATACTGTCTAACCAAGAGATTAAAGCCCGATTAGAAGCAAAGAAGATTCAAAGACTGTTCAATGGTCATGTTGCTCTACAAATGTCTCGGTGTGGGATGTGAATCAAGAAAGAGAAGTGTGTAGTAGAGAACAAAGAGAGGATGAAAACTTGAGTTTAATTATGGAAGCAACGGAGCACTATCAAACCTTGGAATTGGCTAACAGTTCAGTGGAAGTAAAAAAACTATGGATGCAGAGGGATAATTTAAGTGTGGAGGATGGGCTGTTGATATGCAGAATTGCAAGTCCCCGAGATGGGAGAAAAATTAAACAGCTAGTGGTGCTAAAAGGGTTCCGTAAAGAAATTATAAAGCAATTTCATGATCACCGGGGACATATTGCAGCTGAAATTACAGATAAAAACATAAGATGAGAATATTTTTGGGTACATCAATTAAGTGATATTAAGGAGTGGATCCAGAAGTGCAAGAAATGCACATTAACCAAAGAAATAGTGCCCACAGAACAAGCTGAAATGAGCTGTTTTGAGGTAACCTCTAGAAGTTGTGGCCATGGATCACACAGTCTTAGAAAAGGATCAGAAAGGATATGAAAATATTTTAATTATTATGGACATGTTCACCCGGTTTGCCATAGCCCTTGTGGCAAAGAATCAGTCTGAAAGAACTATGGCTAGAACTCTAGTAAAAAGATGGTTTGAGGTTTATGGCATAGCAAAGCAGATTCATTTGGATCAAGGCCATGCTTTCGAATTGGCAGTAATTAAAGAGCTGAATTGAGAAGAGCTGGACTACTCCATATCATCTGCAGGGAAACAGCAGGTTTGAATATTTTAATAAAACACTGCACCAAATCATAAAGACCTACGAAGTGAACAAGAAAAACAATTGGTCCGAGTATCTGACAGAAGTGTTTTAGGTGTACAACAGTTCTGTGCATTCCTCCACCAGATGTTCACCAGCTCATTTGTTTTTAGAAAGATCCAGGTTGTTACTTACTAATTTTATGCTGGAGAAAGATGACCTGTTGGAAACACTGAGTACAGAGGAATGGTTGCAAAACCATCAAAGAGAATGGCAATAAGAAAAGCTGCCCTTGAAACGTCTGCTTCTGAGCATTTGATCAACCAGCACATGGTTCTTCATTTGCGGGGGGGGGGGGGGGGGGGTCATGGGTGCTCATGCAGAGACAAGGATTTAAGGTAAGGCATGAGTTGAGCTGGTTATGGGAGGAGGAACCTTATAAGATAATTGAGGTGATTAGAATTTGCCTAAATACATATATAATATCTGGAATAAAGAAGGGGCTACAAAGATGTTACACCATAATCAATTAAGTTTGGTTCCTTAGGAAGTGGAAGAAGTAGAAGCTGTAGCTTTGAACCAGTTTGATGACTCCAATTCAATACTTTTAGATCATTAACCTTGAAAAGGAACAGGCAAACCTGCTGAAAAGAATAATACTTGGTGGGTGTTAAAGTATGAAACAAGTTATCTGAATCTTCTAATGAGGTTGTTTTTGTGGAAAGGTTGGAAACATGAGAATATAGTTCCAGGGGTAGAACCAAGTACATTTCCTATTTGCAAATCCCTGAGTAACTCTGGTAACCCGGAAGCCCTCCTCGCCTCCGTCCACATCATTAACACAGCCCCACAAGTACCTCGCCCCCCCCCCCAACAAAATCACAAACAACTGTATTTGGTACAAACATTTTGGTCGCAGCTTTATTTACAACTTGTAAACCGCCCAAAGGGCCTGAATAAGAATTAACATAACCCAGCCCCGCACCCCTTTACCGGAGGATGCCCCCCCCACCCGCCATCTTAGTAGCAAGGCGGAGCATCCTCCTCCCCCCCAAACCCCGCCGCCTGCCTCGCCATCCTAGTAGCAAAGGCCGGCTCCCACCCCCCCGCTACCGGGTCGAGACCCCCAACCGGGCTGTCTCGCCACACCCCCAAGGAGCATTTCGCCCCCACTGCTCATAACCAGGTCAAGCCCGCGCCGCTCCTGCGAGCGCAGGCTCTGTCCCCCCACCCCCCCCCGCGGCGACAACCACACCACCCCCCATCAAAAATGGGCGGGTGGGCGGGAACACGACCGGATTCCCGAGGAGCCGCGGCCAGAAGGAGAAGACGGCCACGCGGCTCCTCGCCGACACAGCGCCGCCCCCCCCGCCGCCGCCCGCCGGCCATTTAAATCGCTCCGACGTTGTGACGGAGCGATTTCAAACGCCGCGCTCGCCGTTCCCTCTCAACCCTCCCCCTCCCCCCCCCCCAGCAACCAGCACGCTGGAGGCCGAGGCCGGGCCCGGGCCCAGGTTACTGACGGCCGCGGGACCCGGCCCGCGGCCTCGAGCATTAACTCTGGTAACCCGGAAGCCCTCCTCGCCTCCGTCCACATCATTAACACATCCCCACACGTCCCTCGCCCCCCCCCAACAACATCACAAACAACTGTATTTGGTACAAACATTTTGGTCGCAGCTTTATTTACAACTTGTAAACCGCCCAAAGGGCCTGAATAACAATTAACATAACCCAGCCCCGCACCCCTTTACCTGAGGATGCCCCCCCCACCCGCCATCTTAGTAGCAAGGCGGAGCATCCTCCTCCCCCCCAAACCCCGCCGCCTGCCTCGCCATCCTAGTAGCAAAGGCCGGCTCCCACCCCCCCGCTACCGGGTCGAGACCCCCAACCGGGCTGTCTCGCCCCACCCCAAGGAGCATTTCGCCCCCACTGCTCATAACCAGGTCAAGCCCGCACCGCTCCTGCGAGCGCAGGCTCTGTACCCCGCCACCGGTGCGAGGTATGAACTATCCTCGCACCGCCCCCCCCATAAAGCTGCGACCAATCAGTTCCAAAGCTTCTTGCCAATCATTGAGCAATAAGTCCTGGCCAACCGGGGACAAGTGTACCCCGTCGGTACGGTACAGTCCAGAGCACCGGGGGTCCGCCCAAGGGTGCTGGACCTGCCACCCGCCAGCCTGCTGCAACCACCGGCCGATCTGCCTGTTGATCTTGGCTAGCCCTCTCGACCACCGCCGCTGCGACAAGCAGGCCGGCCGCGGGATGATGTCCGACCACACAATCGCCAAGTCCGGCCACTGCTCCTGCAGCGCCCGCAGATCCCGTTGTACAGCACGAATAAGTTGCCGGCACGTCCAACCGGAAAGATCATTGCCTCCCAGGTGTATCAGAAGTCCCAACGGCAGCTGCCGCCTCTCCGCGTGCTCTCGAACCACTGGAAGTAGCTGCCACCAACGCATGCCCCGCTGGCCGAGCCACACCAGCCGGAAATTACAGGGCACCAAGCCTAGGTGTAGACCCAGCGGACGAGTTGATGCTCTGCGTTCCGCCCAATAGACGAAGGAATGTCCCAGAAGCCACCATAAGCCTGGCGGGCCCCGTGCAGCACTCCATGTCGGCACGCTTGGCTGAACACCTGGAAAAGAAACACAGCATTAATACCCCCCCACACCCCCCCCCCCCGACACCCCTGCAGTTCACAACTGTTCTGGGCGCACATAGCCCGTGTAGGCCCTGGAGCTCCAACGCCCGATGCGTTGAATCACCTCACCCCGAGGCCCGCGGCCGCAGCACTGGTCGCCGCACCTATCCGAAAGGAATGAGAAGCGTACCCGCGCTCGTCCACGCCCAACCGCCTCAAGGCCAGGCGGAAGACCGCCGTGAATTGAAACTGGGTGACGGCCGAACCGTCCTCATGACAAAAGAAACAGCCAGCCCCAACCCGACGCTGACGCCGGTACATCAACAAGTTCTGCACCGGACAAGATTCCAGACCAGGGATGGCCCGCAACAGCACCCACCAACCCCGCCCCTGCGGGTCAGTTTTCGAGCGATCCAGAAATATCCGAACCAACTGCTCCTGCAGGTCCACCTGATGCTCCTGCAACCCTCCCCGACCCCCCCGCCCGCCCGCCTGGGGGACCAGTTCACTAACTCGAAAGGCCCCAAAGAATGCTGTGACAAACAACGCCCGGAACAGGACGGCCTCCAACGAGGAAGCCGCGACCTCGGGCAGGACACCCCAAATACGCAGCAGCAAGTCATGCGACACGGGACGGTGCCAATCTGAGGCAGGGGGCTGCACTCGAGCCCAACCGGCTAGGAGCCGCTTCACTACGTACGAAGTGCCCGGATTGCCCCAACCCGCCACCCTGCAAAAGAAGGAGAAAACCGACCAAAGCCGCCCGTGCCGCTGACCGGGACCAACCAGACTCCTTCGCCCAGACTATGAAAGACCCTGCCAAGAGGTCCCCAACGCTGCCACCCCTCCAGCCCCTTCCCCACAGAAACTCACGAACCCGTGTATACCCCCGCCGATAGGCTTTCCACGTACCTGGAGCCAGGGAAGAACGCAGCAACGAGATCATTCCGGCGTCCCAAGCTGCCAAAGGTGCTCCGGCACTACCGCCGCGGTCTCGTCCGCCCCCGGTGCCAATTCCCGAAACTGCTCCCACTGGAAACGAGACAAAGCATCAGCAATCCCATTCTGAACGCCCGGCACATGACGGGCCCGAGCCGTGATATTAAGACGAAGACAAGCCAGCACAAACACCCGCATCAACGCTGCTACCCGTGGACACTTGGGAGAATGGCGATTAATGACTTTCACCACCGCAGCGTTATCACACCAGAAAACAACCCGCCTATCCTGTAACCTCTCCGGTCACAACCATAAGGCCACCACAATCGGAAATAATTCGAGGAACGTCACGTTGCGCGTCAAACCACCTGAACACCACGATGCGGGCCACGGCACCGCACACCACGCGCCCTGGAAGTACAATCCCATGCCCGAACCACCGGCTGCATCTGAAAACAATTCCAGATCCCGGTTGGAAATCTCCCTGGACTGTAACAACGAGCAACCATTGTAGTCCGCCAGGAACGCATCCCACACGCGCAGATCGGCTCGCATCCCCGCATTGACTCAGATGCGATGATGCCCACATCGGACCCCGGCCATCGCCAACGATAATCTTCGCGCAAAGGGCCGCCCCATAGCAATGACCCGACATGCAAAATTCAGGTGACCAACTAAACTTTGAAGCTCGGTCAAAGTCACCTTCGCAGCGGAACCAACCGCCGCCACCAAGAGCCGCAGCCGCTCTAACCTTATCCGCAGGCAACCGGACCACAAACTCAATCGAATCAATCTCTATCCCCAGAAAGGAGATACGAGTCACCGGTCCGACCGTCTTGCCCTCTGCCAACGGGATGCCAAAATCCGCCGCCAAGCCCAGGAAAAGCCCCAGCAAAGATACGCACACGGCGGACTGGGCCGGCCCGACGAACAAGAAGTCATCAAGATAATGCACTATAGTCCGCCGCCCAGACATCCGCACCAGCACCCAGTGCAAGAAAGAGCTAAAGGCTTCAAAGTAGGCGCACGAAATCGCACAGCCCATGGGCATGCATTTGTCATAGTAGTACTGATTGTCAAAACGAAATCCCAGCAAGGGGAAGGCGGACGGGTGTACTGGCAGGAGACGAAAGGCTGACTCAATGTCCACCTTCGCCAACAGAGCCCCTTTCCCACATTGTCGCACCAGCTCCAATGCCTCATCAAAGGACGCATATCGCACAGAGCACAGCTCACGCGGGATATGGTCGTTCACTGAAGCACCGAGGGGGCAAGAAAGATTATGGATCAGCCGATACCGCCCCGGCTCCTTCTTCGGGATGACCCCCAGCGGCGATACGATAAAAGGCGAGAAGGGGGGCCGTTCAAACGGCCCAGCCACTCTGCCCAGAGCACGCTCCGCCGCAATCTTTCCCCGGGCCACCTCCCCCAACCGCATCACCGATACCGCATTCCCCCTTTCCAACCCCCCGCACTGGGATACGAAAGCCCTCGGAAAACCCTGCCCATAACATCGTCCCCGCCTTGCCATGTCTGGTAGCCGCATAAAGCTCCAGCCACGGCTGCAGCGCCAGCCTCTTAATGGGGGTAGGCGCTAGCCCCTCCGCATTCCTGTCACTTACTGGCAGCCGCCGCCCCAGGCACCGCTCTGCGGCTGCACTTGACGGCCGAGTGACCGGCGCCGCAAAGCGAACAGGCGTGCCGGAACTTACAGTCCGGGAAGGGGCAGGACGTTTTATTGAAGCGCCAGCACAGGTCCCCGCCGGGACCGCTCGCCCCCGTTCTGCTCGTCTCGGGCCCCGGGCCCGCTGACCGAAAGGGCCGCAGGCCGACCGGAGCCGCCGTACCCGCCGCCTTACCCGGACCTGTACCCCCCCCCCATACCGCCCCTTTTTGCCGACATTTGCGTGAGCCAAAGGTTGATATCCTTCATTCCCCACGACAACTGCCTGTTCTCCTCCATCCTGTCGCGGAACTCCTCATCATAATTGAGCCAGGCCCAACCTTCGTGCACCTGGGAAGCCGACAAGATGGCATCGGCGTAAGCTAGAAGCTCGCCGTAACAACTCGGGTCCTCATGGCCCCATACACTCGCCAGCCGCAAGAAAGCCCGCGTCCAATTCAACGTGTTCCGTGACACCTTCCGTACCCTCCCCGCTTTCTCGTCCTCTTTACGCTTCTTGCGACTCTCCCCTGAACGTTTTCTCCCCTCCAACAACCGGAAAATATCCAGGTAACGCCGCTTCACGATCCGCCTCCGCAACTTGCGCGGAACACTCTCCCACAATTCCGCGCAACGGACCACCGCAGACCCCGCCCCCTCGGACCCCGCCCCCGCTTGCGGGATGACCGTGGAGTCAGCCGAGGAAGTGGCTGAGGACCCGGACGACGAGGAGGAAGACGACGCGCTCCTCCGCCGACGCCGTCGGTGCTTCCGCTTCGCCTTGGCTTTCCGTGCCGGCGGAGCACACTCGCTCGGCACCACCACCGCCCCACCTCCCCCCGCCGCGACCCCCGAGAACTCACCTGCTGTCAACTGCGCCGCCGTCGTCTGCGCCTCCGAAGTGGACTCCGTCTGCTCCACCGAAGACTGGCCCAGCTGGCTAGCAGTCGAAGACATCACAGTGGATCCCACAGCCGCCGCTGAGGACCCACTCGGAGGAACCGGAGCAGACCCCGACACCTGCAACGGGAGAGGAGAGCCAACACACAGGGAGCCAACACCCGGGGAAGGCGGAAAGCCCGTCCCCGGAGGCGCCCACCCATACGGCCCCATCCCCCACCCAACACCCCGTCCCTGCGCCCCTCCAGAGGACCCTAACCCCCCGGCCGCCCAGTCTGCCACCCCCCAGGGGGGCTGCCCAACAGCCGGAAGCCCGGCACCCCAATGGTTCCCACCCCACCCCACCCCCCAGGCCGGAGCTTGCCCAGGTACCGGGGACCAAGCCGGCCACCCTCCCCCATGCAATCCGGCCCCCCCCCAACCCATAGATAGGGGCCCATAAGCCCCAGCCGCTGCCTGCACCCACCCAGGCCCCCCCCCTCCTGTACCATCCACCCCATCCCCAACCCCCCCGTGAGACAAGCTCGCAGCAACCACCCCCCCTTCAGTCACTCCCCCCCCCAACAACCCATCAACCTCCACCATTCCTGGCCCAGCGCCCACCCCCAGGGGGCTCCCCACCTCCCCAGGACCATTGAGACCACCTGCAGGGGCAGGGAGAGCTCCCCGCTTCCCGGCCCCGACCCGCCACTTAGCCGCCTTCCTACTACCCCCCGCACTACTCCTCGACCAGCTCCGGCGCCTGGTGCTGCCCCTGCCCCGCGGGATCCCCGCGGAGTACCCCCAGCCCGTGCCCCTGACGTCCTCCTGGCTCTGCTGGAGCCAGCCATGTTAGGGCTGCCCTACTCAGTGCCACCCCCCAACTGGTATTCTTCCTTTTCCTCTTATTTTATATTTCTGAGTTGTTTTTTTTTTTTTTTTTTTAAAGCCCCCTTCCTCGATGCACCCCCCCTCACCGAAGGCACCCACCCCGCGACCCCAAAATCCCCCCCAACGAACCCAACTCACCGGGACCCTCACCAGCCCGAAGAACACGACCGGTTTCCCGAGGAGCCGCGGCCAGAAGAAGACGGCCACGCGGCTCCTCGCCGACACAGCGCCGCCCCCCCGCCGACCGACGGCCAATGAAATCGCTCCGACGTTGTGACGGAGCGATTTCAAACGCCGCGCTCGCCGTTCCCTCTCAACCCTCCCCCTCCCCCCCCCCAGCAACCAGCACGCTGGAGGCCGAGGCCGGGCCCGGGCCCAGGTTACTGACGGCCGCGGGACCCGGCCCGCGGCCTCGAGCATAACTAATAAAGGGCTGTTACCGAGTTATTTGTGACAAAATTTTCAGATGCAGTAAAAGTCATTTGTAAAAGAAGAAAAAAAAATGGCGACAAATGAAAAAAATAAAAAATGCCAGAGTCAGCATTTAAACCTGCAGGGACACATGTACCCAGAAGGTTAGAAAATTTAAAAATGACCTTTTTGGTGCTTGGGCCGCTTAACAGGGCTGCTGATGGCAGCCTTGCTGTTTATTTCCCCCCAGGGATTTGGGTGCTGCTTCAGGCTGTTAGGGAGGATGCTTTTTCAATTCCTGGGATGCAGGAATGACTGAAGAATGGCACCATGGTTTTTTATTTAAAATAAAAAAAAATGAATTGGTGCTGCTTCGGTGACAGGTCAATAGCTGCATTAAAAAAAATGAAAGGAGGCTGTGGAGGGCCATGGTCATGGGCTGGTGGTAGGTGGTGCTCCCGCAGCATGTGAAGTCTGGGGATAGGAGGAGTGATCAGGTGCAGCCAGAGGGCTATTTATTTATTTACTTATTTAACATCTTTTATATACCGCTTTTCCGTTTTATCAAAGCGGTTTATATTGAAACATAGCAAGGTTTACATAGAATGGTACAGTAGCAACTATTTACATTGAACAATTAACAATTCAAATTATTTACATTATACAATTAACGATTGCCTGAGTGTTTATTTATTTTATTTTTATTTATTTAACTGCATTTATATACCGCTTTTCACCGGGTCAAAGTGTTACAACGATAGTCTTCCAACGTTTTAGCTGTTTGTAGTAGCTTGTGACTTGCTTAAAGTGGAAACTTGTTGTGGTTGAGGCTGTTGATTGGAATTTTGTTGCTGAGGATGCATGTTTTCTGTGGTGTAGTGCTCTGTGAAAAGGTGGCTATAGGCATGGGCTGGCAGTAAGAGGTGCTCCAGTGGCAAGCCTGGCCTGTGAGGTCTGGAGTCGTGGCTGGCTGTGATTAGGTGCAGCTGTGGGGGGGGGGGGGGGGGGCTGTTCTGAGGCATCAGGGACAGCCATGAGTCTTGTCACCTGCCACCAGTCTTTGAGAGTCAGATGATAGGGTTCTCCTTAGATTTTAAATCACTCATAGTACCCGGGGCAGATGTTAATTATCTGAACTATTTTGGAGAGTGACAACCAGGAAAGAAACACTAAATTCCCATGGAATACCCCTCCCCTTTAGGGGGAGGGGGAACAACAGTGGGAGTAAATAAAATGCCGAAAGCAGATAGGAGCCTCTGGACCAGTATGATGTTACAAAAGTAGAATTTTCTTATTTTCTTATTAAGAGACAATGCTCAATAAAGGTAAGTATCCAAATGTTGGTATTTGTACCAATATGTTTCAAATGTATATCATATAATAAAATTATATTCTTTAATGTGTCAAAATTTATCTCTATTAACACACATTACAGAAAAATAAACTGTGTTCTCCTTCACTGCAATCTATATTTCATTTTGAGAATTGTTAAATTTCCTCTTTACTATTTGAGCTCAAATAATGATGTCCCATATTGCTGCACATAAAGGTACTTATCTTCCAATGACTTGTTACTGTTGGGATTCTTGAAGATTCTTCTTTGTGAGATGTCTGCAAAGAAACACTGGTCTCAGGGCTTCAAATCAGGAACCAGATGATCTTCTTAATTTTTAATTCAAGCCTACCTCTTTTCCCTTTTCCCAACTAACACTTTCCCTTATCAACTCTTTCCTCTCACTCAATAAATAAAATGTAATACTTGTAAGATAGCAAACTTGCCAGGAGGGGAAAAAATCTCATTCATTCAATCATTTCTTCTACCTAGGTTTTTGGATTCTCCTAATTCATCAACACCTTACATTCAAAGCTCCCTCACCTCTCTTTCTACTTATAATAGTCACACAATTTCCCAAATAACTCACATTTATTATTTTTCCTCTACTAGAGAGTATTATCCCTGTCTCTTCTAGTTGACCTTTAACAGATACCCAACACACCACTGTCACAACTCAGGCAAGTCCCCGATACATACCTGTCAAAAAGGTTCCTTAATTAAAAAGGAAATGTTCAGATCTACCTTCTCAAGCAGGGAGCAGAGGGCACAAAGCACAGCCACACTATGTAAGATGAACAAAAGGTATTTATTTATTGAGGACCCAACTTAAAAAGTTTCTGCATTAAGCCTTCATTGGGGGTCTAAAAACGGACACGCAAATACATAATGTTAAAATATAATTAAAATAAAAAATTACAAAAATGAAGATACTAAAACATCACAATAAAAACATACAGAACTTTTAAACTAAAATGCCTACCAAAGGAATGTAACAGAATATGAATAGTGCCCCTCCCGAAGGGCGGTGCTATATTACTCTTCCCATTCTGAGGGGACAGATAAAACAAATAAATATACATACACAGATTCTGATACAATATATGTGTGTAAAAATAAGAAAAAGAAGAAGAAGAGGAATTGGAGAGAAAAAGAAAACCGAATACAAAAATATTCTCTGCCCCCTCATTGCCTTATGGTCTGTTTTTTATTTTCTGACAGCATTTCATACATATTCACCATTATGATTATAACTCCTTTGCTCAGAGCACCTTTCACTAGTTTCCCTCTGTTAAGCGATTACATCAGAGGGAGGAGTTTTTGCATATTTAAAAGTGCCCTTTGCTTCTGCATGATGTTTTTTCCCCGCAGGTGAACACATCACCGGGTACTGTTTCTCCGTTTTCAGCGATATTATCATCTTTTACCTGCCTTTATATATTTTCATGCTTGTATTATATGTTTTCAAGTATAGTTCTCACAGTGTCCGGTCAAGCTTGTAATCTTTAGCTTTTGATGTTTATATATGGTTTGTCACCATGTACGATGTTCTTACGTCGCTGGTATTGCGCTTTCTGTTACATAAATAAGAAGCTGTTTTAACTATTTGTTTCCACAAGCTGTTTTAACTATTTGCCCCACAGACTTACTGCAGTAACCGGGTACGGCGCACTAGCTGCCTCGCTCCCCATCCCCCCCCCCCAACCCCCCTCCCCCCAACCCGCTCCTTCACATGACTAGTATGCAATAACAACACCACACCTGTATCTGGACTTAAACTGGTCGCAGCTTTATTTGCCTTTAACAATAACTAAACCAAGTTTACAATCAACAAACTTACCCCTCCCCCTCCCCCCGCAGATCAAGCCCTCACCAGCCATCTAGTAGCAAGGTGATGCTATCTCCGCTTCCGCCGGGCCCAAGCCCCAGCTATTTCCTTATCCCTCCCTCATCCGGCTTCGCCATGTTATTAGCAAAAGCCCGAGGGATTGTCCAGGTCGGGGGTACCCCACCCCGTCCTAAGGATTGCCTCCGGCTCCGGACCCCGGAAACCTCCGGGATCCCGCCACCCCCTCCAGCTGCAACAACCCAAACCCCAAGTCAATTCGACCCTCCTGAGGGTGGGCGGGCGGGCGGGCGCAAACCGTCTTTCTCAGCCACCCCCCGAAAGACGGCCGCGCTCCGCGCCACCACCCCCCTTGCACCGAAGCCACGCTCCATGATTGGCTCCCGCGTTGCCAAAACAACTGCGGGGGCCAATCAGTATAAAGCCCAGCACGCGCCGCCGCCGGCCAATGCGGCCGACCCACCGGGAGCGAGCGCCGTGGCGCCCCCCCGGTTAATTACAGCCGCGGGCACGAGGCGCCGCGGCCTTCCCGTAACCGGGTACGGCGCACTAGCTGCCTCGCGCCCCCTCCCCCCCCCCCCCACCCCCCCTCCCCCCAACACGCTCCTTCACCTGACTAGTATGCAATAACAACACCACACCTGTATCTGGACTTAAACTGGTCGCAGCTTTATTTGCCTTTAACAATAACTAAACCAAGTTTACAATCAACAAACTTACCCCTCCCCCTCCCCCGCAGATCAAGCCCTCACCAGCCATCTAGTAGCAAGGTGATGCTATCTCCGCTTCCGCCGGGCCCAAGCCCCAGCTATTTCCTTATCCCTCCCTCATCCGGCTTCGCCATGTTATTAGCAAAAGCCCGAGGGATTGTCCAGGTCGGGGGTACCCCACCCCCGTCCTAAGGATTGCCTCCGGCTCCGGACCCCGGAAACCTCCGGGATCCCGCCAACGGCTCAGGACACCTAGACCTGAGCCGCCCCACCGGCAAAGCTGCGACCAGCCCTACGTCCTTGCATAATATCCTCCAAGGCCTCCTGCCAATCATTAAGGAGTAAATCCATCCCCACAGGGGATAGATGTACGCCGTCCTGCCGGTACAATCCCGCACAGGCCACCTCCGCCCATGAATGGAAAATCTGATACCCCCCATTACCCGTCACCCATCGACCAATCTGCCGATTAATTTTTGTTAACCCCCGGGACCACCGCCTCTCACCCCAGGAAGCAGGCCTTGGAATGATATCCGACCAGGCGAGAACCACGCCCGGAAACATAAGTAACAATTCTCCAAAATCGTGCTGCGCCGCACGAATCAACTGACGACAAGTCCAGGTCCCCAAATCATTGCCCCCAAGATGAATCACGGTGATGTCAGGCAGTCCTCGCTGACGCACATGGTGCCGCAGCAAAGGCAAGAACTGTATCCATCGAAGCCCACGCTCGCCCAGCCATGAAACGGTTACCAAGGAAGTTGCCAAGCCGAGGTTCATGCCAACGGGCCGTGTCTCTGCTCGTCGACCGGCCCAGTAAACAAAAGAGTGGCCAATCACCCAACAGCTACACGGTCCCTTTCCAAGATCTGCAAAACAAAAAGAACAGTTAGACACAACCCCCCACCCCTACAGCCGCACGTAGCTGCGGAAAGCCTGGGATTTCCATCTACCAATCCTCTTAATGTCTGCCGCAGGCAACCCCTCCCCCGCCGCCGTAGTCGCTGCCCCGATCCGAAACGAGTGAGGCGCAAACTGACTCGCGTCCTCACCCAACCAGCGGAGCGCTAACCGCAAAACCGCAGTAAACTGAAAGCGCGTCAGCACCCGCCCATCCTCGTGCCGGAAAAGACTCCCCGCTCCACTAGGCCGCAGTTGCAAATACGCCTGCAGGGAGGCAACCGGACACGTAATAGCCCCAGGCACCGCCCGCAAAATAACCCAGATCCCCTTGCCTGCTGGATCCGTCTTGGACCGCTCTAAAAGAACGCGAACCGCACCCTGTGTGAAGACCACGTGGCGTAGCAGCAAACCCTGAGGTCGCAACAAGCGACCAGACTCCGCCACTAACTCACCAACCCGAAAAGCCCCAAAAAAGGCAACTACGAAGACCGCTCGAAAATAGCGCAGCCTCAAACGGAGAAGTAACCACCCCGGGCAAAGCGCCACAAAGTCGGACCAGCAAGTCATGGGTGATAGGGCGCCGGCAATCACCCAGGGAAGGGCATGAGCGTTCCCAACCCTGCAACAACCGTCGCGTCAAAAAACCCCCCCCAACAGCCCCCCACCCCACCGCCTTCGAGAAAAAGGAAAACCCGGCCAAATGCAGACGAACAGCGGTCCGGGAAAACCCCGCCGCCTTCGCCGATAGCACATACTGACTCGTGAGGTGATCTGACACAGGTCCCCGCCGCCATCCGAGAACCGCCAGAAAGCTCTCCACTCTGCTGCAGCCCCTCCGATAAGCTGTCCAAGTAGCAGCCGACACCGAGCTTCTCAGCAAGTGGACCATCTCGGAAGACCAATCCGCCATAATTGCTCTGGGACCGATGCTCCCTCCTTGTCCGCAGATGGCGCCAACGTCCGGAACAGCTCCCACTTAAAACGGGAAAGAGCATCAGCAATCTTGTTAGTACTGCCTGGTATATGCCTAGCCCTAACCACAACATTGAGCCTCAAGCAGGCCAACACTACCTGACGCATCAAGTCCGCCACCGGCACGGACCGAGGGGCATAAGTATTAATAATGCTAACAACAGCAGCATTATCACACCACCACAGAAACCGACCGATTGCGAAGCCGGTCGGGCCATAACGTGAGAACCACCAGTATCGGGAACAATTCCAAAAAGGTAATATTACGGGTTAAGCCCGCAACACACCACTCCGGCGGCCATGGCTCAGCACACCACGAACCACCGAAATACACGCCTAAACCCAAACCTCCTGCGGCATCCGTATACAACTCTAACGCGTCGCTGGTGGTTTCGACGTCCTAAAGACCGTGGAACCATTGAAATCCTGCAAAAAGGTGTCCCATACACCCAAATCCGCCCGCATGCCCTGTGATATTCGAATACGATGATGAGGACGCGCCACTCCTATCGTAGCCACAGCGAATCTACGCAAAAACACCCTACCCATCGGGATCACCCGACACGCGAAGTTCAAGGAGCCAATGAGTGCTTGTAACTCCTTCAACGTCAGCTTATTGGAGGCAAGAGCATTCGCCACCAACACTCGCAACCTAATCACTTTATCAAGGGGCAAGCGCGCGACCATTGCTACAGTGTCCAACTCAATGCCCAAAAAGGTAAGTTTCGTCGTCGGGCCGGCTGTTTTGTCATGAGCCAAGGGAACTCCCCACTCGTGTGCTAAGCGTATAAATTCATCTAATAAGGCCTGACATCGACCAGAACGTGCTTCTCCCACAAACAAAAAATCATCCAAGTAATGCACAGTGTGCGCGCAACCAGTTTTCTGCGAGAAAACCCAATGCATAAACGTACTAAACAACTCAAAATACGCACAGGACACCGAACAACCCATGGGCATGCACTTATCATAATAGAACTGTCCCTGGAAGCAAAACCCCAATAAATGAAAAGCTGAGGGATGGACCGGCAACAGACGAAACGCCGACTCAATGTCCACCTTCGCCAACAGGCTCTCACTACCACAACGCCGGACGAGCTCCACCGCCACATCAAACGATGCATAACGAACCGTACAATGCTTCTCCGGGATGTGGTCATTCACAGAAGAGCCAAGAGGAAAAGACAAGTTATGAATCAACCTGTATTTTCCGGGCTCCTTCTTTGGAACAATCCCCAAAGGGGAAACTACCAGGTTAGGGAAGGGCGGCTCGGCAAAAGGACCCGCCACCCTACCCAACCGCAGCTCTACAGCCAGCTTATCCTGCACAATCTGCGGAAACCTCCGAACCGACGGCGCATTTTGAACCTTCCCCGACACCACTGTACCCACCACAGGAATCGAAAACCCCGTCTGAAACCCCTCCGCCAGGACCTTCCCCGCCCTGCGCCTGGGGTAACTCCCTAACCACAAGCGAAGAGCCGGACAAAAGAATTGGAGTCGGAGCCAACGCCAAAAGGTCCCTACTGCTTGAGGGGCAGCCCTCCCGCACCGACGGACCCCCGCTTGACACACTTAAGCGCGGAATGTCCCCCAGCGCAGATAGAGCAGGCGTGCCGGAACTTGCAGTCTGGAAAGGGACACGAAGACTTGTTAAAGCGCCAGCACACATCCCCTGCGCTGCCCCCCGCTGGTCTCGGAGCCGCCGGAAGGGTGCTCGCACGAAAGGACCGCAGCGATCCCTCAGCAGTCCCCGAGGCACTTTTCTGACCACTCACAAAACCCCGCCGGGGCGAACAGCCATCTGGGTTAACCAAAGATTAATATCTTGAGTCCCCCAAGATAAGGAACGATTCTCTTCCATTTTATCGCGGAATTTCTCGTCGTAGTTGAGCCATGCCCAACCCGGATGGGACTGAGAAGCCTCTAAAATGGAATCCATATAGGCTAAGAGCATCCCATACTGCTGAGGATGCAGATGCCCCAGACACTCGCAAGCCGTAAGAACGACCTCGTCCAATTCACCACGTTCCTAGCAACTTTGCGCACTCGCCCGGCCTTCTCATCCTCTTTCCGCTTCTTACGACTATCCCCCGTCCTCTTCCTACCCTCTAGTAACCGAAACAGATCAATATAACGCCTTTTCTGAATTTTTTTTTTTTTCGCAACTTCTTCGGTACCCCTTCCCATAATTCCGAGAAAGCTGCTAAAGTCGGCTGCACCGAACTTTGAGAAAGATCCCCCCTCCCGCTCTCACCAGACGTAGAGGAAGTTGACGAAGTCCGAACAGACGAAGAAGAAGAAGAACGAGATTTACGACGCCGGCGACGCGAGTGCTTACTTTTCCTCTGGGCCTTCTTGCCTACCTCACCCGACACAGCCAAGACGCCACTATCCCCCAAGCCATGAGCTGCCGCCGGGGCACCCCCGCCCTCCACCTCCCCGGTAAGGCTCCGGGCCAACTCACCTGCAGAACCGCTGGCAGTCCCCTCCGGTGAAACGAGTCCCCGCTGGATGGGTGAAACGGCAGGCCCCGCGCCAGTATCAGCTCCCGAACAGCTCCTTTCCCCGCTCGATGCCTCCGCACCTTGCAGGCTAGAGCGATAGAGATCTGCAGCATCCCGGAACTGCCATCCGGATGGTACCTGGGAAGAGAAGACACCAAAAGGCGAAGAAACACCAGCCATGGCCCAAGGCGGCGGACACAACCCCACCCAGTTTGCCCGGGAAGAGCCCTGCCCACTCCCACTCCAATGCTCCCAAGCCAATGGCGTGCCACCCTGCCCCATGGGGAAACCCGACATGCCCTGGTTATGCGAACCAACCCTACCCCCAGCCGATGCCCCCCAATCGGCAGGCTGCCCGGTCCAAGCCAAGACAGGGCTAACACCCGATACCCCCATAGCCTCCTGCCCTCCCAAACCGTAAGCGCCTCCCACACTACCACTACCCCCCGCCAGAGGAATAGTAGAGGCACCCGACCCCTCGGGAAAGGCACCCCTAGAAGGCGTCACATCAGCCTGTCCCCTACCGGTATGCCCGGTAGCCCTAGGGCCCCCGCGGTCCTTCCTCGTCTTGCTCCTCCCCCGCTCACTTCCCCTTTTCCTGCCGGCCCCACGCCTCAAGCCTCTCTGCTCCCCAGACTCGGACCCAGCTACAGTCCCTAGCCCCCCTTCACCCACCCCCCTTCCGGCACCCCTGCCCCTTGGAGCCCCCCTACCCCGTTTCTGCTGAGGCCGCATGGCACTCAATCACAGGCCCCAAAAAACACCCTGCAGCACACTTGCCTGAGACCAAAAGGGGGCCCGCACACAGCGAGCACGTGCTCACAGCTGACCGCCGCAAAGCAGACACCCGCAGGGACACAGGAAGCCGCCGACTCAGCGCTGTGTGGCCAGCCTCCGAAAACCGCGCCCGAGCTGAAAGACCGGACCCGGGACCCACCAAAGACTAAGGAGAGCAACCACGAGGCGCAACCGTCTTTCTCAGCCACCCCCCGAAAGACGGCCGCGCTCCGCGCCACCACCCCCCTTGCACCGAAGCCACGCTCCATGATTGGCTCCCGCGTTGCCAAAACAACTGCGGGGGCCAATCAGTACAAAGCCCAGCACGCGCCGCCGCCGGCCAATGCGGCCGACCCACCGGGAGCGAGCGCCGCGGCGCCCCCCCGGTTAATTACAGCCACGGGCACGAGGCGCCGCGGCCTTCCCGTTCTAAAGCTACTGTCTTTTGCATTTTTGATTTGACTTCTGTACTGGTTACTCACACATTTATTTTAATTTTATGCATCATTTTAAAAATACTTTGGTGTCAGTTTCCTATGTGACATATCTAACATATGGAGCCGGTCCGACGGTCCCCTTTTAATGTTTTCAGTCAGCATATCAGCTTATCATCTATTTATTTCTTTTATAGCCTTATTACAGTCTGTGCAAAATTTTATGTAGCTCCTTATTTTGTTTTTACAGACTGACAGTATGTCTTTTAAAATGTGAGCAGTGTTTTCCGTTTATTTTTCACCTCACTATGATTACTCTGAAGTTATTCTTATGGCGTCGGTTTCTGCATAATAAGCGCTGTATTTTCATTTTCCTACTAACACTAGAGTGCTTTTTCTTTTGAATGGTATTTTTGATCAGACTTTTATATGTACGTATGCTTCTTCTCTGATGGTGTGCTATTTATATTATGTTATGAATAAAACATTTCCTATGTTCTTTTCCTTGCTCCTCCCTTCCCTTCCCTCCCCTTCCCCCCTTCTCCCTTCCCCCTCCCCCACCTTTCCCTCTCCCCCTCCCTTTTCCTTCCCATCCCCTCTTTCTCCCCTCCCCTCCCTTCCCTCCTTTCCCCCTCCACCCTCTTCCTTCCTTCCCCGTCCCCCTTTCCCCCTTCCCCCCTTCCCCCACCCCCTCCCCTTCTCCTCCTCTTTTTCTCTTTTTTCTTTTTCTCTCCAATTCCTCTTCTTCTTCTTCTTCTTTTTACATACATATATTGTATCAGAATCTGTGTATGTATATTTATTTGTTTTATCTGTCCCCTCAGATTGGAAAGAGTAATATAGCACCGCCCTTCGGGACAGCCACTATGCAAATTCTGTTACATTCCTTTGGTAAGGCATTTTAGTTTTAAAGTTCTGTATGTTTTTATCGTGATGTTTTAGTATCTTCATTTTTATATTTTTAATTTTAATTTTAATTCTAATTATATTTTAACCTTATGTATTGTGTGTCCGTTTTTAGACCCCTGATGAAGGCTTAATGCCGAAACATTTTAAGTTGGGTCCTCAATAAATAAATAACTCCTGTTCATCTTACATAGTGTGGCCATGGTTTGTGCCCTCCGCTCCTTGTTTGGGTTTTGTTTCTGCAGAAGGAGTATCCCTCCCTTCAATCCAGATCTACCTTCTCCACACTTAAAAAAAAAAATCTTACCTTGGTTTTTAAAATTCAATTCCTTAACCCTAAACAGGGATTCTCTATATACCCCAAACTTTTATTTTAAAGGAAAATAAAATCTATTTTTTTCTCTGTCAGCTTCCAGTTGATACTTTTCCAGGATTTTTCACTAAGGGTGACTTTCCTATTCTCTAATACACCTATCTAAGAGATAGCTATCACTTCCTGTTCAAAAATTCTCAAAACGTTAAAATCATTCACTCTCATTCACAAGCCATATATGCTCTCTCAAACTCAATCAAACTCTCAAAACTTCCAATAAAACACTCATTCAGAGGCCTCTGCATTTAGACCCACTGAAATACAGCCACACTCTACCTTCCTCCCCCCTCCCCCACCACACAAAAACAAAAATGGCTAGAAAAGTGTTAATTAATTGAAAGGGAAAAGTATGCGCTTTTTCTGACTAAATGCAGAGTGACAGCTTGCTTCAGTAATGTTTAATGTATAGCAGTGTCATTATTTAGCATCCCGCAATTTATTCACATAAAACATTGTTTTATTTTCCTTTCAAAGATCCATTAGTTTGTTCTTTCTTGGTTTATAATTACTTTGTGTTTCTTTTCTGCTATATTGAAAGAATCCACCAAAGTCTCTGTCTGTAAGAAATTATGATATCTTTTCATTGTTTTTTTTAATATTCTTTCCCTTCTTGTTCACCTATTCACTAATAATCAGAGTTTTGTTTTACTTTAATGTGCTCCACCCCTTATATGAGATCCTGTCACTTCTTTCTTTTTACTCTTTTTTAACATGCATATTCTTTGTTTTCTATTGCTTTCATCCTTTTTTAGCCAGATGATAAATGCTACTTCCTTGGTTATATGTACAGTTCATTTTTTTAAAGTAAGGAAAGAAAGTTCAGTGACAAGAAGATCTGAAGTGCAACTTAAAGGGGACAGATGCAAGAAAACATTTTGCCATAGAATCGTGGTGGTCCCAGTGGCGGTGGTAAAGGCCAAAAGAGTAAAAGAATTTCAGAGGTCATGGAACCAGAAAAGTGGATCCCCACTTAAGAAAAAATCTGTGAATTTTCATTAAAATCATCTGTAATACCTGAAGACTGGAGGATTGCCAATGTACGCCAATTTTTAAAAAGTGTTCCAGGGGTGATCCGGGAAACTACAGACCGGTGAGCCTGACATCAGTACTGGGAAAAATGGTAGAAACCATCATAAAGAACAAAATTACTCAGCATGTAGATAGTCATGACCTAATGGGAGACAGCCAACATGGCTTTAGACAAGGAAGATCTTGTCTTTCTAATCTGTTGTTTTTTTTGAAGGTGTGAATAAACAGGTGGACAAAGGTGAGTCGGTTGATATAGTGTATCTGGACTTTCAGAAAGCCTTTGACAAGGTCCCTCATCAGAGACTTTTGGCAAAACTAAAGAGTCATGGGATAGGCGGCAGTGTACTATTGTGGATCAGGAACTGGTTAAAAGAAAGCAGAGGGCAGGGCTAAATGGCCAATTTTCCCAACTGAGAAAGGTGAATAGTGGAGTACCCCAGGGATCTTTGCTGGGTCTGCTGCTTTTTGACATATTCATAAATGACTTAGAAAAGGGAATAACAAGTGAGGTTATCAAATTTGCAGATGACACAAAACTATTTAAAGTTGTTAAAACCCAAGAGGATTGTGGAAAACTGCAAGAGGATCTTGATAAATTGGAAGATTGGGCATCAAAATAGCAGACGAAATTTAATGTGGACAAGTACAAAGTCATGCACCTAAGGAAGAACAACCCAAACTATGGCTACAAAATGCAAGGTTCCACATTAGGAACCACCACCCAGGAAAAAGATTTAGACGTCATTGTGGATAACATGTTTAAACCCTCGGCCCAGTGTGCAGTGGCGGCCAAGAGAGCAAATAGAATGCTAGATATCATAAGGAAAGGAATGGAAAATAAAACAAAAGATATTATAATTCCTCTATATCGTTCCATGGTGAGACCACACCTTGAATATTGTGTGCAATTCTAGTCGCCGTATCTTAAAAAGTATATAGCATTATTAGAAAAGGTTCAGAGAAGAGCCACCAAAATGGTAAAGGGGATGGAAAGATACTCCTATGAAGAAAGGCTAAAAAGGTTAGGGCTCTTTAACCTGGAAAAGAGACGGCTGAGGGGAGATATGATAGAAGTCTAAAAATTAATGAACGGAGTGGAATGGGTAAATGTAGATCGATTGTTTACGTTATCAGAATATAGAAAGACTAGGGGACATGCAATGAAGCTACAGGGTAAACTATTTAAGACTAATAAAAGAAAATATTTTTCCACTCAACGTGTAATCAAACTCTGGAATTTGTTACTGGAGGATGTAGTAAAGGCTGTTAGTGTAGCTGGGTTTAAAAAAGGTTTGGACAAGTTCCTGGAGGAAAGGTCCATAAACCATTATTAAGAAGGGACCCAGGATATCAATGCTTGACCCAGTACAAGCATTGTGGAACCTGTGTCTTTTGGGGAAACTGCTAGGTACGTATGACCTAGATTGGCCACTGTCGGAAACAGGATGCTGGGCTTGATGGACCTTGGTCTGACCCAGTATTGCATATATTATTCAGCAGATACTACAAACCATACCTGGAACCATACCTGGAACGATCCCCCTCCCCATTTAGTTTGGATATTCACAATAGATAAGCTAGAGATATATTCACTGTAGGTATCCTGAAAACCCAACAGGCTGAAGGGTAATTAAGATTGATTTAGGAGGTCCTGCTCCATTACATTGCGACAGGTAGGAAAGTGAACAAAACAGAAGGCCCTTGCAATCATTAGCTGACACTGAATTTTATAGGGTCAAACTACCCTTGGTGGGTTAGGACTTAAGTTGGCAAACAGCGACAAAAGAATGGATTTTCCGAATACTCTACCTTCTATTTTATATGAAGATACATGGTTACTATTTTGTAAGTTTTGAATCTTTAAGAAAGATATTTCAGAATGATCAAAAAAGATATTCACCTCTTGTTGGAGGCAGAGTCAATTTATACATTTTATCATAGGACCCAACCCTGTTAATTTCATAAATTCTTGTGGAGTTTACACATGGAGCTTACATATGTGAGCATGCACATATTCAAGGCCTATTTTCTAAAGTGAAGAATGCACATACTTTATAAAATAGGAGCTTAATTCCATAACATCCACGTCTGGCCCGTGGACACGTCTAAAACCAAAACGGGCCCCCTTTGAACCTGTTCCGCATCTGTGGGTCTGAACATGCCCACGGGTCTGGAATCAGGAAGGCACGTGTTCGGCAGGCACGTGCAAGCGCTATTCAGCCAGCCCCATACCCCAGATGTGGGGAAATCTTTTGGATGTCCCCGCGGTCACCATATTCTGAAACGTTACACCACACCCTTCAGGAAAAACATGAATCTCCTATATAGCTCATCACAGACAGTAGTTTGCAGATGCACACTAGACATAAATACCAAAGAGAAATGACAGCTTCTGCAACCTAGACCAGTCCCCCTCTTGCCCTGAAAAATGCTAGGTAAGCCCAGTGCAACCCAATATGGTATATGAGAATGTAAATGTGAACATGTATGTCAGGACATACCTTGCATCAAATGATATGTGGCATTAGGAACCAGCCCCAGTGATTCCTGCCTTAATCAGCTCTACAAACATGCCTTAAACTGCTAGGGATGGACCCTCACGAAGTCACAAAACCCCAAGTAACCTTGCAGGTCCCCAAAGGATGCACAATATTGCTGAACAACAAATGTATGCTCTTTTTGTGCCTCTGGCCTATAAGTGCACTCATTCTGTTGCTCTGCACTACCATTCCCCTCTTACCTCTCCCTACACCCCTTCCTGTGAACACTGCTCTTCTGTCAGATTGCTTCTATCTGTGCCCTTCCCTTTTACTGCCAAATCCTGACATTGCTCCCTTCACCTTGCGGATTCATATTCCTGGAACAAACTACCTGAGTCTGTATGTCAGGCTTCGTCTCTGGCTCCTCTCAAATCCAGGCTGTGTGCTCACCTCATCGGTGCAACTGTTGGATTTGATACACCTAAGCCGCCTTGTGTTTCTTGACCATTCCCCCTGGATCAATGTTCCCTCTAATTTTCTGTAGGCTGTGTGCGCATAAAATATCAGCTGTGCAGCTTTTGAAGGAAGGTTAAATTTTTTGTGCGCCACATAACGACACTTGGAGTTATATACTTTCAAATTTGACTACACATCAGAATACAGTATGTACACCACATTGTGGAAGCATCGCATAACAAAGAGAAAAAGAATACATAGTAAAAAAGAAGGCACAGTATTACTTACATGGATTAGCAGTTTAACACAAATCCAGAAATGTGACTTAATTTTAAAACTATGGATTTCCATCTGGATGTATCCTGCTCACAGCTGCTGTTGTCTGTCTCAACTAGATTGTAAGCCCTGCTGAGCATCTGTTACATATATCTGTGCAGAGCTGCACATGTCTTGTAGCACTATACAAATGATCAGTAGTAGCTGTCGTTGCAGTAGGGCCTTCTGTCTATGGCATCTGAGGCCCATCTATCTGGGTAGTGGCATTTCTTACACCTGTTCCATCTGGCGTGTGTCGGTCTGTATACATCCGCTATCTGTGGGGCAACACTGTCTGCCTTCCCACAGCCAGCTTTGTGGCTCTGCTGCCCTGGTCAGGACTGTATGGGTATGGGAGGGGAGATCTCTGTGCCATCACACTAAGTAGCCAGACTCCAGATATATCACCACTCTTGCAGTTCTCATTGATTCTCAGTAAGGATATGGTCCTGGAGAAACACACACCATGTGGGCAGCATGGGACAATCCGGGGAATGTTGGTGCTACATCAGTTGTGTCTCCAGTGCCCTATCACACTGCCAACAATATCTGATCTAATTACTGTAGAGTACCCTATGTAAATTAATCCAGAAGGAATTAGCATAGGTTCCCTATGGCTAAATATCAAAACATATCCCTGTCAATAATAGGAACACTCAGAATAAGGACAAACAGCACCAATACATGCTCAACAGCAAAATGTGCATCATGGGCATGCATTAGTGCTGCTTGCACTGTTGAATGCCTTTATTCTGAGGGTCCATTATTATTGACGGGGATATTTTTTGACATTTGGCTATAGTGAACCCTCTCTGAGTTTGACTGCCTAGTCACACTGGCATCTGGTGAAACTTTGGTTATCCAAAAGGTCCAAATACTGACCAGGCTTTCATGTCTCCCCCTGAATTGCAGATGAGCATACCAGATCCCCCCTTGTGCACCCCTCAAACCACACACACACATACACACACACACACACACGCGCACACACACACACGCACATGCATACTCACTTTCTGTCACAGAAACATGACTCTGCCAGAAGGATGCCCTGAACCTATACATAACAGCTATGGCATAACATAATTGCATGGGGTATCAAGACTACAAATATGATCTCCGTTTCTCACCCCAAAAGGAATTCTTTCCCTGCTCATATCCATGCAATCCCTGCATCAGCAGTCCCATTGTTCTGAACAGGGGAATTGTTAGGGTCCCATAGATTGGTTCCTTTAGCACAAACAGCACATAGGTGCATAGCACAAATAACCACTAGTGTTCTTCTAAATATTTCTGTAAGGGTGTTTAGAAATGTTTCTTTATCTTACAATATTTCCTCACTTCTGTTCCCTGTATCTTAAGAATACATCTTGTATTTTTCCAGACTGCAGTCACACTAGTTCAAAACATTCTTGTCACAACTATTCTTCTATATGGGACACATTGCAGAGCATAGCAGAATATTTTCTAAGCCCTGGCCTTATATCATGTTTCAGCAGGAATAACGTGGGTGTTTCTGGGAAACACTTAATACAAAAACAGGCCCTTCCTGAATATGCTTTCTACATCTCCATGGCTGACCACGCCCCTGTTCCTTGCTCTCTCACCCATGTTCTGAGATCTCTGTGCTAGCGCCGTGGACGTGCATGTCAGCAGTGTTTCAGAATACGGTCTGGGATGCTTTCGGCACATAAACATCCCCCCCACACGTTCAAACTGCTTATGTGTGTGGAATGACCCATGGAATGACCTCCTAGGGGTGTAAATGGTGTATACACATTTATAAATTAGGCACAAGCACTTATGCCTGCCCTATGACACGAGTAAATGCCCAATCTAGACTTTTCTGGTCTATGCATAAGATACAGCATTTTATAATTGACGTGCATAAATTTGAACCACCCGCACTCCATCCCTATGAACACCCACACCAAAAGTATGTGCCATTGGTCTGATGCGCGTACTTACAGAATAGCACCTGCCTTATGTACATGCATAAAGACCCATCTGCATGCATTGTTGTTGTTGTTAAGTGCTGTTGAGTAGGTGTCGACTCATGGCGACTCTCTGGATAGTTGTCCTAAATTGTGTTCAATTTTCAGTCAGGCGACTCATTGTTGACAGACTGGCACCCGTAGCTGCTATTATTCTATCGATCCATTTCATTGCTGGCCTTCCTCTTTTGCATTGACCTTCTACCTTGCCAAGCATGATGTCTTTCTCTAATGATCAATCTCTTTGTATGAAGAATGAAAGTTGCAGTCTTGTCATCTGAGCTTCTAAAGAAAGCTTAGGTTTGATCTCATCTAGTACTGACTGGTTTGTTCTTCGGGCAGTCCATAGTATACACAGAATTTGCTGCCAGAACCATAATTGAAAGGCATCAATTTTCTTCCTATTTATTTATTTATTTATTTACATTCTCTTATATACCGTGCTATTCTGCATCAGTGCAGTGTATTCTGAAATTACATTGAACAGGGCATTATAACTTGGAGATAACTATTTTACAGGGAACTGTCCAACTTTTGCATCCATATGATGTTATTGAAAATGACATGAGTTGAACAAGTCGAATCTTTGTATGGAGAGAGATATCTCTGCTCTTGAGAATCTTGTCTAGGTCCTTCATAGCCATTCTGCCAAGAGCAATGCATAGTCTGTTTTCTTGACTGCTAGTCCTGTCTTTATTGATTGTTGATCCAAGTAAGTTAAAGCTGTCAACTATT
Organism: Ichthyophis bannanicus; assembly: GCA_033557465.1. Taxonomy (NCBI): domain Eukaryota; kingdom Metazoa; phylum Chordata; class Amphibia; order Gymnophiona; family Ichthyophiidae; genus Ichthyophis; species Ichthyophis bannanicus. The sequence goes on along the minus strand of CM066032.1, from coordinate 401,639,931 downwards.
TCAATTTCTTCTCCATCAATGATGAACTTATTGATTTTTCCAGTTGTCAGGATCTTTGTCTTCTTAACGTTAAGGTGCAGACCCATTTTAAGACTATATTCCCTGAACTTGAAAAGCATATGTTTCAAATCATCTTCACTTTTAGCCAGTAATGTGGTATCATCAGCATAGCGAAGGTTGTTGTTGAGTCTTCCACCAATCTTCACACCTTGGTTGTCTTCATACAGTCCTGCTTCTCTGATGATTTGTTCTGCATATAAACTAAACAGGGGGAAAGTATGCAGCCTTGTAGTGCACCTTTGCTGATTTTAAAACCATTCTGTTTCTGCTTATTCCATTCGAACTGTTGCTTCTTGATCAATGTAAAGGTTGTGCATGAGAGCGATCAGGCGTTCTGGTACACCCATGCTTCTTAATGTGGCCCAGAGTTTCTCATGGTTTACACAGTCAAAAGTCTTCCTGTAGTCAATAAGATACATATAGATATCTTTTTGGTATTCTTTAGTCTTTTTAAGGATCCATCTCACATCCGCGATGATGTCTCTTGTTCCTCGCCCTTTCCTGAACCCTGCTTGCACTTCAGGTAGTTCTCATTCCAGGTATGGTTCCAGGTATGGTTTGTAGTCTCTGCTGAATAATATTGAGTAGAAGCTTGCTGGCATGTGGGATCAGAGCGATTATGCGATAATTTCCACAGTCAGTTGGATCATCTTTCTTTAGTATTGGTATAAAGACAGATCTTTTCTAGTCAGTTGGCCATGATGTTGATTTAAAATTTTTTGTCATAAAGAAAGTCAAAATTAATTGGAGGGGCGGGGAAATTAATAAAACGATTATGAGGTTGGAACAGAGATACATTTTTTTATTAGACTCTTTGGTCCCCAATGGGCTCAATTTAGATAAAGATTTATCAGTTTTCCTTTGAGGCTCATTCCCTCTACCCTCTCCTCTGCAATCTATACCTTTTTGATTGCACACCTTTTTTACTGCCTTCTGTTCTGTAGTATATATTTTTATAAGCAATAGTTTTAGGTATGATTCATCATATCTTATACTATACTGTACATATTTTTATTCATAATTTAAAATTTTTTGTCATAAAGAAAGTCAAAGTAATTGGAGGGGAGGGGACATTAATAAAACAATTATTGCCTTCCGATTATAACATGAGCGGGCGTTTTTTCATTTATTGTTTTTTTGACATCTATTGTTTTATTGCTTTTTTATAATTTTTAAACAGATCCACCATGTTTCTTTTCATTTTCACAGTCTGACCTCCCTTTTTCTTGGCATTTAGTACCCCTCTTTTTGTTTATACTGTTTTTTACCACTCTTCATTCAGTTGACTCCAGAGGTGTCTCTTTTATTAAAGCGCATGAGCGGGCGTTTTTTCATCTATTGTTTTTTGACAACTGTAAGTGTCTGCCGCTGAAGAAAAGGTAACATTGACTGCTTCACAATATGTTGGCTGATATTGTTTTTTAAGTTGTGTTAGGAAGTCAGTATATGGAAGGCCGCGGGGCGAAGTCCCCGAGCGGCCGGCGTAACTGGGGAGCGGTCAGTTGCAGGTCCCCGAGGTGGAGGCAGTCGTCGGGAAGCTGAGGTGTCATTTAAACTGATTGGCCCCGTGGCTTGAAGGAATGCCGCGGGAAACAATGGAGGCCGCGGGGGTGGATAGGGAGTCGGAAGCGGGGAGGCGGGTCCCGTGTGGCGGCAATCGGCAGTGATCAGAGCGAGGAGACGGATCGCTACGGGCTCGTGCTGCTTTTTTTTTTTATTTCTTTTCTGTCGGTTCTGCTTGGTTCTGCCTTCTTCTTTTCCCATTGTGTTGCAGAGGACGGGGTTGACGGCGGGTGGAGACTGCTGCCAGAGGAAATGTGCCTGGAGAGAAGAAGGAGGGGAGCAGAATGTGGTGCGGTGGTGGGCACGTGGTCCGGTAACAAGGCAGGGAAGATTATTGTGGTGAATGGTGTAACTTTAAATTGGAATGTAAAGTGATACAGGATAATTGGAAATAGCTGATTTAGCATTATTTTGAAGTGCATGTACATGTATTTATAAAACACTGTAAGTAGTTTATGGTATTCTTTGTGTGTGGCTTTATCTGATATAGTGGGTAAAATTTATGTAGATAATTTATAAAAAAAAAATCTGTAAGTGTGTTGGTGGGGGGACATCTTTTTAATGCCATTGCGCAGGGGAAGAAGGGGTCAGGCTGGGGTGGGGGTAGGCAGGGTAGATGCGGTGGGGAGTTTGCAGGACAGGACGGATCAGCAAGACATCGGGGGGTGCAAGACAGGGGAAGGGGTGCCAACCATAGGGGAAAGGGGGGGTGCAAGGAAGGTGAGAGGTCATAGGGGGCCGGGCTCTGCAGTAGGGCATGATCGGACCCCCACAAGAGGGGAAGGGTCTTGCAGTACCCCAGGGCAGAGACCCGAGCGGGGGCGGCGTGGTGCTAGGGACTGGGGCCGGCAGGTTAGAGGTTCTCGGGCGAGCCCATTTTTAGGGCAAGCCTCCAGTCTGTCGGACACGAGAGGGTCACAGGATGGGTTTATGGTGGAGCAGCGAGGACAGGGGGATAGCGGTTGCTCTTCAGGGGGGTGGGGGGTTAGGGAGGGGCAGGGAGGCACAAGGGGTAATTCAGTTCCGGATCTTTGGGAGCATTGGAGGGAAGGGGGCAGGGTTCATCGTGCGCAGATTGGGTGGGGGCGTGGCAACCGGCTTGGCCTTCCTTGTTCCCCCCCCTCCCCCCCTCCCCCCCCTCCCCCCGTTTTTCCTTATTTTTCACCTCAGGTATCCCAGGCTTGGCAGAATCAGAACCCAGGAGGGTCAGGAGCAATTGGCCCTGCAGTGGTCAGGAGCAGGGAAGCAGGAGTGGGTGGATCGAGGACAACGGAGGAGGCTCGAGAAGGAATGGAAGGATCGCGGCAACCTGTGGAGGCGGCTATGGATTCGACGCCTGTTACGAGTTTGTCGGTACCAAGGGACGAGGCAACAGGTGAGATACCAGATGCAGGCTTGGGAGGGGTTGAGAAGAGGGGGTCTTACGAAGGGGTGGGCAAGAAAGCGCGCAAAAAGCGAAAGCATTCCCACAGGCAGCGCAGCAGCTCAGGTTCCTCCACATCATCTTCAATGGGCTCTATGTCTTCGGGAAGGGATAGTGACGAGCGGCTGCAGGGGAGTAATGTCGACGTAGGAGGACAGTCTAGCGGTGCGATTCCGACCCTGGCATCGTTTTTGGAGTTGTGGGAGGGAGTGCCCAAAACATTGTGGCGGAAGATAAGAAAAAGGCGTTATATTGACATTATTCATTTGCTGGAGGGTCGGCGGCGGTCTGGGGAGAGTAAAAAAAGAGGAGGGAGGACAAGAAGGCAGGAAGGATTAAGAAGGTGTCGCGGAATGTGGTGAATTGGGCGAGGGCCTTCTTAAGACTGGCCAGGTCTGGGGGCAAAAACATCCTTCCCAGTAAGGGATGCTGTTGGCTTATGCTGTCTCCATATTGGAGACGGCGCAGACTCACGAGGGTTGGGCGTGGCTGAACTACGATGAAAAGTTCAGAGATAAGATGGAGGAGAGTAAATCTTTGTCCTGGGACACTCAGGACATTAGCTTAAGGCTGACGCAGATGTCGACCAGGGAAGGAGCCGGGGGGGTTAAGGGGGACAAGAGGTGGAGGATCGAATGCGGTAGGTGGGGGTCGGTGCTTTCGTACAGGAGGTGGAGGACTTCAGCAGAGAATGGTTGGGACTGGAGTGGGAGACATTTGTTGGAGGTTCAACAAGTCCTCTTGCCCATTCCCGGATTGTAAGTTCCGGCACGTCTGTAATGTATGCAGCGGAAGCCATGCGGCCATTAAATGCGTTAAGCGGGGCCCCCTCCTGGCTGGGGGTCAGGCCCCCAAGCAGTGATCAGGCATCGAGACTGGCTTTGACGCCCATAAGGATTGAAGCCTTACGGCCTTGGCTGCGGATGCACCCGAGGCGACGGGACAAGGAGGTGCTGGATTCTGGCTTTCTGTCCGGTTTTGTCATACCTGTTAGGGGTAGGGTGGGGGCGACAATGGCGAGGAACTTGCATTCAGTTAGTCATTTTGCGGATGTGGTAAGAGATAAGTTGCGGGTCGAGTTAGAGCTGGGAAGGATTGCGGGCCCATTTGAGGAAGTCCCGTTGTTGAATTTTGTGGTTTCCCCGCTCGCGGTCATTCCCAAAAAGGAGCCGGGGAAGTTTTGATTGATCCATAATTTATCTTGCCCGTCGGGGACTTCGGTGAATGATCATATTCCTAAGGAAGTTTGTGTGGTGCGATATGCGTCTTTTGATGCGGCAGTAGGTTTGGTGCGGAAGAGCGGTCAAAGGTGTTTGCTGGCTAAGGTAGATATCGAGTCAGCTTTCAGATTGCTACTGGTGCACCCATCTGCGTTTCCATTGTTGGGTTTTATATTTGAAGGACAGTTTTATTTTGATAAGTGCATGCCTATGGGATGCTCGGTTTCGTGTGCGTATTTTGAGAAGTTTAGTTTGTTTATGCATTGGGATTTGGTTAAGAAAGGGGGTTGTTCGAACGTGGTGCATTATTTAGATGATTTTTTATTTGTCGGCGAGGCTCAGTCAGTCAGCTGTAAGGCATTGTTGGAAGGTTTCGTGGAATTGTCGGGAGAGTGGGGAGTGCCATTGGCTGTGAACAAGACGGAGGGCCCGTCGACTACGCTCACCTTTTTGGGCGTGGAACTGGACACAGTTGAGATGGTGGCTCGCCTCCCACTAGAGAAAGTGTGTAAGTTACGGGTATTAGTGGCTAACGGGAGGGCATCCAAAAAATTAATGCTGTGGGAGATGCAAGCACTGATAGGCTCATTGAATTTTGCCTGCAGGGTTATCCCCATGGGGCGAGTATTTTTATGTAGGTTAGTGGCGGCCACCGCGGGTGTTACAAAACCGCATCATCGTATACGAGTGTCGAGGAGTATTAGAGAAGACTTAGCGGTATGGGATGGATTCCTGAAGGACTTCAATGATACGGTGGTGATGCTAGAGACGGAGATGTCTAGTAGGGATATGCAGCTATTCATAGATGTGGCAGGTGGTGCGGGATTGGGCATTTACTTTGGGGGGTCATGGTGTGCAGAGGCTTGGCCACGGGAGTGGTGGGAGGCGGGGCTAACCAGCAATATTACGTTCCTGGAGCTGCTTCCCTTGTTTTTAGTCCTGGAGCTCTGGCTGGGCAGACTGCATAATTGAACAGTGGTTTGGTGGTGCGATAATGCAGCGGTGGTATGTGTCATTAATAACTATGCGCCACGATGCATGCAGGTAGCAGCATTGATGAGAGAAGTGGTGCTGGCATGCCTGCGTAGCAACGTGTATGTGAAAGCCAGACATATTCCAGGGCGTACTAACAGGATTGCTGATGCTCTTTCCCGTTTCAAGTGGGACTTGTTACGCACACTGGCACCAGAGGCGGACGTCGAGGGAGCGAAGGTCCCAGAGCGATTGTGGCGTGTTGGCCTGCCGAAATGTTAAGTCTGCTCTGGAGCTCCGTGTCCAGGGCGACGTGGGCGGCGTATCAATGAGGATACAACAGAGTCGTCGCCTTCCTGGTGGAGCATGGATAGAAGAGGGGGGGGGGGTGTCTGATCAGTTAATGGGGCAATATGTGGGGTATGCTAAGGCTACCGGGATGTCATGAGCAACGGTGCATATGCAGTTGGCGGGTTTTAACTTTTTTGCTAGAGCGGTAGGCTGGGATGTGGCTGGGAGGGGATTTTTGACTCGCAGGCTGCTGCTGGGGTGGGAGAGGTCCCAGCCAACCCCTCGGGATAGCAGGCAACCTATTACACACGAGTTGTTATCCAGACTGTTGATGGTGTTGCCAGAAATAGCAGCGTCACCTTTTGAAGTAACTTTGTTTTGGGCGGTTTTCGTTGTGGCATTCCTTGGAGCCTTCCGGGTTGGGGAGATGGTATCCGATTCCAGGAGGTACGGTACTGGGTCAGGGTTTCGGTGCAAACATGTGCACATGATGAAGGGGCGGCTCTGCATATGGTTAGCACGCTCCAAGACGGATCAGACAGGGAAAGGATGCTGGGTTGTCCTGAAGGCTATAGAGGGTTTGTCAATGTGCCCAGTAGGAGCCATGCAGGCGTATTTGAGGCTGTGACCGTTGTTGCGAGGGCTGCTCTTTCTGCATGTGGATTCCAGCCTGCTGACGCGGTTTCAGTTTTCAGCGTTGCTACGTATGGCCCTCCAGAGGGTGGGGGAAGATCCTCTTAAGTTTGCCCCGCATTCATTCCGGATTGGGGAAGCGACTAGTGCCGCCGCGGCTGGGCTACGGGATTTGGAGATTCAACGCATCGGTAGATGCCGTTCGCAGGCCTTTCAGGGATTTTTGCATTTGTGAATGTTAACGAGAGTGGACAGGCCAGCGGCTAACTGTTTATTTTCTTCACAGATTGGGAACAGGCCCCTCGTCGTTGCAGGCTTATTGGGCACTCCTTTGTGTATTGGGTGGGCCAGCGAGTGGCAAGGCGGCCAGTGGGGCCCAACATGGGATTGGACGCCATGGAGGTGACCGTTTTATGGCTGGGCGAACTTGGTCTTCGGTGGCCACAGATGTTGCCTTTGCTTCGGCACCTCGGGCGTGAGAAAGGAATACAGCTAAATACAGCTAAATAAATAAATAAAGGAATGCCAGCAATGATATTGCTGCATCTGGGCGGCAATGATTTAAGCTCCTGGACCTGCAAGCAATTAATCCGAGCAGTCAAGAAGGATGTGGCTGTAGTGCTTGCAATGTTTGTGAATGTCATCATTCTTTGGTCAGACATTATTCCAAGGCCTGCCTGCTGGGCGCATCAGAGGTGGTCAAGGGGACTGACAAAGATAAATAGGCAGATCGGCCGATGGGTGTGTGAACGGGGCGGCTATCAAATTATGCACCCATAGGCCGAGGTTGCATGTGCCGGCTTATTTAGGCAGGATGGGGTGCATTTATCCCCGGTAGGTGTGGATCTGCTTCTGAACGACTGGCAGGAGGCGTTGGAATATGTGCTTGCCCAGGAGGGTCGCCGGTCACAGCTTGTTAGGGGGTGGCACGGGGACCATAGGTTGCCCATGCCGGTGGCGGGAACCCGGAGGTGTCCGGGGTCCGGAGCCAGAGGTGATACTTGGACGGAGGTGTGGGGCCCCCGGCCTGGTCAGCCCCTGTTGGGCTTTTGCTAATCATATGGCAGAGCTGGAGAAAAGGGGAAGGTAGTAAAATAGCCACGGGCCTGTCCGCGGCGGTTGTGGAGTGTATGCTCACCTTGCTAATCATATGGCTGGTGAGGCAGGGATCCGCTAGTTAGATGTTTATGGTTGTCTTGAATGTTACTGTTATTAAATGGTTGAATAAAGCTGCGACTGGTTTGAATTCCCAAAAGGCATGGTGTGTTTATTGCACAAGAGTGACGGGAATGTGGGTGAAGGGGGGGGGAGGGGGAGGTGAATGGGGGGAGCATCTGGTCCATCGTACCTTGATTATTGCCTGTTGTCGTTTTTTGATTCTTTATAGCATACATTCTTTATGTTTGAGTTCTGTTTCGGAAGTACCCCTTCTTTTTTTGCGGGCTAGTTTTTTCAAATTTGGTTTTTAAACATTATATTTTAATTCTGTTATAACAGTTTTTACTGTTTGATTATCCACATTTATTTTTCTTTTCTTTTTAGAGACATCTTTACGATGATGTTTTATCACACACATTAAACGCTCATGGATTAGATTTGGTATTTACGATGATTATGGTCTATAATCATGAGCAAATTGTTCTAAAGATGTGTTTTCAATCTTGTTTTACAAAGCTAAGATTTGGATGGTGTTTCACGTTCGCGTGCACACTTCCATTACTTTTATTGGTGATATTTTTAGCTGTTTTAAAGGTAGTTTAAACCCCCTTTTAAACATTTTTGTTTTGATACAAAGCTCTGTTTTTAAGTTTGATGTTTTTAGCGGTCTTTCAGAATGTCCTTTGTGGTTATATATGTTTAACCTCCCCTTTTCCCGTTTTTATGCAAGTTTAAGATGGTACCTTTTGAATTAGTTGTAAGTGTTCCCTTACTGCTGACTCACTCCTGCTTTCTCTTCTTCGCTTTATATACATTCATGTTCAGTCATCCATATCTTTTTAAATTTATCTGCCCTCCATGTTCCACTATTCATAATTTCTATATGTATTGTTTATGATTGTTGTTAATCTATTTATTTATCCGTTCTTTAGAGCATACAGATTCATAGGTCTCTGAAACAGTACGTTACAAGACCCTTTGTTTAATGGTCTTTTATAGAGGTATTTATGTTTTTATATGTCACAAATCTTTTTAATCTTTTGGGTATACTCGTTTGTTCTTTGTATTTATCTATTTATTTTTATATGATGTTTTATTCTATTTTATGTTATTATTTTTAATGAATCATTTATTTTCTTATTGTTGTTAATTACTTTATTATTAATTTATGGAACATGTTGCTATTGTTTTGTTCCTTTATGTTTTTAAGTATTTATATGTTTATATTTTCAGTATATGCCAGATAAACCCCTGACGAAGTGTGACGAAACACGGCCTGTGTCTGGTTGGCATTTGTTCAATAAAGCTCCGTTTTTCCTACTAAGTTCAATGGACCATTGTCTGACTCAGCAAGGCATATTCTGTATTCTCATAACTTTTCTTTGCCTGCACCCAGTATTTTCTCTTGGCTCTTTTTAAATTGACCCACAAATTCTGCAGTTTCAAAAGGGTTTTTTTTTCCATTATCATCTGGAAATTAACTAGTACAGAGATTAAATCCAGTGTTGATCAGCCCCTCCCCTTTACAGCAATATGTAGATACACAGAAGATGGAGGAGGGACAAGTTATGCAGCTTCCATAAATGCAAGACACTGTAGCTTAACTATCAATGCTAAAGAAATCAATAGGATAACGTCTGATTAGTACAGCATACATGAGTTCTCTCCTATTCATGCAAAGTATGAATGCACTTTTTCACACCTAATTTACCCTAGCTAATTTACAAAGAAGAACCCATTGGATAGTTTCTCTTTAAGAATCTGCACAAAATACATGCAATAAAGGCACCCAGGTACCTTACAACTATGAAAGCTATTTAAAAATGCCACCAAAAGCACTGGCTCTCAACCCAGACCTCAGAATACTCAGACATATCCATAATGAATATGCATGAGGCAGATTTGTAGACAGTGCATGCAAATTATTCCCATACATATTCATTCTGGATACTGTGAAAAACAGACCACCTGGGTGTGTCCCAAGGACTGGGTTAAGATCCACTGTCCTAAGGTGAAAAACTTGCTTCGGTGAGACTCCACTGGGAAATCAGTGCTCATTAGGACAAAAAATTATTTCAATGTACCCAAGAATGTAAGGTTGAAAGCATGATTCATATGCTGACAGATGCCAGGAAGCTTAAATTCAGCTTGTCTATGCGGCTGGCTCATGCTGCCAATTTTTGATTAACTACCGAAAGACAACGCAATTAGGAAAGATGGGGATGTATAACACATATCATAGAAGCTTTACACATTTATCATTATGGCCTAGAAAATGTAAATTTAGCATGTGAGCCAGGAACTGAAATATCCTGAGTGTCTGGATAGTCCCATGAGGAATGCCAAATGAGTTACATCGTACTTCCTGAATCAGCATGCTCAGTAATGCACAATACTTTGGTAATAGCTAGCATGTGGATGTCCTTAAAGGAGGACAGCTGTGCCGGCCTTGACTGGAAGAAGGCTCTGGCATCTTGTGATGTCATCCGTTACAGACTATAAGAAATCGATCTCTGTGGCAGGCTGCCCAGCGAGGCACTCACAAAGGCATGACACAAATAGGGTTGCCCTTTGGGAAGATTCCTAGGGCAGTGGAATTCAATTCCAGTTCTCAAGGATTGCAAAAAAGTCAAATTTTAAGGATATCCCAAGTGAATATGCAGATTTGCATGTACTGGAGGAGATATGCACACAAATCTATCTCATGAATTTCTATTAGAGGTATATATTCGGAAAAACAAACCTGTTTGGAGTGCTTAAGGGCTACCACTTTCTTAGGGGCTGAGTGGGAGTGGTTTGGGATTATGGGACTTTCCTAGAAACAGTAGCTTATATTTTTCTGGGTTAATTGAATTGGCTGGACATCGAAATGGTTCTGCCTCTTCCATCTGATGAATAAAATGGTGTGAGGACTGCGAGGGGAACTTGCTTGGGATGTGGGCAGCCACAGGAGCTGGTTCCTTTCTAAATGAGAGAGTACACAAAAGGTTTAATCCATGTTAGCCTTCAAAATACACTGGTTCAATGAATGCAGATCTTTGACTCTGGTTCAGAATACATGAGTCTGTGGTCCAAGAGCAAGTTTCTTTCACTCACCTTTTGCAGAAGTCCAGAATAGACCCATGGCACAATCATATGCAGGAACATGGACAAGGAATCCAGCTGGAGTCAGGATACAGACAAGGGCCAAGGAGGGCAAACGAAGATGGCCTGCTGTAGTCAAGGACACCACAAATGATGACCCTGCACTGATCCAGCCTATATGCAGGGCAGATAAGCACCTGTATTCTGGGCTGGGTCTAGTAGGGCTAATAATACAGGACAAGAACAAGAGGCACACATATCCCACACAAACATACAAGGGATAGGAACAAGACACAAGATTGATTCAGTACTGCCGTTGATCTCCCTTCCACTCAGGCCCTCCCTCTCCACATTGATGTTTCTCTGACTCTCTCCAAAACCTGCTATCTTTTCTCTGCAATGTGCTCGCTTTACTATACTTTTCTTATCGGAGTTATAGTGTTCTATTTCTTCTTTACAGCAGCATGATTTGGTGTATTGTAAAACACTCGGATGCCTTTGTGTTGAGCGGTATATTAAAAGCCTGAATAAAGATAAAGATATAGAGACAGCTCCACCTATAGGCAAGGAGGTGTACCAGATGTAAAAAGGAAGGTAATACGTGGAATATTTTTTCCACTGTCTATTCTGCTGAAGTTTATATTTTCTTGTTATGTTCTATAATATGGAAAGTTCACTAATAAAGTACAATATCATTTTGCTGTTTGTAAGAACAACTTCAGTTTGAGTAACATTTTTGGGAATTTGTATTCCCCTGACCTCTCCCACACTTCCCTCTTCTTAATCTGTCCCCCTGTGTTTCCATTCTTCCATGCTCAGAGGTTGTTAAACTTTTCCGGACTTCTGATCAGGTAAAACGTGCTAATTGGTTTTCCTGATCCTTGAGCATAAGGAACACTAGGAACTGAGCTTTTTTCTTTCATCCTGCCTAATCCTGTTTGTGTCGAATTTTGGGTTGAAGGGCCCAGGAGTACACTGGCCTTGTTTGTAAGAGCAACGTATTATGGTACGACTTTGTTCTTTTCTGTGTATTAAGCAAAAACATTATGGGGTAATTTTAGAAGTCCTAGTCAGAGTTGGACATCAGAAAATGGGCATTCAGATGTACAAATCAGAGAGACATCCTCAGAGACATTTTAGAAAGCCAGGTATTAGACATCCCTGATGCCAGCACATTCATGTAGCATGGAGGCATGGTCTGGGTTAAGCAATGGAGTTGTACGTTGTGGTACTATTTCAGAATGGCACAAGCATGTCTGGCCCTGGTTATTGAGGTATCCATGCTTATACCTGCTCCTGACCATGAATAAAGTGCAAAAAAGTGCTTGTTTAATGGCTGGAGGAGTGACCTAGTGGTTGGGGCAAGGTACTTCAGGCCAGAAGGTTGGGGGTTCAAATCCCACTAGAGGACAGCAACCTTGGGCTGGAAGGACTGCAGTTTCTAGTCCCACAGGTGCTCCTTGTGGTCTTGGGCAAGCCACTTAACCCTCCATAGCCCATGTTCCCTGTAAAATAGTTATCTCCAAGTTATAATGCCCTGTTCAATGTAATTTCAGTTTGTTCAATGTAAACCACACTGATGCAGAATAGGGTGGTATATAAGAGAATGTAAATAAATAAATAAACACTTCAAAGGGGAATGGCAAAATGTGCTTTCATCATCACAGTTAATAGTACCTAGGCAAAGAAACCTGCATGTAAATATATGCTCCAAACATATCTGATTATCTGAACTGTCTGGCCAGGACATGCAAGTCTCATACCATAGCTGACTCCCTTCTGAAATACCCCCGCCAGCATGTCCAAGGACATGGTTCTGCAGCCATGCAGTTCGAAGAAATGGCCTACATTTGTGTACATACCCAGCCTTGCTATCTGATGGGGCCCTTCACCAGAATCTGTTACTGGGACATTCATCCGTTCAGGGTGGAGACAGAGCTATTTCAGAAGGTACTAATATATACCTTCCTTCACTACTACCATTCCCCTGGAATTTTGGACCTTGTGCTTTGGATGATCCAGATTCTTCCTAGACATCCCTTCTAAAATCCCTGGTCTGGTCTGTAACAGAAATGCATTATGATCACTTGATGTGTTTTCTGAAGGGGAATTCAATGTCATATACTAAAAAGCTTTCCCTGACTTCTGACCAGAACCAGCTAAAAAGCTCCTGGTGATGTAACAGAACGTGGCTCGGTATTTTAGTAAGCATGGAGAATAGCTGGAAGTTCAACAGGGAAGAGCCCTCTACAGAGATTCCTGCCCAGCAGCTCCAGCAACCTGAACATCCTCCTGGCCCTGGCAACTAATCATAAAAGAGAAGGCTAAGGTGGGGATGGTTGACTGGAATTTTAGTCATGGGATTCAGAAGAATTAATATGTATTATGTTCATTGTATTATTAAGGTATGAGCTTGGGGAGGGAGTATAATTTAAAATTATAACAAATGGTTTTATTCCAGATTCCTAGGAAGAGTAGGAAGCTCAGCAAGTAATAGATATTTCTATATATTTTTATTTATACGAGTGCTAGTATGTTAATATCATCTATGTGATGTTATTAGACCATTGTAACATGTTAAGTATTGGGTTTGCCTGCAGAAACGTGTGAGTAAACCAAATAATTATAATTATAATTCTACAAAAACTAGTACTTTAAGTGCATCACTAAAATTCCTTACCCTAGGAGACAGTGCTAAAAGCTGAGCTTGTGTCTTCATTAGCATGCATTTGGTTCCTTTGGGCATCTTAAACATTTTAGTGCATGCAATTGATTTGCACTTGTTAAACCATTCTACTGCATGAACAAACATGTTATAAAAATGAATCGGTGAAGTGAACAACAAAGCACCCAAAAAATCTCAAATAAAAGGCAAATGAAACAAAAATGGCCAAAAATGTTTTTCCTACTGAAAACCTGTTTTGTTTGTTCTATTTTTATCATAAGTTAATACTGGAAGCCTAGGGATTTCATTTATACTATCACATTAGAGTCAATGAAGTAAGAAATCAAACAGTTTGGCAAACCCACAAGTAGTTTGTTCCGTTGAAGTTTTCCACAATAGTCAGAGAAAAAGTCCACACATACTTTTAAAAAAAACATTATCCAAGGAAAATGTACCAAAGCAAAACTGCACCTCTTTTTAGATTATTGAAAGGCACATGTATACTTCTCTCCCTGTCCTAACTTTGGGGAATGCCTCCTTAGCCTTGCAGGCAATTTATTGCATTTTCAAACATTGCAGAAAAAAAGAAATATAAACACCAAAGAACCGATGCAAATACAATAATAGCAATAAATTGAAGGAGCACATTTGCATATCAAAAGAAAACTCTGCAGTAAACTCCTCTCTTATCAGAACCCACTGAGGAAATAAAGGGGGAGACCAGCTAGTACAGAGCATTTAAGGAAAAGAAAACTATACAAAATTTCAAAAGCCTGGCAAATATACTTTACAAGCCCTCATATAACTCCTAGTCTTACCTACAGCAATGTTGATATTCGCAGCTTCCCTGATAGTAGCATTTTCCGCCAATTGTTTAGGCTCTAAAAAAATGTAATGTTGATCCTTATGGAACACTTTCTAGGAAATTTCAAAAAGAAACTCATCCCTAGATCTAAAGCTCTGGGACGGAGAAAAAGAAAGTCTTTCCTGATCCTCTGTGTGCTATCATAAACCCTATATCCAGCCTTGTGGGTAAAAGTATGCATGTCGTTGAACATCACATTTACCCATGTTCAGCATAGCAAATGCCCATATCTGTGGGTAAAACAACAGTTTACCTATGAAAAGGTTTTTAACTATTTCCTTTGATTTGTTAGCAATAAGAATCTTTTCCAGTCCCTACTTTGATTCCCTGCTAAGACTACTACCAAGAATCATGTATTTATAGCATTTTTTGGTGGGGGTGAATCACCCAAACTCAAGACTGAAAATTTTACAACAGAAATTTAATTAACTCAGTCACCACCTTGAAAGGATGTGGCTCAGAGGCCCTCTCTAACTCAGGAAAACCAAACTTCTTTGAAGCTATTTTTGACTGGCCTTAGCTCAGAATCTCTCCTCCTCCAAACTCACTACCTGCTCTTCAGTTCCCATTTCCACCCATCTACTATTTCCCCCCGCTGTCATCCCTTCCATCTGTCATATCCTTAACCTCTCACTTTCCACATCAGCTGTTCCTGCTGCCTTCAAAAATGCTGTGGTCGCACTGCTCCTCGGAAAACCTTCACTGAATCCTACCTGCCCTTCCAGTTATCGGCTGATCTCCATCCTCCCTTTTGCATCCAAACTACTCGAATGTGCAGTTCACTGCCATTGTCTTGACTTTCCTCTCTAATCATTCTGGATCCACCACAATCTGGCTTTCACCGTTCAGAAATGCCCCTTGCAAAAATCTCCAGTGATCGGTTCTTGGCCAAATCTAAGGTCTTTATTCGATTCTCATCCTTCTTGACCTATCTGCTGCTTTTGACACTGTTGATCACTACCTTCTCAATTGCTGGTTTTAACTTGGATTTTGGGGCTCTGTTCTGTCTTGGCTTTCTTCTTAACTTTCGCATCATGCTTTCATGCTCTGATGGATCCTTCTCCGCTGCTATCCTGCTTTCAGTTGGTGTACCTCAGGGCTCTATCTTGGGACCTCTTCTCTTATCTCTCTACACTCAATCCCTCAGTGCACTGATCACCCCCCCATAATTTTCAGTACCATCTTTATGCTGATGACTCTCAGATTTATCTCTTTCCCTCTGAAATTTCTCCAAGAATCCAGGCTCAAATTTCAGCCTGCTTGTCTTACATCACTGCTTGGATGTCCCATTGCCATCTGACACTAAACATGACCAAAATGAAGCTTCTAATCTTTCCCCCTAAGTCCACCTCCCTAAGTCCACCTCCCCCTTTCGTTCTTCCTCTATTTCTGTGGATAACACTGTCATCCTTCCTGTTTCCTCAGATTGCAACTTTGGGATCATCTTTGATTGCTCTCTTTCTATGCACATATCCAACAAATAGCTAAAACCTGTCATTTCTTTCTCTCTAATATCAGCAAAATGTGCCCCTTCTTCTCAAAACACACTACCAAGACCCTTATCCACTTCCTCATCACCTCCCACCTAGACTATTGCAGCTTGCTCCTCACTAGCCTCCCACTGAATCAACTTTCTCCCCTTCAATCTGTTCAAAACTCAGCTGCAAGGCTAATCTTTTGCCACTGTTGCTATGCTCTACTAATACTACTACACACTGGAGGAGAGGAGGGATAGGGAAGATATGATTCAGACCTTTAAATACTTAAAGAGAAATAATGAACAAACAAACCTCTTCCAAAGACGGGGAAGCTGTAAAACTAGATGGCATAGCATGAAGCTGCAAGGGGGTAAATTGAAAGGCAATGTCAGGAAATACTTTTTCACTGAAAGGGTGGTGGATGCTTTGAATGCCTCCCCGATGGAAGTGGTGGGGGCAAATACAGTGACAGAATTCAAAATGGCATGGGACAGACACAATGGATCCCTTTACAGCAACAGGATAAAATCAAAATAAACTTAACTATCTAATTTCTCAACAAACAGGGGTGTCCTACACGGAGCAGTGGGTTAACCCCTAAACAAAGACATGGGGAGGGGTGGCCTGCATGGAGTGGCAGGTGCACCTACTCTTGCCATCTTACTGGGCAGAGTAGATGGACCATACTGGTCTTTATCTACCGTCCTTTACTATGTTACTATGAGCATTTGTATAGTGCTACAAAATATAAGCAGCGCTGCACAAACATGTAAGAGACAGTCCCTTCTCATCAGAGCTTACAATCTAGTCAAGACAGACAACACAGTAGGTAGAAGCAATTTGCCAAAATAGCGGAGTTTCTAGAGAGGGGTGTAGTGAGGTACAAGAGAGGAAAAGTACTGAGGAGCTGCAGAGTGAATGCACTTACAGATCAGCAGGAGAAGATTGAACTGGATGTGAAAATGGAAGGGAGACAATGAAGTGACTTGAGATGAGGGGTAATATGAGCATGACAAAGCTGGCAGAAAAGTAGTGTTGAACAGATTGAAGGGGAGAGAGATGATTCAGCAAGATACCAGCAAGGAGTAGGTTATAATAGTTCCTGGATTTGTTAGGAACTGGGGAACATTCTGGGGAAAGGGGGGGCTCTTCCGAAGGGATGGGCTTCACCTTAATCAGGATGGGACCAGACTGCTGGCATTAACCTTTAAAAAGGAGATAGAGAAGCTTTTAAACTAGAAATTAGGGGAAAGCCGACAGTCACCCAGGAGCGCATGGTTCGGACGAAGGTATCCTTGAAGGATACTACCAAAAGCAGTGAGGTTCCAAAAGGGAGTATAGTAGCCGAAATGCCCTTGAGTAAGGAGCAGACAGAGAATAAAGATTCCAAATTACCCATGCCTACCAATAGCCAGATTAATATGAATAAAATACAGTCTCTAAAATGCTTGTATGCCAATGCTAGAAGTCTAAACAATAAGATGGGAGAGTTAGAATATATGGCACTAAATGAGAGTTTAGATATGATTGCACTCTCAGAGACATGGTGGAAGGAGGATAACCAGTGGGACACTGTGATACCTGGATACAAACTATATCGTAATGATAGAGCTGATCAAATTGGTGGAGGGGTTGCGCTCTATGTTAGAGAGGGCATTGACTCAGAAAGGATTAAAGTTTTGCAGGGAACAAAATTTGCTGTAGAATCTCTATGGATTGAAATTCCACTTATGAAGGGGAAGGTGATGGCAGTGGGGGTGTACTATCGACCGCCTGGCCAGAATGAACAAATGGATGATGAAATGCTCAAAGAAATCACAGAAGCTAACAAAAGTCACAACAGAGTAGTAATAATGGGTGATTTCAATTACTCCGGTATCGACTGGGTCAGTGTCACGGCAGGACAAGCTAAAGAGATAAAGTTTCTAGATGGAATAAATGACTGCTTCTTGGAGCAGCTGGTTCATGAACCGACCAGAGGGGAAGCCATACTGGACCTAGTCCTTAGTGGAACGCCAGATCTGGTGCAAGAAATAAGGGTGTTGGGACCACTTGGCAATAGTGACCATAATATGATCATGTTTGATTTAATTATTGGAGAACAAATAGTAAAGGAATCCACAGTACTACCTTTTAACTTTCAAAAGGGAGACTATGATAGAATGAGGAATATAGTTAGGAAAAAACTAAAAGGAGCGGTTCCAAAGGTTAAAGACTTACAGCAAGCTTGGGCGTTATTTAAAACTACTATCCTTGAAGCCCAGACCAGCTGTATTCCACGCATTAAGAAGAGTGGGAGAAAGTCCAAAAAACTGCCAGCATGGTTTAAAGGTGAGGTCAGAGAGGCTGTTGCTGCCAAAAAAGCAACCTTCAGGAAATGGAAAAAAGAGCCAAATGATGAAAACAGGAAACAGCACAAGCACTGGCAAGTTAAATGCAAAGCATTCATAAGGCAGGCAAAGCAGGAATTTGAAAAGAAACTTGCTGCGGAAGCAAAAACACGAAATAAAGACTTCTTCAAGTACATTCGTAGCAAAAGGCCTGTGAGAGAGTCAATTGGACCGTTAGATGATAGAGGGGTAAAAGGGGCAGTAAGAGGAGACAAGGCTATAGCGGAGAGACTGAATGAATTCTTTGCTTCGGTCTTTACTGAGGAAGATGTAGGGATGTTACCCAAGACTGAAGTGGTATTTAAAGGTGATACTGCAGAGGAATTGAGAGAAATATCGCTACAACCGGGAAGATATATTACAACTATTTGATAAACTGAATAGTAGCAAATCACCTGGACCGGATGGTATACATCCCAGAGTGTTGAAAGAACTGAAATATGAGATTGCAGACCTGCTATTGGTAATCTGTGAACTTTCATTAAAATCATCTGTAATACCTGAAGATTGGAGGGTCGCCAACGTAACACCAATTTTTAAAAAGGGTTCCAGGGGTGACCCGGGAAATTACAGACCGGTGAGCCTGACGTCAGTACCAGGGAAAATGGTAGAAACCATCATAAAGAACAAAATTACACAGCATGTAGATAGTCATGGCCTAATGGGAGACAGCCAACATGGCTTTAGACAAGGAAGATCTTGTCTTACTAATCTGATATGTTTTTTTGAAGGTGTGCATAAACAGGTAGACAAAGGTGAGTCGGTTGATATAGTGTATCTGGATTTTCAGAAAGCTTTTGACAAGGTCCCCCATCAGAGACTTTTGGCAAAGCTAAAAAGTCATGGGATAGGAGGCAGTGTACTATTGTGGATCGGGAACTGGTTAAAAGATAGAAAGCAGAGAGTAGGGCTAAATGGCCAATATTCCCAATGGAAAAAGGTGAATAGTAGAGTACCCCAGGGATCTGTACTGGGTCCGCTGCTTTTTGACATATTCATAAATGACCTGGAAAAGGGAATAACGAGTGAGGTTATCAAATTTGCAGATGACACAAAACTGTTTAAAGCTGTTAAAACCCAAGAGGATAGTGGAAAACTGCAGGAGGACCTGGATAAATTGGAAGACTGGGCATCCAAATGGCAAATGAAATTTAATGTGGACAAGTGCAAAGTCATGCACCTAGGAAAGAACAACCCACACTATAGTTACTCGATGCAAGGCTCCACATTAGAAGCCACCACCCAGGAAAAAGATTTAGGAGTCATCGTGGATAACATGTTAAAACCCTCCGCCCAGTGTGCAGCGGCGGCCAAGAAAGCAAACAGAATGCTAGGTATCATAAGGAAAGGGATGGAGAATAAAACAAAGGATATTATAATGCCTCTGTATCGCTCCATGGTACGACCGCACCTTGAATATTGTGTGCAATTCTGGTCACCGTATCTTAAAAAGGACATAGCGTTATTAGAAAAAGTACAGAGAAGAGCCACCAAATTGGTGAAGGGGATGGAAGGCTACTCCTATGAAGAGAGGCTAAAAAGGTTAGGGCTCTTTAGCCTGGAAAAGAGACGGCTGAGGGGAGATATGATAGAAGTCTATAAATTAATGAATGGAGTGGAATAGATAAACGTGGATCAATTGTTTACGCTATCAGAATATAGAAAGACTAGGGGACATGTAATGAAGCTACAGGGTAAACTATTTAAGACAAATAAGAGAAAATATTTTTTTCACTCAACGTGTAATCAAACTCTGGAATCTGTTACCGGAGGATGTGGTAAGGGCTGTTAGTATAGCTGGGTTTAAAAAAGTTTTGGACAAGTTCCTGGAGGAAAGGTCCATAAACCACTATTAAAAAGGGACCCAGGATATTAATGCTTGACCCAGTACAAGCATTGTGGAACTTGTGTCTTTTGGGGAAACTGCTAGGTACGTATGACCTAGATTGGCCACTGTTGGAAACAGGATACTGGGCTTGATGGACCTCGGTCTGACCCAATATGGCATGTCTTATGTTCTTATGTTCTTATGTTAAGTGGAATAGAAGTGGATAAGTGTCAGTAGTGTGTTCAGAATGGAATGGGCGGATTTTGTTGATGTTATAGAGAAAGAAACGGCAGGTCTTAGCTATCAGATGGATGTGTGTGGAGAAGGAGAGCGAGGAGTCAAAGACGACACCAGGGTTGCGAGCTGAGGAAACAAGGAGGAGTAGAGAGTTATCCACAGAGACTGAGAAAGGAGGAAGAGGAGAGGAGGTTTTAGGGGAAAAATAAGAAGCTCAGTTTTGGCCATGTTCAATTTCAAGCGGCGGTGAGACATCCAAGCAGCAATGTCAGAAGGGCAGGCAGAGATCTGCATCTGGATTGCCAGAGAGATTTCAGGTATAGAGAGGTAGATCTGGGAATCATCAGCATAAAGATGGTACTGAAAGCCATGGGAAAAGAGGAGTGCACCAAAGGTCTGGGTATAGAGAGAGAAAAGGAGTGGCCCCAAGACAGATTCTTGCGGTACAGCAACTGAGAGTGGGATAGCAGCAGAGGAGGATCCACCAGAACAAACACTTAAAGAGTGATGGGAGAAATAAGAGGAGAACCAGGATAGTACAGAGCCCTTCAAACCAAGCAAGGACAGGGTATCAAGGAGAAGGTTGTGGTCAATAATGTCAAAAGCAGCAGAGAGGTCAAGAAGGATGAGGACTGAGTAAAGGCCCTTGGATTTTGCCAGGAACAAGTCACTGGAGACTTTCGCAAGAGCCGTTTCAATAGAATGTAAAGGTCGAAAGCCAGATTCTAAAGGATCCAGGAGGGCTTGAGAGGACAGAAAGTCAAGGCAATGGCTGTGAACTGCACATTCAAGTAGTTTATGCTCAAGTAACTCTTCTTCTCTAGTCACTTCATTGGCTTCCTATACATTTCCACATACAGTTAAAACATCTTCTGATCTATAAATGCATTCATTCTGTGGCTCCTCATTATTTCTCCTTTCTTATCTCTTGCTATACTCTTCAACAACATTTCCACTCATGAAGCAAATCACTTTTATTTATGCTCTTCTCTTTACTCCCAACCCCAGACTCCATTCCCTCTACCTTGCTGCTCCATATGCCTGGGATAGATTATTTGAGTCAGTATGTCAGGCATTAACCTTTAAAAAGGAGATAGAGCATCTTTTAAACTAGATAATAGGGGAAAGCCGAGAGTCGCCCAAGAGTGCATGGTTTGGAACAATGTATCCTTGAAGGATACTACCAAAAAAATGAAGTTAGGGCACATCAGCAGAGAGGTTCCAATAAAGACAAAGGTAGCCCAAATGCCCTTGAGTACAGAGCATACAGAGTTTAAAGATTCCAAATTTCCCCTACCTACTGATAACCAGATTAATATAAATAAAGTACATTCTCTAAAATGCTTGTATGCAAATGCTAGAAGTCTAAAAAATAAGATTGGAGAGTTAGAATATATAGCACTAAATGAAAAGTTAGATATGATTGCTGTCTCAGAGACATTGTTTATTGTTTATTAAAAACTTATTATACCGCCCATCACAAAAGTGTCTGAATGGTTTACAAACATATCAAAGGCTGCTGGAAAGAGAAAAGAACGCCAATTCAAATGGACAGGAAAGGAAAGAGTAGAGGTAAATAATAGAGGGGTGATAAAGGATCAGAGAGCAAGTGAAGGAGTAGGCTGGTAAGTGCGCTTCAGCGTGGGGGTGGGGGAAGGGAGACAGTGGGAGGGGTAAGGTTGAAGGCGGAGCAGAAAAGGTGGGTTTTTAGTTTGGCCTTAAAGGTTTTGAGTGAAGATTCCAGGCGGAGGGCTGGAAAGAGCACAACCAGTGGGACACTGTGATACCTGGGTACAAACTATATTGTAATGATAGAGCTGATCAAATTGGTGGAGGGGTTGCGCTCTATGTCAGAGAGGGCATTGAGTCACAAAGGATTAAAGTTTTGCAGGAAACAAAATTTTCTATAGAATCTCTATGGATTGAAATTCCATGTAAAAAGGGGAAGGCGATGGCAGTGGGGTTGTACTATCGACCGCCTGGCCAGAATGAACAAATGGATGATGAAATGCTCAAAGAAATCAGGGAAGCTAACAAAAGTTACAGAATGGTAATAATAATGGGTGATTTCAATTACCCCGGTATTGACTGGGTCAGCGTTACGGCAGGACATGCTAGAGAGATAAAGTTTCTAGATTAAATAAATGACTGCTTCTTGGAGCAGCTGGTTCATGAACCGACCAGAGGGGAAGCCATTTTGGACTTAGTCCTTAGTGAACACCAGATCTGGCGCAAGAGATAAGGGTGTTGGGGCCACTTGGCAATAGTGATCATAGCATGATCGCGTTTGATTTAATTAATGGAGGAGGGATGGTAAGGAAATCCACAGTACTACCTTTTAACTTTAAAAAGGGAGACAATGATAAAATGAGGAAAATAGTTAAGAAAAAACTAAAAGGAACAGTTGCAAAGGTCAAAGACTTACATCAAGCTTGGGTGTTGTTGAAAAATACTGTCTTGGAAGCCCAGACCAGCTGTATTCCATGCTTTAAGAAAAGTGGAAGGAAGTCCAAAAAACTGCCAGCATGGCTTAAAGGTGAGATCAGAGAGGCTGTTGTTGCCAAAAAAAGCATCTTTCAGGAAATGGAAAAAAGAGCCGAATGATGAAAACGGGAAACAGCACAAGCACTGGCAAGTTAAATGCAAGGTATTGATAAGGCAGGCAAAGAGAGAATTTGAGAAGAAACTTGCTGTGGAAGCAAAAACACGTAATAAAGGCTTTTTCAAGTACATTTGTAGCAAAACAACTGTGAGAGAGTCAGTTGGACCATTAGATGATAGAGGGGTAAAAGGGGCAGTAAGAGGAGACAAGGTTATAGCGAAGAGACTGAATGAATTCTTTGCTTTGGTCTTTACTGAGGAAGATGTAGGGATGTTACCCATGACTGAAGCGGTATTTAAAGGTGATACTTCAGAGGAATTGAAAGAAATATCGATACACCGGGAAGATGTATTACAAATATTTGATAAACTGAAGAGTAGCAAATCACCTGGAGCAGATGGTATTCATCCAAGGGTGTTGAAAGAACTGAAATATGAGATTGCAAGCCTGCTATTAGTAATCTGTGAACTATCATTAAAATCATCTGTAATAGCTGAAGATTCGAGGATCGCCAATGTAACGCCAATTTTAAAAAGGGTTACAGGGGTGATCCGGGAAACTACAGACCGGTGAGCCTGACGTCAGTACCAGGAAAAATGGTAGAAACCATTATAAAGAACAAAATTACTCATCATGTAGATAGTCATGGGTTAATGGGAGACAGCCAAAATGGCTTTAGACAAGGAAGATCTTGTCTTACTAATCTGTTGTGTTTTTTTGAAGGTGTGAATAAACAGGTAGACAAAGGTGAGTCGGTTGATATAGTGTATCTGGAATTTCAGAAAGCCTTTGACAAGGTCCCTCATCAGAGACTTTTGGCAAAACTAAAAAGTCATTGGATGGGAAGCAGTGTACTATTGTTGATCAGGAACTGGTTAAAAGTTAGAAAGCAGAGGGTAGGGCTAAATGGCCAATTTTCACAATGGAAAAAGGTGAATAGTGGAGTACCCCAGGGATCTGTGCTGGGTCCGCTGCTTTTTGACATATTCATAAAAGACTTGGAAAAGGGAATAACGATGAGGTTATTAAATTTGCAGATGACACAAAACTATTTAAAGCTTTTAAAACCCAAGAGGATTGTGGAAAATTCCAAGAGGATCTTGATAAATTAGAAGACTGGGCATCCAAATGGCAGATGAAATTTAATGTGGCCAATTGCAAAGTTATGCACCTAGGAAAGAACACCCCAAACTATGGTTACACAATCCAAGGTTCCACATTGGGAACCACTACCCAGGAAAAAAGAATTAGGCATCATTGTGGATAATATGTTGAAACCCTCTGCCCAGTGTGCAGCGGCGGCAAAGAGAGCAAATAAAATGCTAGGTATCATAAAGAAAGGAATGGAAAATCAAACAAAGGATATTATACTGCCTCTGTATCGTTCCATGGTACGACTGCACCTTGAATATTGTGTGTAATTCTGGTCGCCTTATCTTAAAAAGGATATAGCGTTATTAGAAAGGGTGCAGAGAAGAGCCACCAGAATGGTAAAGGGAATGGAAGGATACTCCTATGAAGAGAGGCTAAGAAGGTTGGAGCTCTTCAACCTGGAAAAGAGCCGGCTGAGTATAGTAATTGAGATCTCTTGCTACAACTGAGACAGAAAACATCTACATCCTCTGACAATGATGTTTTCGTTAACCTCATCACAAAATTTTCTCCATTTAGTATTGATTTAAATCGTATTATCAAGCGACATGAAAATGTGCTACAGAGCATTCCGGGCTTGGAGAATAAAAAAGTTCACTGCGTTTGGCAGTGCCATAGGAACCTAAAAGAACTATTGAGTCCAGCATTGTTGCCTCCTTTAAAAACGTCTGAACTTGGGGACACTTTGGGACACCGCAGCTGCGGAGACTGTAACATATGTCACATAACGACTGAGATGACTCAATTTGAATATCATGACAGACGGTACATGCTGAAACATCGAACTTCGTGCAGTTCCACCCATGTGGTCTATTGTATTCAATGCCCATGCGGCCTTCTGTATGTGGGGAAGACCACTAGAATGTTTAAAACTCGTATGAACGAGCACAAAAGTAGACTTAAATGCCGGAAACGGTAAGCCCCGATCGTTGATCATTGTTTACAACATGCACACACATTTGACAATCTATGCTGTTTCTGCATTGACCAAATCAAGACCGCGTGGTGGGGAAAATCATTAGATCACACACTACTGTGGCAGGAACAAAGGTGGATACACTGGCTGAATTCAGTTTCTCCTAATGGCCTGAACTTGAGGGTGGAATGGGAACTTTGCACTTAATATTCTATGAGGGCCGTCCACACGGACACGTCACCACCGCAGCTGTTTAAATTTCACGTATAGGACTTTGCTCCGCATGCGTGGCATTGAAAAAGCCGATGGAGAACAGATTACTAAGAAAAGTTTTTGAGATGCATTAACATTGAATCGCCAAAAGGTATGTTGCTCTTCGTATTAACATTAATATTGATAACGTTTTACAATAGAACTCAGCAAATGAGATTCATTGGAATTATGTTGGATTGCATTACAGTGCTTTCAAGCCCAGCCCCTGAAGAAACCAATTAGGTGAAACGCAAACAGAGCGCCATTGGTAGCGTTGGGGAAAGACAATGATAAAGCTAAGCACTGTTCTTTTTTGTTTATGCGATCCTATACCAAAGTCGAAACTCTAGTGTATAAAATAAAAATTCAGATTGAGATTGAGTCTACAACATGACTTCTTAAAACATGACTTCTTAAGACTAGACGTAATGGGTCATTGATGCAAAAATAGGCTCCGCATGAGCAGCCTCACGGCACTCCGGGGAACCTTGAGTCTGAGACCCAGTCAGTCATTTAATAAAAGATTGTGTATAAGTTGGTTTGATAAATACGTTTGCAAGTGAACACATTTAATTCAGAGTTTTATGTTTTCATTGATAAAAACTCATCTTTTCGAGGCTGCCTTTGGATCCTGACCCCCTTGTTCTCCTGTCTTTGCCCATATTTATTTATAATCATTTCCCTAAGAATTCCCTAGACACCTGTTGTTCTGTTTGTCTATCTGAACAGATTGTAAGCCCTGTGGAATAGGGACTATCTTTTATGTGTATTTGTACAGTGCTGTGTATGCCTTGTAGAGCTATAGAATTGATAACCACACCTTCAAAAGGATATAAACAAGTTGGAGTCTGTGCAAAGGGTGGCTACTAAAATGGTTAGTGGTCTTCGTTATAAAGCATATGAGGACAGACTTAATGATCTTAATATGTATACATTAGAGGAAAGGCGGGATAGAAGACATATGATAGAGATGCTTAAATACCTCCATGGCATAAATGCACAGGGGGAGAGCCTCTTTCGATTGAAGGCAAGCTCTGCTATGAGGGGACATAGGATGAGGGTGAAAGGGGATAGACTCAAGAGTAATATGCAGAAATCTTTCTTTATGGGAAGAATGGTAGATGTGTGGAATAATCTCCCAGTAGAGGTGGTAGAGATGAAGACAGTATCTGAATTCAAAGAAGCATGGGACAAACACAGAGGATCTCTAAAGGAAAGAAGGGGACTGTAGTAGTGGTTGATATGGAAGGGCAGATTAGATAGGCCATGTGGTCTTTTTCTGCCATTATGTTTCCATGTTTCTAAATAGTTGTAGTAGTATCACCACATAATTCGTTATCAGTTTCATTATAGTATTCATGAATCTCATTATCTCTTTTTCAAAATATGCAGTCTCCCTATAACACTACCATATGGAATTTTCTAGAAGAAGTGCAATCAGCATGCTTGCGTTGTTATCTAACCATAAAGTAAGGGCAAGAGGTCATCAATGCTTGTGCAGACTTCAGTCAATAAGCTGCCTGATTTAAATATGTTCAAAACATTACTTGAGCCTACTCCATACAGCTCTGTGGGAATAAGAGTAGAAACAAAAGTAAATACAAATCTTTTTACGATAGTGGAAAAGTACTTCAGCACTTACAGAATTTATTAAAACAGTTCAGCATTAATTTAAAGTTCACATTTGTGCACACTTCAACAAAAAAAGGATCCAGTCTTATCTGGGTTGCACACTTTGCTTTAGAAAGATAGATTTATAAACACACAAAGCACAGTACACCTAGAAATATAGAAATATGCACCCTCTTGCATGAACAGGTGATTATATTGGGTAATGCCCTTATAAGGGCTACCTGAGTCTGAAGTCTGTGAGGGTTGCTAGCTGGTCTTGGAGGATAAGGTTTCTCTAGGAGGGAGGGGACTAGCAAAGTGACAGGGAGGCTAGAGAAAGGTGTGTTTGTGCTTACTGTTTGCCAACACTTACAAATGCTTAGGGGGATGTTTACTAATGGGCGTGCTGGTGACATGTGATTGTACTGCCAAATTAGCTTGAAGGCCTGTACTAATATTTGGGGGAATGTGCATCCATTCCCCTGCTGATAGCACAATGATAACGCTCAGCAACATACTATGCAGCATGTGGATGCACTTAACACCACCCATTGAGATGACATTAAGTGCATCCGTGCTTACAGCAACATTCTCAGTTGATGCGCACCCATAAAGCACATGCTAACCACGATGAGCTGGCAGCTCCCACATTGCACCTTGAGCCCACCCAGTCCTCCCCATCATATGCTAACCAGTTAACACAGGATTATTAGTGCAGAACCCTGTGCTAACTGCTAGCATGGTGTCCTTAGAGCCCGATTCTGTTCTGGACGTCCCGGCCCTCTGTACACCCGGTCGGAACCAGACGCACAGACTTAGCCAGGATTCTGATCCCGTGGGGCATGTCTAGCCCCATGGGATCAGAATCGCAGGTGCAGGCCGGGACCCCGATTCTGGTCAGGCTGCATGTACAGGTCTTGCCAGGATAACTCAGTCATGGCTCCTAAATGGAGCCATGACGCCATGATGTCTGGTTGCCATGGCACCGTGGCACCATTCAGGAACTGCAATCCATGGCCGCCGGACAAAACTCTTCATTCCCCATAGCCTGATCCTTGATCTGGCCTCCCAAGGCCAAGGTTGGGCTGCGGGGAATCCCCTCTGCCCCTCTGCCTACCTCTTCTGATGTCCGGGCCTGCCATCCCCTGCCGACTAGGGGAACCTATTCCACCTCAGAGGTGGAATAAGTTCCCCATACAGTCTGCCGGCAACAGACGTACAGGGCCAACACTGGAATTGGCCCTGTATGTCCGGAGAAGCAGACCACCCACTGACTGCCCTAACACCGCCCCTGCTCCACCCCTTTACCGCCCCATCTAACTTTCCTGTACAACGTGCGGGGAAGTTAGTGGGGTTGGAAGATAGGCCAAATAATGGGAATGGACATCCCAAAGGGACGTCCATCCCTGCTATTCACACCTCGCAATGACCCTATTAGTGTGTAGCAAGCTCCACACTAAATGGTTAGCATGGTTTAATAAACATGCCCGTTGGTTGCCTAGTTTGTGAGCCTTGGTAATATATGTGTGCATTCAGAGCAGTCACAGTGCACCACAGACAGGGCAGGCAAGTACAGGGAAATGTAGCTGTGGAAGATGGGGGAAGGACTGAAGGGTGACATTTATCTATCTCACAATCAAAGAGGCAGAAAAATAATCTATTCATAACAAATGTTCTCGCTTATTGGCTGTATAGAAAAGTCATACTCCACTAGAAACTAAAGTATAATAGAAAATTGATAGGAAATTGATTTTTTTTTTTACATTTTCAAAATACATCTAGCTTTGATAACGGATTCCACCTTTATCAAAGTCGTCCCCCGAGTGAGTAGAGCAGCAGCAACAGAGATGGCAGAGAATGGCGCACTGAAGGGCTATCCCAGGCTCTTCAAGGGATGCTTGTAGAAATATCTGAGTGGAGGAGCACCATAATAAAGACATATAAAAGAGAAACAGTCCCTGTTCTATGGAACTCATAATCTAGTCTGATATTAGCATTACCAGTATGATCAAAGTCTTCTTCTCTCAACTGAGTGGAATAGCAACAGGAAAGGCAGGTCATCGAGCACTCAGGGCCTATGTCAAGCTCTTCAGGAACCCTGGCTGCAATATCTGAGAAATCATGGGGCTTACAGTACTTCCAAGTTCCAAAGCGTTACTGGATGGAGGTGCTCTGTAATCAAGACATATAAAAGAGAGTCTTGTTCCGCAGAGCTAACAATCTAGTCTGGTTATATCATAATGCTTGGGAAAGGTAAGTGCATAAAATTATTAAGTCGTACATGGAAAGATGGGAGGACAGCTGAGAGCAGCAGGTGCACCGATGAAAAGAGACAGGTTGCTCCCAGAGTATGTATATGGCTGGCTCTAGTCCACCAACAGATGGCAGATAAAGACCATATTGTCAATCCGTCTGTCCATACTTAAAAACTATTAAGTTTCAAAATCCCTTCCTCTCCCTCAGAGATCCTCTGTATTTCTCCCACAATTCAGATACAGTTCTCATCTCCACCACCTCCAGTGGAAGGCTGTTCCTTGCATCCACCACCCTATCCGTAAAGAACCATTTTCTCATACTACTCATGAGTCATGACACCTCATTCCAGAGCCTCCTTTCAAATGGGAGAAGGCCCCTTCAGTGCATCTGTACCACAGAGATATTTACATTTGCTTTCATATCTCCGCTCTCCCACCTTTCCTCAAAATTATATAACATAGTGAGATCTTTAAGTCTATCCCTATATGCCCTATGATGAAGGCCACTGAACATTTTTGTAGCCACCCTCTGAACCAAGTCCATTATGGATGCAGTCTCCAGAAGTGCACACAGTATTCCAAATGAGGTCTCGTTAGAGGCATTATCACCCCCTTTCTCCTGCTGGCCATTTCTTTATTAGTAGTGTAGAGGTCCAAAAAATTTCATTTTCTTTCACCTTGTATCATTTTCTCTCAATAGTGCGCACTCTTGAGAGTGTGCATAATTATGTCACAGATGCACTAGTCATGCATGCGTGAATATGGTGTGTTATTGCATAACAGTGCACACACTCATGAAACGGTGCACTCCTATTGCTCAATAGTGTTCATTCTTGCAACAGAGAGCAAACTTTTGACAGGAATGAAAGCACATCCCTAGTCTCTATTCACCCAAGAATCTTTCTGGCTTTTGCTGTTTCCTTTTCTACCAGTTTGGCCATGTTCCCTATTACTGTTGTATGTAACTGCTAACTTTGCAGAGTTAAATGTTAAATGTAAACCGCTGCTGATCACTGGAAGGGAGCGGTATAAAAATGAGTTCAAATAAATAAATAAATAAATGTAAAGATCATCTGATACAATTACACTCAGGTCTCGCTCTTCTTTCATGCACTGAAGTATTTCATCTCCTATATAGTATCACTGTCTTAAGCTTTTTCAGCCCAAATGCATCCATTTATTTTTTAGCATTAAACCTTAGTTGTTAAATTCTTGACCATTTTTCAAGCTTCACTAGAGCCCTTCTTATGATATCTACACCTTTCAGGGCATCTACCCTGCCGCAGATTTTGATGTCATCTGCAAAAAGACCTTGGTCTGACCCAGTATGGCATATCTTATGTTTTTACCTTTCCCGATAGACCTTCGAAAAGAAACAAAGAAAAAGAAGGACGATCCTGAACCTTCCTATCCCAAAAGTGACTATTCTACAGGTGAAGTAAGAGGGCTTTTGGCAGTGACTGGGATTCAGGGCAGAGGCTATGGTAATGGTGTATTTTCAAGTAGAAAAAAGGTTGTGAATCACTTATGAAGGATGCTTATATGCTTGCTAGTTTCTGAGACCTATGGGTGAAGGGAGCAAATGCTCTGTAATGCAATGCACTAACTTGCTAGAAGGTCCTTCAGGTGGAGGAAAGGGAATGCCGGAGGCAAAGTGGTGGCAATGATGCAGCAGCTGAAACAGTATACATGCCAGCAATTGGCAGTCGGTAGCATGAGCACCATCCTGTCATCTACCATTCCCCCCCATACCTTTATGCACCAGTGATTCATAAGCCCCAGCATAGCAAAATCCTTCATGACAGAAGATCTAGCTATAATGATATTTATTTAGACAGTTTTGTATACCACCTTATCCTTCAATCAAAGTGGTCACGACACTAATTGGGAATACATTTAACACAAGGGGATATGAGACACATACACTAATACTTACAGGGAACATGGGCAATGGAGGGTTAAGTGGCTTGCCTAAGACCACAAGGAGCACCTGTGGGACTAAAAACCACAGTCCTTCCAGTCCAAGGTTACTGTCCTCTAGTGGGATTTGAACACCCAACCTTCTGGGCCTGAACTACCTTGCCCCAACCATGAGGCCACTCCTCCACTCTAATAAGCAGCAGAGCTCGATCTGTCATAGGTCAGACCCCTGGATGAATTTCAGTGACATGTCACTTTGAAGAGCCCATTGAGGCAATGGATACAGATCACTTCACATACTGGGCACACAAGTAGACACTCTGGCCAGACATGGCCAAAACTGTCCAGCATTTCCTGTCCTGCTCTCTAACCAGCTTGCCCGGTGAAGATATATTCTCTATGGCAATGGATATTTTGGTCCCCATCGTTTAAGACTAATATCAGAGTTGATGGAAAAGTGAGTGTTTCTGAAGAGCTGTACTGAGGGGTAATTTTCCACACTCTCTGCCTTCATTGACTACCTGTGGTTTTGATGGCTTCCATTGCAATCCATTGCATTAGTGCCCGTTCCATTGTGCACCTTTTAACTTCCCATGCCAAAACTTAAAATAAAAAAAAAGATGTAAAACAAAAAGAAATACAAAAATATCTCCCTCTGCTGCTGGTACCTGCATCACTGTGCTGCAATTTCTCTCACAGCCTGCCTCCTTTTTGCTGAGCCTGGTCACGAGGTCCATAACTCTGCTGAATTGAAGATGGTGTCACTCTCATTGATAACTGCACAGTGACTCAACAGCCTGCTATTTCATTTGCAGTGGTTCCCTTTAGGCCCACATGACAAAATAAAAAAAGAAAGAAAGAAAAAGAATGACCTTCATTCCTCTTGCCTCTCTGCTACTTTTGTCTGAGTCACTCTGCTGGAACTGCCCTCATGACCTACCACTTTGCTGCTCTTTGCCCCTTCTCTGCTTATTTGGGTGGCTCATGTCACCCTTCTTTCTGTATTGATCTGTGACCAGTGTCTTTTTTTCTTGGCTAGGCTTCCTCCTCCTTCAACTTTGCATCTTTGTGGGTACCTTGGGGTTTCCATTCTACCACGTTCGCTCGCGTTTATTTCATGGAGGTTTATTGCTGCAGTGCTTTGCAGTGTCTTAGTGGGTTGATGCAGTTGTCCTCTTTTTCCTTTTTTGCAGTGTTATTGGTGCCTACGGAGTCTTATATTTGCATTGTTGCTATTCACTGTAACCCTGTTGGCTGGCCAGGTTCTTCCTCCAGTCTTTGCTGCAGCTTTCTGCTATTGCTGGTTTTCCTGGACTTTTCAAAGGTTTTTTTTTGTTTTCCAATACAGAAATCCTCAGGGCCTTCAAGAATTCCTGTTTGGGTAGGACAGCTAATCACTAGGCCACTCCTCCTCTGCTTGGTGTTCTTCCACCAATTTTGGTGCAGCTTTACCTTCTTCTACTATCTTGAGGTGATCATTCCACTCTTTGTTCCACTTTGTCTTTCTAATGATGGCTTCTGGGTAGTTTTCCTGCCACTGTTAGTGCCCTTTATTATTTTCACCCAGGAAAAAATATAGTTTTAATAGCTTTAAAACCTCAAATGACTCAGCAACCAAAAACTTCCCAAAATTATAAAATTGATGTGATTTGCAAAAATGAGATGGGAGATTACTAATTATATTGAATGTGTATTAGAAACAGGCTTAGAGATGGGTGATTAAATCGAAATAAACTTAACTATTATTTATTTATTATTTGGTTACATTTTTCTACCGCTACTTCCAGTGATCAGAAGCGGTTTACATTATAAAAGTAAACTCAACCAGCTATCTAAATTCTCAACAAACAGGGGTATCCTACACGGAGTGGTGGATTCACCCCTAAACAAAGACATGGGGAGGGGTGACCTGCATGGAGCGGCAGGTGCACCTACTCTTGCCATCTTACTGGGCAGAATAGATGGACCATACTGGTCTTTATCTGCCATCATTTACTATGGTACTATGTTACTATGCCTTATATGGCCGTCTGACCCTGCCCAATGCATCCCAGGATGCACCGCGCAGGCCAGGCACCAACATTTTTCAAGATGGTAGGGCAAGAGTGGGAGCACGTAAGCAGCACTTCCACTCATTTATAAAGGTACCAGGAGAAGGGGGTTCGGGGCTGTTGCACCTCCCCAAGGTTATTTTTGGTTGGGTGGGGGGTGGGGGATTCAGGGCTGCTGGGCCACCAGGTTTATTTTTAATTGGGTGGGGTGGTGGGTTAAGGAACACTGGGCTACTAGGATTATTTTTGATTGGGCGGGAGGGGGGTTCGGGACCACTGGGCCACCAGGATTATTTTTGATTGTGCAGGGTGGGGGGTTCAGGGCCACTGGGCCACCAGGTTTATTTTTAGTTGGGTGGTGGTGGGGGGTTTGGGGCTGCTGGGTCACCAGGGATTTGCTTTCTGTCAGGGGCACCGGCCCCTGACAGTATTTTGATGGCATCAGGAGTTTTCCCTGATACCTGAATCCCCTCAGATGATCCAGGCATCTGAGAAAGCCCCCGATGCCATCAAAATACTGTCAGGGCTCATATGCAAATTAGCCACACGGTGCCCCTGTTTCTCTGGGAAAGCATACTAAACTAGCACCGACTTCTTTGCGCATGTGTTTGACTTGATCTCATAGTTTAATGCTGACATTTTGCACACAGTTTAAAGCGTGACTCATTAGCATAAGAGTCCTTTTCTGCATGCCGGTGCTGAAGTCACATGCTATCGGTGTGCTGCAAATAGGCATAAAATGTTGATAGAGTGTCGCTTCAACATCAGCTTTCTGCATCGGCCTGTATGTTTGTTAGTGATTTAAGATATTTGGCATACTGCTGAGCCCGCTTTAAGTACTACTCATTAACACTCTGGCTGTTTTTTTTGTTGATTTTAACCTTTTGATGTTGCAGATTTACCCCTGATAAAGGCATTCACTGCCGAAACACGACTTTGTCAGGGTTAATAAAATCTATTATTTTCAATTTAATTCACCCATTCTTTGTTTTGTTTGTGATTTAAAAGGACCAATATTATCTGGATATGGATAAGCAAGATGTGCATTTGCTGGCTCCCAGGGAACACATAACTTGCTTTGAATATCGGAAAAATCATTTTTAACATGTCATTGTTAAAGTATCTCATCTTATCCTGTTAGACTCTCTCACTATGAGGTTCATCTTGCTATAACGTGTAATTGCTTGCCCTTGGCCTATAACAGAATTGCAAACTGGTTATGAAAGGAGCTCAAACATGAATGCTTTGTTGTACACCAGGATTACATAGACAGGAACAAGAAGCAGAATTTTCTTCATATACAACAGAACATTACATAGTGTTATGTAACGTTGGGAACGATTTTCAAAAGAGACTGTTCTGGTTCAAAGATCATTTGTACTGTGCACCCACAAACGTGTACCAATTTTCAAAGAATTCTCTTGTACTTTGCCTTTTGAAAACTGCCCATGGTACAACTGTGTCATGGACTTGTATTTGCACTATGTGCAGGATAAGAGCCGCTTTTACTAACTCCTGTTGAATATCACCACCATAATTTTTAAGTTCTAAAATTAAAATGAATTTTTAACTGAAAAGCTAGGCTCCTAAGTTCGGTTGAAAACAGAGCATAAATTTAGAATCCTAAATTTAGGAGCTTGCCAACGAACATTCAGCCCATAGTGGCCAACCTTTATATTAACGCCGGTCACCATGGGCAAAATGCAGATGGCGGCTTCTGCTGAATATCTCGTTTTAGTGGTTACCGCTGCAGGCTATCTAGATAGTAGCAATATTCAGCCAAACCACATATAGTTAGGTCTGCTTTTTTTTGGCCTAACTTTATGTAGTTTTGTTTCCAGTTAAAGGACTGAAAATCACCACGACTGGCCTGTCCTAGTACTATCCAGAAAGTGCCACTTAGTTAAAAGAAATATTCAGTGGCATTATCCACAGAATATCGGGCTCAGCGGGGTTTATCCCATTTGTAGGTCTTGTTAATCAGATAAACCCTTTTAAATAACAGTTTCTCCGTTTTTTGTTTTTTTTAATATTGAGCTATTAGCTTACAAGCTCTTTGGGTCAGGGACAAGTATCTGAATATTTATCACCACCATAGAGCAAATCCATTGGAGGCCTTTGAGAATTAAAGCCTGACCCTTGTGGGCTAGAGATGATCTATTGTGTTGCTGCTTTTCAGTTCCATGGAATTTTCTACAGTCTCCACCGCAGAAAGTAAATCTCATGCTACTTCTTGTAAGAACCACCACCATCACAAAAAAAAAGACATTATTCAATGACTTAAGTATAAGAACAGGCCTCTTTAAAATCTTTAATCTAAATAATCTATCATCCTTCCTTTTGAGCTCACTTTCTCTATTTGGCAAATTATTTTAATGATTTTTCCTTATTTAATTGTAAATCATAAGTCTGCAGCCTTCCCCAGCAAACAAATTTGTTTGGTATTGTATTCCCCTACTTTATCTTTCTGTTCCCTGCCTCCCTTTTTTTCTGAGTATTAAACTCAATGGGCAGTGCATCATTACAGCAAGCCGTATCAGCTAACGTGCGTTACAAGGCGCCTTAGACTAACACGTGTTACAAGGTGCCTTATACTGTAAGGCACCTTACTCGGCACATTACAAGGCGCCTTGTAAGGTGCCTTATAAGGTGCCTTGTTATGCGCCTTGTAAGGTGCCTTATAAGTAAGATGCCTTATAAGGTGCCTTGTTAGGTGCCTTATAAGGTACCTTGTAAGGCGCTTTGGAAGTCGCCCTATAGGGCTCCTTAGGCTAAGCGCCGTATTAGGCATGCCTGGACAAGGCACCTTAGAGGGTACCCTGGGTTACGGAACCATACGTTAAGGTGGCCTAACAAGGTTATGGTGCCCTAGGTCATTGTGCCCTAAAAGTGCTTCAGGATGACATGCATGACCTATGAGGCATAGAGACAGATGTAGCCCTAACACTAGATAGAGCAC
This sequence comes from Ichthyophis bannanicus, assembly GCA_033557465.1. Lineage (NCBI taxonomy): Eukaryota > Metazoa > Chordata > Amphibia > Gymnophiona > Ichthyophiidae > Ichthyophis > Ichthyophis bannanicus. The sequence goes on along the minus strand of CM066032.1, from coordinate 401,604,346 downwards.
TGAGGAAAGGCAATGAACAGGTGAGTGAAGGAGGGAGAGCTGGGAGCTGCTGGACCTGCCATATCTGTGGGCATCCCATGTGGCTGCTAGTACTGTTGACAAACATGGTGGGGGCAACTGTACCACAGCACAGGGTGTTGGCAATGTAAAGTACCGGAAAGACAGTGGGTGGCAGACGATGGGAATACTTATCCCCCAGTGGAGGCGGAGGTGGCAGTATAGTTACAATGATGGGTGGACAGAGGAGTGGTGGTGCCATGCAGATCAGGCACAGGTGAGGCAAGCACGAAGCGGTGCAATGCACGAATGGGTAGCAGTGCAGGACATGGGGTGGCAGCCTGCACAGGCAGACAGGACTCTACACAGCTGACAGATGCAGATAGACGGACCGAAGGAATGTTAGCAACTGTGGCAAGGGTATTATGGGTTGGCAGCACAGCTCTGCAAAAATATGACTGTTACAGGCATGCAAACTATTTGAGTAGGTCAGGCATGAAAGGAGGGAACAAGGAGGAATTGAACCCATGAACACTGCTGAGAATGGCATTGTACTAACCAGTAGGCTATACCTCCATGCTGTGTCTCACAACAATGTCTGGGTACAGAAGGACTGCAGGTCACCGCAAAAACTGTCTGCTCTGAGTGCCAGGATAGGGTAACCCCACCAGTACCCATGATGCAATGCACATGCTGATCACCAAATGGGGTCTGCACCTCTCCGGTACCTCAGCTTGGAAAGACGAACTGACAGTGCGTGATACTGGCACAGAGTAGCTACAGGAGACCAAACAAGCAGGTACAAAAAAGAGACTGGCAGTGATCCAATTCAGATAAAACCCCTTTTATTAGCCCCTACGCATTTCGGCTGAAAAGCCTTCTTCAAGGGGTCTTTGGAGGGAACACACCTCAAAAAATAATAACAAATAAACATGAGATATGAACATAAATAATAAAACATTTAAAAATCAATTAATTATAAAAACATATAAATAGCAATAAATTGAATAAGAATGTGGAAACTAATAAAACTGAATAAGTGCTCCTGGACATATATAACAAAATGTAAATTATATAAAAGATGTAGATCAACTCTGTAACATAAATGATAAAAATGTTAAAAGCATAAATGGAATATCAAAGGCATAACTGAATTACATAATCAGATAAGTCAAACAACCATATCTAAAATCCATGAGACAATAAAAGGACAGGAGGATGAGGAGGACAGACGAAAATAATAATAAATAATGCTAAAATGATACCTTTTTTGTCTTGTAGTACACAAATATGACCACTAGAGATAAAATAATAAATAAATAATTATACTATTAGAAAAATCATGAAGGCGTAATATAAAGTTGAAAAGATTTTATAATAGAACTATCATGAATGATAAAAAAGGACATTTAAAAACATCTTCTAAAAAGAGAAAGGCATTGCCATTAAGAGTCTTTAAAATCTGTATGATGTGGGAAACCGCATACTTAAAAAGATGAACATTATTATATCGTTCATTGCACCAGTAACCGGTTTTGTTTAAATCCATGAGATGGAATGCCTAAAAAATGAAATGGCTCATAATAGCTTTGTAGTAGAAACCACTGCATTTTAGCATTATTTATTATTATTTTCGTTATTGTTATTTATATCTTGTTATAATTAATTGATTTTTAAATTGTCTATTATTTATGTTCATATCTGATGTTTATTTGTTATTATTTTTTTAGGTGTGTTCCCTCCAAGACCCCCTGAAGAAGGCTTTTCAGCTGAAACACGTAGGGGTTAATAAAAGGGGTTTTATCTGAATTGGATCACTGCCAGTCTCTTTTTTGTACCTGTTTGTTTGGTCTCCTGTGTCAGAGTGTAGGTACTTGCTGCTCTCTTTGCTTTTCTACAGAGTAGCTACAGACCATGCCACTGTGCAGGTTCTGTGTTCACCCTAAGGGATAGGATGGGTGCCCAGCACAAGGTCCGCAGTACATGTGGTGCTAGAGATAGGTCCTGCTGTACATCACCATCATTACCAGTGTGTGACAGGTGTTCCTTGCAGTGCATCCAAAGGTAACTTGGGGGTATGTTTACTAAACTGCGGTAACGTAGCATCCTTAACATTACATAATGCGCCTTAATGTTCCTGGCCGCAGTAAGTCTAGAAAAGGGTGGAGAGAGGGTGGAGAGAAGGGGTCACTAGGCGGGGAGTGGGCGGAGAGAGGCCCCTTTCACACTAACATGGAGAAATTAAGGGCTGAATCCTAACGTAACTGAAAACCTGGCGTTAGCACACATTTGCAAGAGAGAGAAACTATTTAAGTGTCAGCAATGTACAGCATAGGCAGGGAACCCACGGAAGGTGATAGTAGTGCTCCATTTGCAGCAACAGCATAGTGCCCAGGTATGAAAGGCCACTATGGTGATGGTGCAAATGGGGCATGGGATCTGCAGGCGGGACATGCAGTGGGGGCTACTGGGGTACAGGGTGGACTAGGCAGTTGCTGAGGTGGCACATAGGAATGCAGAAAATGGAAACCAGCAAGACAGCAACTGACCAGGGTCAGACATACCCATGAGTCTGTGGCCCACAGTGTCCCATCCAGGAGACATTACCCAGCAGGTATCCCAAGGGGCACATAACATTGACAGGCAGTACCGGGGGAAGCGTGGACATCTATTTAGGCACCCCTACCCCAGAACTCACACCTTAGGCAGCCGCCTACCTGCCCCCTGGTGCTACCTGTGTGTTCCCAGTTCTGGGGTCCAATCACAGGGCTACCTGCTTGGTGTCTGTGCTGTGCATCCCACCTCTGAGTGCACAGTGTTCCTCTGTGAGCATGCACTATGGCTTGATTTAGTGGGCTGTCTGCAGTTCACCTGTGCATGGGGGGAATACCTTGTAGGATGCTGCAGGTGCAGTCTGACTGTGCTGGCTGTTGATGAATGGCAAATGGTGGTGTGGGGCAGTTGAGTCTTCCCCTGCCTACCCCAAGCAACATTGCTGGTCTGCAATGGTCACAGGTATGGCACTGACCCAGCAGCCCTGGAGGGCTGTCATCTGCCAGCAGGAATGTGGTTGCTGGTACTACAGCCATTCTGAAGGGTGCAGGCACCTGTCCAACTACACCCTCATCTACAAAAGGGGTGATTGAGGCCCCTTGGTGTATATAGTGCATACCACTTAGACCGATAGTGGCAGTGCTACATAGCCCTCATCCGAGTCTAGACACCCCACTGCCTTGATAACAGGTACCCATGGCAGCCAGACCCTAACACCAGGCACGCACTAATCTGGGTGGTGTCTGGTCCCCCAGGGACATATGTGACTGTAGAACACAGCTGGAACAGATGTACCTTCAGTTGCACTGCTGGGGACATCTGTCATACCCTGGCAGTACTGGGGATGTGCAGCAGGACCTATCTCTAGCACCACATGTACTGTGGACCTAGTGCTGGGCGCCAATCCTATCCCTCAGGGTGCACACGGAACCTGCACAATGGCATGGTCTGTAGATACTCTGTGCTAGTATCATGCACTGTCAGTCCGTCTTACCACACTGCAGTACCAGAGAGGTGCAGACCCCATTTGGTGGTCAGCTGTAGGCCGCTGTTCTGCATGTGCAATGCATCATGGGTGCTGGTGGGGTTACCCTATCCTGGCACACAGATCAGACGGTTTGTGCGGTGACCTAAAGTCCTTCTGTACCCAGCCATTGCTATGCAACAGGCCATAGAGGTATAGCCTACTGGTTAGTACACTGACGTTCTAGGTGGAGGTCATGGGTTCAATTTCTCATTGTTCCCTCCTGTCCAAGGCAGATATTTTGCTTGCCTGTGACAGTCATATCTTTGCAGATCCGTGTTGCCAGCCCATAGTACCCTCACCACAGTTGCCAACAATCCTTATAAGGTGTTATAAGGCTCCTAATTAGGCACAGTAGAAGGCACATTACAAGGCACCTTATTGGGCAGAGTACAAGGCACGTTATAAGGCGCCTTATTGGGCACAGTACAAGGCACGTTATAAGGCACATTACAAGGCACCTTATTAGGCACAGTATAAGGCACGTTAAGGCACGTGCCTTATAACGTGCCTTATAACGTGCATTACCTGACATGCTTGCCATAATGATGCCCCGCCCATGCCTTTATATGGGCATCGGTACCTTTACCGCGGAACCTAACACACATGACATTACCACAGTTTAGTAAACATGCCCCTAGGTGTCCATCTGTGTTCTGCAGTCAAATGTGGCCCTCTGGGACCAGACACCACCCAGATAAGTACATACCCAGTGTTAGGGTCTGGCTGAGATGGACACCTGTTATAACTAGTCAACGTTGAAATTGTTGCTGACTTTAAAAGGCCCTAATCTGTAGTATCTTGGTGAGCTGAACACGAATATAACATTTAAAAAATTGTATTGGCTCTCGTTTTGAATATATTGCATGTAGTTCATTTTTGATGTTTCACCGTGTAAATTTATCCAGTAGGACATCAACAACATCCCAAATAAACCTTGAATGATGTAATATTGCATCACATTGCACAATACCAGCATGCACACATCATCCAGAGTAGATTGCATCATTTTCTGATGCAATGCAATACTAATGCCAGACAGCTGCTGAAGCCATCTGACGTCAGCAGTGTACTATATGCAGTCGGAAAGGTTGAGCATTTAAAATATTTCAGACTGTGTGCGAGACAGTTTAATCTACTGTTACATGTAACTTTTATTAATCATATAATTTTAACCATTTAGGTACAATACAGAATAGTAATACCGCAAAAGTGCGTTAATACCGTTGACAATTTCTGCTACATTTGTGGGGAAGTGACATTTGCCAACCGGAAGAAAAGTATCACTTCTCAACTGAAGAAGGCATATTATCTTTACTTCGGATGCAAGATTGGTGACCAAGACAAGCCTTGGGCCCTGCATATATGCTGCGCTACATGTACAACACAGCTTTCACAATGGTTGAATTGCAAAAGACCATCAATGCCGTTTGCAGTCCCCATGGTATGGAGAGAGCCAAGCAACCACATAAATGACTGTTACTTCTGCTTGGTTCCTACTCTTTCCAGCGGAATAACGAAGCAAAAGAAGTCGAGCATAGTCTACCCAAACATTCCGTCTGCATTGAGACCAGTTCCATATGGTGAGGGACTTCCTATTCCAGAACCTCCATCAGAATATTCTCTTGATTCATCTGATGAGGACAAGGGTGAGCTGACCTGTTCTTCTCCTGGTCCGTCAGCATGCAGTGACCCAGATTTTCACTGGGATGCATTAGCAACTCCACACAGAATAACACAGGAAGAACTAAATGACCTGGTGCGTGATTTGGACTTATCCAAGAACAAGGCAGAATTGCTAGGATCAAGACTCTAACAATGGAATCTTCTAGAAGAAGATGTCAACATTACTTCATATCAAAAGTGCCACCAGCAGTTGGAGCCTTTCTTCAGAAAGGAAAGTAATCTGGTATTCTGTTCCGATATTGAAAGCCTCATGAATGCCTTAAAAATCACTCATGACCCACAAGACTGGAGACTATATAGACTCTTCGAAACTGAGTCTGAAGGCTGTGCTTTTGAACAATGGAAACCGTCTTCCATCTATTCCAGTAGCGCATGCCGTCCACATGAAAGAGACATACGATAACTTAAAGCATCTACTGACTTCCATTAACTATAACAAGTACAGCTGGCACTTCTGTGGTGACTTGAAGGTAGTTGCCCAATTTAATGGGACTGCAGCAGGGATATATAAAATACATGTGTTTCTTATGTGTGTAGGGATAGCCGAGCAAGGGATTGGCACTACTTGTGGAAGGAATGGAATCGCAGACAAAATGTAACAGTTGGAGAGAAGAATATCCAGCACCCAGCTCTGGTTGAGGCTCACAAAATCCTGCTACCACCCCTTCACATCAAACTAGGTTTGATGAAAAACTTTATGAAAGCCATGGGCTGCACTTCGCCAGCTTTCCGATACCTGCATGAAAAATTCCCTTGACTCAGCGAAGCAAAGATTAAAGAGGGAGTTTTTGTGGGTCCTCAGATTCGAGAGCTCTTCAAAGATGACCGGTTCAACAACTTGCTGCAGGGTGATGCGAAACAAGCATGGAATGCTTTTCGCCTAGTGTCAACAAACTTTCTCGGGAATGTTAGGGCAGAAAACTACAAGGAAGTAGAAGACATGCTGATGCAGTATCAGAAACTTGGCTGCAATATGTCTCTAAAGATCCATTTCCTTGATTTCCATCTTGATTTCTTTCCTGACAGCTGTGGTATGGTTAGTGATGAACAGGGCGAATGTTTTCACCAGGATATCGCAACGATGGAGCAAAGATACCAGGGAAAATGGTCCACTACAATGCTGGCTGGCTGACTACTGCTGGACCCTCCCCAGAGAAGCTCTCGAACAGCTGTACAAGAGACAGGTGAAAAAATCTAAGAAGTAGTCTATGACTTGGTTTTTTACAGGTATTAACCGAAGGCCTATTATATTTACTATTGACATGCATTTCGTGATGTAAACATTAATTCTTGTAGATTACAAAAGAACTAGAGCCAATTTTGCAATTTCACTGTCATATTCGTGTTCAGCATATAAAAATTGATAAGAAATGACTATTTTTATTTCAGTAACATGACCTTTGTAAAAATTTGTTGACCAGTAGGGCAGAAGGGTTTCTAGACTTTCTAGACTTTCTAGGTTTGTGTAGCAGTGCCTCTTACAGGTCAAAGTGGTATACACTATATACCCCAAAGGGCCCACAATCACCCTATTTGTAGGTATCTGACAGGTGCCTGAGCCCTGGTGAAACAACCTCCATCCTGCTGGTATAGGACAGCCCTCCAGGGTTGGTAGATCATAGCCATACCTGTGACTGGGGCAGACCAACAGTAATGCTGGGGTTAGGTCTGGAAAACCTCAACTGCCTCACACCACAGTCTGCCAGTCACCAGCAGATGGCACGATCAGACTGTACCTGCAGTACACTAAAAGGTGTTCCAATCATGCATATTTACTATTGACATGCATTTCGTGATGTAAACATTAATTCTTGTAGATTACAAAAAACCTAGAGCCAACTTTGCAATTTCACTGTCATATTTGTGTTCAGCATATAAAAATTGATAAGAAATGACTATTTTTATTTCAGTAACATGACTTTTGTAAACATTTGTTGACCAGTGGAGGGAAGAAGGGTTTCTAGACTTGCATGAGGTTTGTGTAGCAGTGCCTCTTACAGGTTAAAGTGGTATACACTATATACCCCAAAGCGTCCACAATCACCCTATTTGTAGGTATCCGACAGGTGCCTGAGCCCTGGTGAAACAACCTCCATCCTGCTGGTATAGGACAGCCCTCCAGTAATGCTGGGGTTAGGTCTGGAAAACCTCAACAGCCTCACACCACAGTCTGCCAGTCACCAGCAGATAGCACAATCAGACTATACCTACAATACCCTATAAGGTGTTCCAATCATGCACAGACTAAGTGCAGACAGTCCACTAGCCAGTCCATAGCGCATGTTCACAGAGGAACTATGTACACCAAGCAGGGCCCCAGTTCTAGGAACACAGAGGTATCACTGGAAACATAGTATAGAGCGCTATGTGGGAACCTAGACATGCCATGATCACTGTTCGGTCAGAGTGAGAGTGTCCTCCCAGCATGACATGCTGTGGCCACCCTGTTCATGCAGGAGGTGGTCGAGCACTACAGTGTCCCAGCCATTGCCCCACACCCTGTGAAGATGCATCCTGTCCAATCCACCCTGTCCGGGCCATACCCACAATAACTTTCTTCTCATTATGCATATATTCAGGCTAAAGCTGGTAACAGTAGGACATTGTGGGCCTGGTGAGGTGTGGGCAGCCACAAAACAATGGATAGACACACACACACACACACACACACACACACACACACACACACACACACACACACACACACACTCCTGTTGCATCATTGTGCAAAGATAGGGGTGGTTGGCAGCCCTGCCCGCCACACTGGTCTTGATCACAGTGCCGACATTGATGAATTGTGCAGGAGGTAGTAGCAGTGCTCTGGTGATAGCTGCAGCTCCGTGTTGGGGCGAACAGCCTGACTCTCCATGCAGCTTTGGATTGTGGAGCCTGTGTTAGTGGGTGTTTGTACCCCTGTTCACCACTGCTTTGGGCTTTGAACATGATGCTGTTGTATCTGCATTGTAGGATAATAGATAGGGACATGCTCTGCAGGATCCACAGCTGGGACTTGAACCTCTCGACCCTCTGCTTCTGGACACACTGGCTGTGTGTACTGCACCACACATGCATGGCAGTCCCTGGAGCTACCTGTACTTTTCCTCAACCAGACCTTTTATGTTGCACTGCACCACGTACTGGTACAGGGCATGGCCATGTCATGCTACATGACTATATGCTGTCGGTGCTGGTAGTGTGCAGTCCCAGGCCATCCACTGTGTGGATAAGCGGTTGCCTAGGGAGCGGGGTCTGTGGTGGGGAGGCATACATGGGCATCCTCACATCCACCCCATCACCACCTGCCAATATTATGTCCCTTCCACTTGGGGGAGGGTTGGCTGGGGGGATGTCAGGTCAGTGCCCTGGCAACTGTTAGCTCGGGTGGACCAGGTAGATATAGGTGGATTGTGTTTGGCCTTTGTCAGCTACTGTCTTGCTGATTTCCAGTTTCTGTGTTCCTATGTGCCACCTAGGCACCCGCCTAGTCCACCCTGTGCCCCAGCTGCCCCCACTACATGTCCCGCCTGCAGCCCCCTATGCCCCATTTGCACCATCACTATTGTGGCCTTTTATACTTGGGCACTATGCTGTTGCTGCAAATGGAGCACTACCATCACTTGTCTTGGGCTCCATGCCTATGCTGTTCATTGCTGACACTGAAATGGTTTCTCTCTCTTGCAAATGTGTGCTAACGCCAGGTTTTCAGTTGTGGGAAGATTCAGCCCTTCAGTCCCCCGCGTTAGTGTGGAAGGGGCTTCTCTCAGCCCACTCCCTGCCCAGTGACCCCTTCTCGCCACCCTCTCTCCACTCTCTGCGGGACTTACTGCGGCCGGGAACGCTAACACATGTTACGTAACATTACCTATCGCGCGTTAACGTAGCATCTGCTATGTTAGCACAGTTTAGTAAACATACCCCATAGAGATAATACCAATTCTTGTTGCAACCCAAGAGCTGCACCCTACTTGCAACCAGTGGGCCTAATCAACCAAAAAGGACCTAAAACAAGCCCATATGTTCCCTGATATCCCAATGTCTAATAGGGAATGATCAAGAATATGGAAAGCTACACTCTATTTCTACCATAATAGATTCTTCATGGTATCCAACGATCTGCATCATCAAATACAGACACAAACCTTGGGGTATGTTTACTAAACCGTCTTAATGTTACCTGTGCTAGTTGCAGCGTTAATGTGAAGAATGCCATATAAGGTAGTGGGCGGTCTGGAGTGAAGGTTGCAAGGAATCGGTATCGTGCGATAGTGTGCGCTGTGGCACATTAACGTGCGTTAACCCTAAGTTCATGCCAGCGCAACATTAGAAGCTATAAAGATGTAGCCCACTGGTTACTGGAATGACTGTGGAGGCAGAGGTAATGGGTTTGATTCCACAGTGGTGTTATTTAATAAGGCTGTCTGAGACTTCTCCTTTTAATTTAGATCAGCGCTGCCAGCAAAAACACCCTCACAGTGCCGTAACCTAAGGAGCCGCATAAGACGCCCTATAAGGCACTCCATAAGGCACATTATAAAGTGCCCTGTCCACCAAGGCACCTTATAATGTGCCCTATAGGGCGCTTTATAGGGCGCCTTATGAGGCACCTTAGGCTACGGTGCTGTGAGGGTGTTTATGCTGGCATCACTGATTTAAATTAAAAGGAAAAGCCTCAGACAGCCTTATTAAATAACACCATGATGCGATTAAACCCATGAACTGTACCTTCACAGCCATTGAAGTAACCAGTGGGCTACATCTCTACAGCATCTAACAAACCACTGGCTGGCTACAGAAAGACTGCAGGTCACCACACAAACTGTCTGCTGTGGTTACCAGGATAGGGTAAACCATCTCGTACCCATGATGCACTGCACATGCAGCAGCCCACATCTGATCACAACCCGGCCTGCTAGGGGGAACTGACCGTGTTTGTTACTGGCACAGAGTAGCTACAGACCGTGACATTGTGTGGTTCCTGTGCTCACCCTGAGGGTGAGGTGGGGCGCCCAGCACCAGGTCCACAGTAAATGGCATGGCTGCGATAGGCTGTGCTGCAGGTACCCATCAGTGCTAGTGTGTGATAGGCAGTCCTTGCAGACACACCTAGGCTATATCTGTGTCCACCTGTATTTCTCAGTCATGTTTAGCCCTTGTGGACTATGATGCACTCAGAATAGTGCATATCTTGTGTAGTTGCCATGGTCACATGTTATAAGAGAAAGGTGGTGTTTGAACCCAAAAGCAGATTATGTAGCACCACCTAACCCACCCTCTGTGGGTCAGGATCTCCCACCAACAGATACACTTTCTACATCTCTGCAATGGTGGTAGTAGAGGGGACCATCAACCCCAGTCCTGCTGTGGAATAGGCACCCTACAGGGCAGTCAATGCAGATCTGTACGCAACACATAGGGCACTGGCAGACAAATAATAGGCCTGGAAAAGCTCAGCTGCCTGTTACCACTGTCTCACATTCACCAGCAGAGGGCACAGTCAGTCTCCACCCGCTGCACTCCACAAGGTGTTCCAGACATACACATGCTAACTGCAGACAGTCTGCTAGCTAATACATGTTCCTGGAGAAACTGTGTGCATCCAAAAATGGGATGTGAGCACACACACCAAGCAGGTATGTCAGTGATTGGGCCCCAGAAAAGAGAACTCATAGATAGCACTTGAGAGAAATACTGTATTTATTCCATGTCATGGTCACTTCTCAGTCAGGGTGAGAGTGACCCCCCAGCATGACATGCTGTGGCCACCCTGTCCATGCAGGTGGTGGTTGAGCACTACAATTTCCCAGCCATTGCCCTATGCCCTGTGCAGATGCATCCTGCCCAGGCCGCCCTGTCCGGGCCATACCCACAGTACCTTGCTCCTCATATGCACATTGGCAGGCTAACACTGGAAACAGTGCAAGCATTGTGGGCTCAGTAAGGTGTAGGCAGCCACAAAACACTGGATAGCCATACACACACTCCAACACCTATTTCAGCATTGTGCAAATATAGAGTTTTTTGGCAGCCCTGGCCACCACACCTGTCCTGGGCATAGTGCAGGCATTGCTATGGTATTCAATTCTGTTAGGGTCACTCTCCAGGGTGGTAAACACTGTCAGAAACAAAACCTTAAACACACTCCACAGATGTCAGAAAGGTTGCTATGATGAATCTATGTCAACAAATTGTGTTTAACTTAGGATTTGTTATCTGACATTAATCATAGCAACTTTTTGATATATGTGGAACGTGTTTCCAAGTTAAAGATGGCATTGATAAAGTATACAGGTGCTAGTATTTGTAGATGCTGCTCCACGCAGGCCCAACAGCCTGACTCTCCATGAGCCGTTGGATAGTGGAGCCTGTGAGTGTGGGTGTTTGTACCCCTGTTGGCCGCTGCTTTAGGGCAGAGGTTCCCAACTCCGGTCCTGGTGGGCCAAACATGGTTCAGGTTTTCATGCTGTCCCTCATGAATATGCATGGATACATTTGCATACAATGGGGGCAGTGCATACAAATGCATCACAGGCATATTTATTAGGGACAGCATGAAACCTGAATGGTGTTTGGCCCTCCAGGACTGCAGTTGGGAAAATCTGCTCTAGGGATTGCACATGTTTATGGTGTATGTGCTCTGTAGGGTAAAATATAGGTGTGTATGGTGTGTTTATTTTATCTGCAATAAAGGTTCTGTCTTTATTACCATGGTTTAATACTGGGTGAAATATAGGGACATGGTCTGCAGGAGCCACAGCTGGGACTTGAGCCTGTGACCTTCTGCCCCTGAACACACTGGCTGTGAGTACTGCACCAACCTGTTGCCACAGAGGCTGGTCATTCCTTGGGGATACCATTACTGTTTGTTAGACAGACCTTGTCTTTTGCAGTGCATGGCACCCACCTAATCAGGGCTTGGCCTTGGTCTGCTGTGGGCAGATGCCACTGCCCCCTCCACCACCAGCACCCCTCTGCCACCATACTGACATGCCCTTATGCCGGTGGTGCTGGTGGTGCGCAGTCCCAAGGCATCCAGTGTGATAGTAGGCAGCTGCCTATGGTGCATGATATGGGGTAGGGGTGCCTGCATAGACATCCACGCTTCCCCCCGGCACCGCCTGCCAATGTTATGTGCCCTTTGGGGTACTTGCTGGGTAATGTCCATTGTGGCACTGTGGGACACACACTCATGTACATGTTTGCCCTTGGTCAGTTGCTGTCTTGCTGGTTTTCTGTTTCTACATTCCTATGTGTCACCTAGGTATCTGCCTAGTCCACCCTGTGCCCCAGCTGCCCCACTGCATGTCCCACCTGCAGCCCCCTGTACCCCATTTGCAGCCTCACCATAGTGCCTTTTCGTACTTGGGCACTATGCTGTTTCTGCACATGTATCACTACTATCACTTTTCTTGGTCTCCCTGCCTTTGCTGTAGATTGCTGACTAAATGGTTTCTCTATCATGCAAATGTGCCTGAATGCGAGGTTTTCACTGGCGTTAATTTTCAGATCCTGATTTCACAGCATTAGTGTGCCTGGAGCCTCTCGCTGCCCTCTCTCCACCCATTGACCCCTTATCTCCACCCTCTGTGTGCCTTAACGCCACCGGAGACGTTATCAGGCAATAAGTGACGTTATCGCCCGGTATCGTGCAATAATGTCACTTATCACGCGATAACATCGCCGCTGCGACATTAGCGCTCTTTAGTAAACATATACCATTGTCTCCATAATATGCTGCTGACGAAAACACACCTAGTTGGGCTCGAAGATACAAATAGAATCTAATAAATGCACAAACTGAAAAACCATAACTTTCTCAATCTTACCCAAAAGCAGTCGAGATGGGCCTACAGTTTTCACCGTTGTGTGGATCTACAGTAAAGGGGCCTTCTTAAGAATATGAACCATCCAAAGGAGAGCACACACTCTCACGGCAAACTAGATGACACGAGCAGAGTTAAGAAATATTTATTGTATCCTTCATAGCCATGTTTCAGCTAGGGTCTTTGCCAGGGGTATAAACTTAAAAATGAAAGGTTCAAATTAAAAACCAACAATCAATCATTATAGCATAAGTTAAAAATAGCACAATATTAAAAATACAAAAAAAGTGGAAACAGTGAAAAAGTGGAAACAGACCATTGTACAATTAAAAGAATGTATCACATTATGCAGTAAAATAAATGAGTCCATTGTTAAAAAGACAACAGATACATAAATAAATAATTAAATAGAAAGCTGCAAAATATGTATCTACATGCTAGAAGAGAGTGACCAAGGTGTATACTATAACGGAGACTAAGGGGTATGTTTTCTAAACTGCAGTAACGATCCCCGCATTACGTTCCCTGGATGCCCATATAAGGGAATGGGCGGTGCATCATTATGGCAAGCCATGTCAGGTAACGCGCATTACAAGGCGCCTTAGGCTAATGCGCGTTACAAGACACGTTATAAGGCGCCTTTTAAGGCACCTTATTAGGCACAGTACAAGGCACGTTACAAGGCACCTTACTAGGCACGGTACAAGGCAAGTGTCTTGTAACGTGCCTTATAACGTGGCTTGTACTGTGCCTAATAAGGTGCCTTATAACGCCTTAAAAGGAGTGATGGCAACTGTGGTGAGGGTATTATGGGCTGGCAGCAGGGATCTGCAAAGATATGACTGTCACAGGCATGCAAAAAATCTGATATGGACAGGAAGAAATAATGAGGAATTGAACCCATGACCACTGCCTAGAACATCAGTGTACTAACCAGTAGGCTATACCTCTATGGCTTGTTGAATAGCAATGACGGGGTACAGAAGGACTGCAGGTCACCGCGCAACCCGTCTGCTCTGTGTGCCAGGATAGGGTAACCCCACCAGCACCCATGATGCATTGCACATGCAGAACAGCGGCCTACAGATGACCACCAAATGGGGTCTGCACCTCTCTGGTACTGCAGCGTGGTAAGATGGACTGACAGTGTGTGATACTGGCACAGAGTAGCTACAGACCATGCCATCGTGCAGGTTCCGTGTTCACCCTGAGGGATAGGATGAGCACCCAGCACTAGGTCCACAGTGCATGTGATGCTAGAGATAGGTTCTGCTGCACATCCCCATCACTACCAGTGTGTGACAGGTGCTCCCAGCAGTGCAACTGATAGTACTTCTGTGTCTGTCTGTGTTTTGCAGTCACATGTGGCCCTGTGGGACCGGACCCTCCCAGACTAGTGTATACGTGGTATTAAGAGCTGGCTGCCATGGTACCTGTTATCAGGGCAGCAGGGTGTTTAGACTCACATGAGGTTTAGGTAGCACTGCCTCTATGGGTCTACGTAGTATGCACTATATACCCCAAGGGGCCCACAATCACCCTTTTTGTAGATGAGGGTGTGGTGGGGACAGGCACCTGCACCTGCACCTGCACCTGCACCCTGTGGAATGGCTGTAGTACCAGCAACTACTGTCCTGTTGTCAGATGACAATCCTCCATGGATGATGTGATACCTGTGATAGGGGCAGACCAGCAGTGATGCTTGAGGTGGGCAGGGGAAGGCTCAACTGCCCCACACCACAGTCTGCCATCCACCAGCAGACAGCACAATCAGACTGCACCTGCAGCATCCTACAGGGTGATCCTACCATTCACAGACTAACTGCAGACAACCAACTAGCCAGTCCATAGTGCATGCTCATAGAGAGCCCTGTGCACCCAGAGGTGGTATGCACAGCACAGCCACCAAGCAGGGATCACCATGATTGGGGCCCACAACCAGGAACACATAGGTATCACTGGAAACAAACGCTATATGACACTATGTGGGAACATGGACATGCCATGGTCACTGCGCGGTCAGAGTGAGAGTGACCTCCCAGCGAGACATGCTGTGGCCACCCTGCCCATGCAGGTGGTGGTCGAGCACTACAGTATCCCAGCCATTACCCTCCACCCTGTGCAGATGTATCCTGGCCAATCCGCCCTGTGTGGGCCATACCCACAATACCTTGCTCCTCATTATGCACATTTGCAGCCTAACGCTGGAAACAGTGTGAGCAATGTGGGCTCAGTGATGTGTTGGCAGACACAAAACAATGAAGCGACATATGCACACTCCCACACCTATCCCAGCATTGTGCAGAGATAGAGGTGGTTGACACCCCTGCCCGCCACACTGGTCCTGATCACAGTGCCAACATTGCTAAACTGTGCAGGGGGTAATAGTAGTGCTCTGGTGATAACTGCAGCTCCATGCTGGGGCCAACAGCCTAACACTCCATGAGGCTGTGGATAGTGGAGCCCGTATGAGTGGGTGTTTGCACCCCTGTGCACTGCTGCGTTGGGGTTTGCACATGTTGTTGTTGTGGCTGCATTGTGGGATAAAACTATGGGGTGATGCTCTGCAGGATCCACAGATGGGACTTGAACCTTGGACCCTCTGCTCTTAGACATACTGGCAGAGTGTACTGCTCCACATTGCTGACACAGCAGCATAGTGGTCCCTGGGGCTACCCTTATTTTCCCCAGCCAGACCTTTTCTGTTGCACTGCACACCACATGCTGGTACAGGGCATGGCCTAGGTCCAATGCAGGCGGGTGGCACTACTCCCACCACCTATCAATGTTATGTGCCCCTTCAGGAACCTGCTGGGTAATGCTTCCTGGATGGGACACTATGGGACACAGTCTCATGGGCATGTTTGGCCCTGGTCAGTTGCTGTCTTGCTGGTTTCCATATTCTGCATTCCTATTTGCCACCTAGGCATCCGCTTAGTCCACCCTGTGCCCCAGTTTCCCCCACTGCATGTCCCGCCTGCAGCCCCCATGCTCCATTTGCACCATCACCATAGTGGCCTTTCATACCTGGGCACTATGCTGTTGCTGCAAATGGAGCACTGCTATCACCTTTCTTGGGCTCCCTGCCTATGCTGTACATTGCTGACACTGAAATGATTTCCCTCTCCTGCAAATTTGCCTCTAACTCCAGGTTTTCACTTGCGTTACTTTTCAGCCCTTCAGTTCCCCGCGTTGGTGTCATGGGAGCCATAAGAACATAAGAACATAAGATATGCCATACTGGGTCAGACCAAGGTCCATCAAGCCCAGTATTCTATTTCCAACAGTGGCCAATCTAGGTCATATGTACCTAGCACTTTCCCCAAGAGACACAAGTTCCATAATGCTTGTACTGGGTCAAGCATTGATATCTTCGGTCACTTCTTAATAATGGTTTATGGAACTTGTCCAAACCTTTTTTAAACCCAGCTACACTAACAGCCTTTCCTACATCCTCCGGTAACAAATTCCAGAGTTTGATTACACGTTGAGTGAAAAAATATTTTCTTTTATTAGTCTTAAATAGTTTACCCTGTAGCTTCATTGCATGTCCCCTAGTCTTTCTATATTCTGATAAGGTAAACAATCGATCTACGTTTACCCGTTCCACTCCGTTCATTAATTTATAGACTTCTACCATATCTCCCCTCAGCCATCTCTTTTCCAGGTTAAAGAGCCCTAACCTTTTTAGCCTTTCTTCATAGGAGTATCCTTCCACCCCCTTTACCATTTTGGTGGCTCTTCTCTGAACCTTTTCTAAAATTGCTATATCCTTTTTAAGATACGGCGACCAGAATTGCACACAATATTCAAGGTGCGGTCTCACCATGGAATGATACAAAGACATTATAATATCTTTTGTTTTATTTTCCATTCCTTTCCTTATCATACCTAGCATTCTATTTGCTCTCTTGGCCGCCGCTGCACACTGGGCCGAGGGTTTTAACATGGTATCCACAATGACGCCTAAATCTTTTTCCTGGGTGGTGGTTCCTAATGTGGAACCTTGCATCGTGTAACCATAGTTTGGGTTGTTCTTCCCTAGGTGCATAATTTTGCACCTGTCCACATTAAATTTCATTTGCCATTTTGATGCCCAGTCTTCCAATTTATCAAGATCCTCTTGCAATTTTCCACAATCCTCTTGGGTTTTAACAACTTTAAATAGTTTTGTGTCATCTGCAAATTTGATAACCTCACTCGTTATTCCACTTTCCAGGTCATTTATGAATATGTCAAAAAGCAGCGGACCCAGCACAGATCCCTGGGGTACACCACTATTCACCTTTCTCCATTGGGAAAATTGGCCATTTAGCCCTACCCTCTGCTTTCTATCTTTTAACCAGTTCCTGATCCACAATAGTACACTGCCTCCTATCCAATGACTCTTTAGATTTGGCAAAAGTCTCTGATGAGGGACCTTGTCAAAGGCTTTCTGAAAGTCCAGATACACAATATCAACCGACTCACCTTTGTCCACCTGATTATTCACTCCTTCAAAAAAACATAACAGATTAGTAAGACAAGATCTTCCTTGTCTAAAGCCATGTTGGCTGTCTCCCATTAGGTCATGACTATCTACATGCTGAGTAATTTTATTTTTTATGATGGTTTCTACCATTTTTCCCGGTACTGATGTCAGGCTCACCGGTCTGTAGTTTCCCAGATCACCCCTGGAACCCTTTTTAAAAATTGGTGTTACATTGGCGATCCTCCAAACTTCAGGTATTAGAGATGATTTTAATAATAGTTCACAGATTACTAATAGCAGGTCTGCAATCTCATATTTCAGTTCTTTCAACACCCTTGGATGTATACCATCCGGCCCAGGTGATTTGCTACTCTTCAGTTTATCTAATAGTTGTAATACATCTTCCCGATGTATCGATATTTCCTTCAATTCTTCCGCACCTTTAAATACCACTTCAGTCATGGGTAACATCCCTACATCTTCCTCAGTAAAGACTGAAGCAAAGAATTCATTCAGTCTCTCCGCTATCGCCTTGTCTCCTCTTAGTGCTCCTTTAACCCCTTTATCATCTAATGGACCAACTGACTCTCTCACAGGTTTTTTGCTACGAATGTACTTGAAAAGGTCTTTACTTCGCGTTTTTGCTTCCACAGCAAGCTTCTTCTCAAATTCTCCCTTTGCCTGCCTTATCAATGCCTTGCATTTGACTTGCCAGTGCTTGTGCTGTTTCCAGGTTTCGTCGTTTGGCTCTTTTTTCCATTTCCTGAAAGATGCCTTTTTGGTAACAACAGCCTCTCTGACCTCACCTTTAAACCATGCTGGCAGTTTTTTGGACTTCCTTCCACTTTTCTTAAAGCGTGGAATACAGCTGGTCTGGGCTTCCAAGATAGTATTTTTCAACAACAGCCAAGCCTGATGTACGTCTTTAACCTTTGCAACTGCTCCTTTTAGTTTTTTCTTAACTGTTTTCCTCATTTTATCATAGTCTCCCTTTTGAAAGTTAAAAGGTAGTACTGTGGATTTCCTTACTATCCCTCCTCCACTAATTAAATGAAAGGCGATCATGCTATGATCACTATTGCCAAGTGGCCCCAACCACCTTATCTCTTGCACTAGATCTGGTGTTCCAGTAAGGGCTAGGTCTAATATGGCTTCCCCTCTGGTCGGTTCATGAACCAGCTGCTCCAAGAAGCAGTCATTTATTTCATCTAGGAACTTTATCTCCCTAGCATTTTCTGACGTGACATTGACCCAGTCGATACCGGGGTAGTTGAAATCACCCATTATTATTACTGCGCTGTAACTTTTGTTAGCTTCCTTGATTTCTTTGAGCATTTCATCATCCATTTGGTCATTCTGGCCAGGCGCTCGATAGTACACCCCCACTGCCATTGCCTTCCCCCTTTTACATGGAATTTCAATCCATATAGATTCTACAGCAGATTTTGCTTCCTGCAAAACTTTAATCCTTTCTGACTCAATGCCCTCTCTAACATAGAGAGCAACCCCTCCACCAATTTGATCAGCTCTATCATTTCGATATAGTTTGTACCCAGGTATCACAGTGTCCCACTGGTTGTCCTCCTTCCACCATGTCTCTGATATTCCAATCATATCTAACCTTTCATTTAGTGCTATATATTCTAACTCTCCCATCTTATTTTTTAGACTTCTAGCATTTGCATACAAGCATTTTAGAGAATGTATTTTATTCATATTAATTTGGCTATTGTTAGACATGGGTAATATGGGATCTTTAAGCTCTGTCTGCTCCATACTTGAGGGCATTTGGGCTACTTTACTCTTTTGTGGAACCTCTCTGCTTTTGGTAGTATCCTTCAAAGATACATTCTTCCGAACCATCCGCTCTTGGGCGACTGTCGGCTTTCCCCTAATATCTAGTTGAAAAGCTGCTCTATCTCCTTTTTAAAGGTTAATGCCAGCAGCGTGGTTCCATCCCGGTTAAGGTGAAGCCCATCCCTTCGGAAGAGCCCCTCCTTTCCCCAGAATGTACCCCAGTTTCTAACAAATCCAAAACCCTCATCTCTGCACCATTATCTCATCCACGCATTGAGACTCCGGAGCTCTGCCTGCCTTTTGGGTCCTGCGCGTGGAACAGGAAGCATTTCGGAGAATGCTACCCTGGAAGTTCTGGATTTCAACTTCCTACCTAAAAGCCTAAATTTAGCCTCCAGAACCTCCCTACCACATTTTCCTATGTCATTGGTACCGACATGTACCAAGACAGCAGACTCCTCCCCAGCACTATCTAAAACCTTATCTAGGTGGCGCGTGAGGTTCGTTACCTTTGCACCAGGCAGGCATGTTACCAGGCGATCCTCATGTCCACCAGCCACCCAGCTATCTACATGCCTAATGATCGAATCAACAACTATAACGACTGTCCTAACCCTTCCCTCATGGGCACATGGCCCTGGAGAAACGTCCTCGGTGCGAGAGGGTTTTACATCACCTGGAGGACAGGTCCTAGTTACAGGATCACTTCCTGCCACACCAGGGTGATTCTCTCCTGTCACGTGACCTCTCTCCTCCATGGCAACAGGGATGCTGCCAGACTGGAGGTGGGACTTCAGGACTATATCCCTGTAGGTCTCGTCTATGTACCTCTCTGTCTGTCTTATGCTTTCCAAGTCTGTTACTTTAGCCTCTAGAGAACGGACTCATTCCCTGAGAGCAAAGAGCTCCTTGCACCTAGTGCACAAGTAAGACCTCTCACCAACTGGGAGAAAATCATACATGTGACACTCAATGCAAAAGACTGGAAAGCCCCCATCCCGCTGCTGGACTGCTGTCTGCATCTTAGTTTTAAGTTTGTGTTTAGATCTAAGTTCTTTACTTACTAAGGGTTGCTATGGATATTTATACTTATAAAACTGTACCTAATACGTGTAATATACCTTGTTCACCCGAAGCTTAACTAATCTCAGGTCCTTAGTGTATGACTGATTTGGGTAATGAGCTTCACCTGAGAGCACCTCCTGTCTTTTAAGGTGTGTAAGTACCTATAAAGCTACGATTATCCCAGGGGGGGAGGAAGGGATGGAAATAACACTTATTAAAAGAGGGCTGCTACACAGTACCCTGTCTTGTGCTGCTGAGGTAAGCTATATTCTGATTTGATTTAAATTATAGTTCTTAGCTGCTGCTAGGTTCTAACTTCTTATGAAATTTAAACTACAAGCTCTCTGCTGGGTTCTAAATTTAACCAGAAAGCTCTCTTCTGTGTTTTAAATTTAAACTAAAAGTACTTTGCTGTTACTAGGCCCTGAGTGACTATTAAATTTAAACTACAAGCTCTCTGCTGGGTATGAAATGTAACCAAGTATGATTGTAGACTGAAAGGACCAGAACCCTGAGCACACCAACTGATAGCATGGGGTTGGGGTGGAGGGGAAAAAGGGGGTGGGGTGGGGAGGGAAGAAGGAGAGAAGGGAAGGGAGTGCATGCTCCAAATAATCAAATGAATGGGTATAAGCATTTATAAAAAAGGGAAAATGTCCATGTGTGCTTGTGATATAATAGGTACAAATTGACACTTGGATCGCGGAATTTTTATCCGACCCACCATTTTACACCCCATAGAGAAATTCTACCAATTGTAGGGAGTTGGACCCAAGCTGGGACAGTGTTCCTGTAGCTAGGCCTGTGAAGCAGGCCTGGATACAGGCCACAGGCCTGCTTGAGACCCTTGACCACTGTTAGGCCAAAAAGAAGAATCAGGGGAATGAGCTGCTGACTGAGCATGTGAAAATTCTGGGAGTAGAGTAATACAAAATGTTGCTGATTTAATAATGTGCTTTGCTAAGAAAATCAGATAACAGAAAATGAAACAAAAAAAGGAAACATGAGGGGAGAACCAGGGAGTAAAAGTTAATTAGGCATTGGCCTTGGGAAGGTGAGATAATGTTTTTATGCTAACTTGAACCTTGGGAAATATAAAAATGTGTCAATCCTGTGTAGACAAAAGTATCACAAAAAAAAGAACAGCTGCAGAAAAAGAAATAACCTTTGTCATTATGCCAGCCTTTCAGAAAAAAAAAATGTATAAAAACAGACTAGGACAAAGGAGAAACTTGGGAGTTTATTCAGCCCTGCCACAGATGTGGCAGTGTACTGAACTGCCCCGTTAACCTTTCTCTTCTGTCTATCCCTATACAGTATCTACTTTGTACCTGTAAGTAGAGTTTATGTGTGAAGAATTTATGCTGAGAAAAGGATATCCTGTAATAAAGATTTTGTGAGTATTGCTGAGAAAATGGTCTCTGTGTACTTCCTCTGTGTAAGCTGAGATAGTGGCCCTTGTGGCACAGTAGGCCCCTTACATTTGGCGAGCCAGCCAGGAGTGATTCTAGCACCCCTGCCACTCCTCAGTGTACAGTCGGGACGGCCAGGGACTGACACATCACCCAGACTTGGAAACTCAGGACCAGAAGACTTTGCACAAGGTAGGTTTTCGTTTGTTTTCCCCTATTATCTACTTTCTTGTGTTAGGAAAAATGTTGCAAGTCCCGAATCTCACAGGACCCTTAGAATATATGGTTAAGATTTTCCCACAGGCAGGAAAGCTTCTTAAAGAGTGTGACAAAATGATATACAGATACTAAAAATGTGACTATTCCATGGCCCAAACAAGGGACTTATTCCCTAGCCGCTTTAGCAATTGTGCAAATGAGAGAAAATCTAGGCAGAAACACTTAGGGGTATATTTACTAAATGGAGGTAGCGGCTTCCATGAAATATCGCAATATAGTAAACATATCCCTTAGACTATTTTTAGATTGTGTTTATAGGCCAGGCTAATTCACCTCTTATCCCTGCGAGGAAGCAGGCAGGCTCTGAGGACGAGCCCCTCTCATTTTTGTCTCTCCTGCAAATTCTGAAGTAGAAAATTATAAATTTTTCCACTGACTTTAGTAGCACTGGGTTGTCAGAATCTTCTTAGTTCTACTCTACACTGCCAATGAAGCCATTTTCTATACAAATGAGTAAAGGTCCTGGGCAAGTAAAAATTAAATGTGCTACAACAATCACAAGATGAGTAAATATTGCTGTTTCTTTTGAATTTGCATTGCCCTCAAATTTGTTGAAGTTTGGAGGGAGACTGATTTGAATTTATATTATTTTTCAGGTATAAAGACTACATATAACAGAAAGATTGAACTGAGTTCCCAGAAGAATATGAGGATGTTTCTTCTTTTTTTTCTAAAACCTTCCATCCACAAATTACCCGTTAGTACTGAAGAATTGTCATGTTATGATTGTTTTTTTTTATTTAGAGGGTTGCTATTTTAGCTTAAAGAACAATGTTAAGTTTTAACAATTGTTTGATAAGAGACTTAGGGGTATGTTTACTAAACCGTTTTAACGTGCGCCCGGCGATAGTGTGCAGGCTGCCATAAAAGGAGTGGGTGGTCCGGTCTAAACGTAGCAAAATGGGATTATCGCGCGATAACGTGCGCTGCACACATTATCGGGCGAGACACCACTAAGCACGTCAACGCGCGGTAATCTTAAGTAGGCGCACAAACATGCAAACACAGAAACAGAGGTGTAGCACAATGGCTAATACACTGACTGATGGTATGGGGTCATGAGTTCAATCCCCCAGTGTGCCTAATCCATAAGGCTAGCTGAGGCAGTAGCTTTTACGTGTAAGTATTGATTTGTGAGGCATTTTATTTGTAGTTTAATTAGTGCTGCCAGCAAACACACCCTCACGTGCCGTAACCTAAGGTGCCACATAAGGCACCCTTTAAGGCACTCCAGAGGGCACATTATAAAATGCACTGTCCGCCAAGGCACCCTATAATGTCCCCTATAGGGCATCCTATAAGGCGCTTTAGAGGACACCTGATAAGGCACCTTATAAGGCGCCCTATGGTTACAGTACACTGAGGGTGTTTCTGCTAGCAGCACTAATGTACATTAAAAATAGACAATGCCTTAGACAGCCTTATCAAATAACCCCACCATGGGTTTGAACCCATGACCTCTGGCCCCACAGGCAGTGAAGTAACCAGTGGGCTACAGCTCTATAGTTGGTAACAAGCCCCTGGCTGGCTGCAGAAGGACTGCACATCACCACACAAACTGTCTGCTGTGGTCACCAGGATAGGGTTAACCTACCCGTACCCATGATGCACTGCACATGCAAAGCAGCAGTCTAAAGATGGGCACAAGATGGGGTATGCACCGCCACAGCACCTCGGCCTGGTAGGGGGAACCGACCATGTGTGGTACTGGCACAGAGTAGCTACAGACCGTCACATTGTGCGGGTACTGTGCTCACCCTGAGGGTGAGGTGGGGCACCCAGCACCAGGTCCACAGCACCTTTCATAGCTGAAATACACCATGCTGCAGGTCCCCATCAGTGCTACTGTGTATGATAGGTAGTTCTTGTAGACACACCTAGGATACGTCTCTGTTCTTCTATATTTCTCAGTCATGTCTATCCCTTATGGGCTATGATGCACTCAGAATAATGCATATCCTGTGTTGGTGCCATGGTTACATGATGTAGGTGAAGGGGGGGGGGTGTTTGGACCCATTGGCAGCTTATGTACCACCACACAACCCTCCTTCTGGGGCTCAGGGTGGGAACCAGGATCACCCACCAACTGATCCACATTCTACATCCCTGCAATGGTGGCAGTAGAGAGGACCAGGGCCGGATTTACCTTGAGTGAGGCCCTACGCCAACAAAAATTGTGGGCCCCCAGCAGGGGTGGCCCAAGGGGGTGCGGGGCCTCATTTGCATAAGGGGCCTCATTTGCATAAATATTTGCATAATGTTACCATATACTAACTTTTAGTAAACGTGCCTCTTAATGAGTGTATGGATAAAGAAAGACTAAAACATTTCTACATTACTATAATCCAGTACCAACTGCCAGACACATTAGGAACTACTACAAACACTGCCCATTTAGAACCCATAGCAAACCCGCCGTATCCTAACAGCACTACCAGGACTCACAAAGCACCATACTCTACCAATCAAAAGGCAACACTGCAAATATTAAACCAATACATTTCAGAGAACAACAATACATGACCTACTGGGGAAAGAGAATAAGTGGCAATGTCAAATAGGAATTATATAAACAGAACACCTCAGCTCAGTTACACATGCAGAACATAGACCATCACCAAACAAGTAATCACAATTTAGAAACAGGAAGACAATAATTAAACTGGGAATCCCAAAAGTCAAACTTGGAATGTACAACACTGTAGAAATAAAACTATACATTAATTTGCTCTTGTACTAAACAAAGCGCAGACGTTAATGATGCACATTTACCAGAGCTGACATATTCCAATTAATAAATTCAAAATAAAGAGATATTTTTCTACCTTTTGTGCATTTTTTTCAGCTGCAATTGCTCCAGCCACTTTCTTCTGGTTTCTTCGTGTCTTCTGCTAACTCTCCATCGTCTGCTGTCCATTTGTCCTTACTTCTCTCTTCTAGTTTTTTTCCTTTCTCTCTCTACATCTGCTTTAACATACTAATCTTTCTCCTTTTGCTCTTTCCTCATTCCTATTTCATCCACTCAAATTGTACCCCTCCATCCTCAATCCCCACTTACTCTCCCAATACCCAGCCAATTGTAGATTTTTTATCCCTCCCACACAAAATATTTTTCCCTTCTCCATTTTACTCTTCCAGCCCCATCCCATTCTAATCCTCCCCCAACATCAGCTCCCTTCTAGTTACAGTCTCACCCAGCATCCATTCCCTTCTAGTCCCTGCATCAGCCCATTTCCAGTCCTAGCCACCCATCAGCCCATTTCCAGTCCTAGCAACCCCCCAACCCAATACCAGTCCTAGCCCCCCATCAACCCACTTACAGTCCTAACCCCCCATCACCCCATTTTCAGTTTAAGCCCCCCCTATAACCCATTACCAGTCCTAACCCCCCAGTCCACTTCCAGTCCTAACCCCATCAACCCATTTCCAGTCAGCCCCCCATAGCCCATTGCCAGTCCTAACCCCCCCCATCAGCCCACAGCCCATTACCAGTCCTAACCCCATCAGCCCACCTCCAGTCTTAACCCCCCCAGCCCATTTCCAGTCCTAGCCCCCCCATAGCCCATTACCAGACAGCCCCCATCAGCCCACAGCCCATTACCAGTCTTAACCCCCCCAAAGCCCATTACCAGTTCTAAACCCCCCCAACAGCCCATTACCAGTCCTAACCCCATCAGCCCACCTCCAGTCTTAACCCCCCCAGCCCCTTTCCAGTCCTAGCCTCCCCCTAGCCCTTTACCAGACAACCCCCATCATCCCACAGCACATTACCAGTATTAACCCCCCCCAAGCCCATTCCCCGTACAAACCCCCCCAACAGCCCATTATCAGTCCTAACCTCATCAGCCCACCTCCAGCCTTAATCCCCCAACCCATTTCCAGTCCCAGCCCCCCCAATAGCCCATTACCCGTCCTACCCCCCCCCCCCCGGCCTAAAGTAAAATTAAATTTTAAAAAAAAAACCTGCTGGCTGCCGCCGCGGGGCCCCCTCTGCTGCCGCGGCAGCATGGACTGACCCGCGGGGGCCCCCTCTGCAAGCTCGCTCGCTCCCTCCCTCCCTCCGTGCAGGCTGTGAGAGGCGCGAAGGCAGACTGTCTCCCTCGCGTCTCTGTTAAGCCCGCACGGAGGGAGGGAGGGAGGGAGGCACGGTGGGAGGGATCGAGCTTGCAGAGGGGGCCCCCGCGGGTCAGTCCATGCTGCCGCGGCAGCAGAGGGGGCCTCGCGGCGGCAGCCAGCAGGTTTTTTTTTTAATTTTATTTAAAAAAAAAAGCCTAACTTGTTCCATTTTTGTGGACCCTTGCCAGCTGTGGGCCCTACGCCATGGCGTTTAGGTAAATCCGGCCCTGGAGAGGACCATCACCCCAGTCCTGCTGGGGAACAGACACCCTACAGGGCATGCAATGCAGAGCTGTACACATCCATAAAGCAATAGCAAACAGACAGTAGGCCTGGAAATGCACAGTTGCCCCCCACCACTATCTGACATTCTCCAGCAGCAAGCCTCCAGCCGCTGCACTCTACAAGGTGTTCCAGCAAGACACATACTAGCTGCAGACAGTCTGCTAGCTGGTCCATAGTGCATGTACTCAGAACTGGGATGTCAGCATACACACCAAGCAGATAAGTCAGTGATTGGCTCCCAAAAGAAACCCCATATATAGCACATGAGAGAAATACTATATAGTACTATGGGGGAACCTAGCCATGCCGTGGTCACTGCTCAGTCAGGGTGAGAGTGACCTCCCAGCAGGACATGCTGTGGCCACCCTGTCCATGCAGGTGGTGTCCGGCCACTACAATGTCCGAGCCATTGCCCTATGCTATGTACAGATGGATCCAGGCCAGGCCACCCTATCCTGGCTATTCCGACAGTACCTTGCTCCTCATTATGCACATTGGCTGGCCAATACTGGCAACAGTGCTAGCAGTGTGGGCTGTGGAGGGTGTTTGCAGCCACCACACACTGGATAGACAGACACACACTCCCCACACTATGCCAGCATTGTGCAACTATAGAGGTGTTTGGCAGCCCTGGCCACTGCACTAGTCCTGGGCACTGTGCAGGCATGGCTATGGTACGCAATATTGTTGGGGTCACCCCCCAGGGTGGTAAACACTGTCAGACACAAGACCTGTAGCACACTCCACAGACATCAGAAAGGTTGCTATAATGCAGCTCAATCAGAAAATTGTACTTAACTTCGGAATTGCTATCTGCCAGTAATCATAGCAATCTTTTGATAGCTGTGTACCGTATTCCCAGGTTTAGGGTGGCATTGCTAAGGTATGCAAGTGCTAGTGCTAGTGTTGGGAGATGCACGCAGGGCCCAACATCCTGCCTCTCCAGGAGGCATTGGATAATGGAGCCTGTGGGTGCGGGTGTGTCTGCCCCTGTTGGCCGCTGCTTTAGGGCAGAGGTTCCCAACTCCAGTCTGCCCACCCCTCACTGAGCCCACAATGCTTTCATGGTTTCCAGCATCAGCCTGCAAATATGCATAATGAGGAGCAAGGTATTGTGGATATGGCCTGGACAGGACAAACTGGGCAAGAGGCATCTGCACAGGGTGTAGGGCAATGGCTCGGACATTGTAGTACCCAACCACCACATGCATGGACAAGGTGGCCACATCTCGTCTTGCTGGGAGGACACTCTCACTCTGACCGAGCAGTGACCATCCTGTCTACTTTAGTGTGTATGTTACGACAAGATGCAGTACTGTGGTACTACGTGCAGTGCAGTGCCGAAGGTGCATAACTCACAAAGAGTGTGAAAGGAACTAATGTGTATTGCACGCGCTACAGGTGTGTTGTAGCACACGTTAATATGCATATGTGACCATCTGGCCTCATGAGGTCCCGCATAAACACAGCAGAGGAAATGGCAGCGCGGTAACGAAAACTACCCCTCATGCTAGCAGAGCATGTTCAGTATTTAGTAGTATAGTGCAGATGTATATGGCCCACCTGTGCTCACATCTGTGAACCTTGGCAACTGTTGGTCGCCCTAATGTGCAATGTCACGGTAATGTACGTGAAACACGCCTTCAGAGCCATATAGCACCACGTGTACTGTGCGTGATATATGGACTATGCCTGCAACAGTATATACATAGAGAGAATAATCAAATACGCACATAGTGTACGACACGCACAGCGCGCACAATAATGCATGTGATGTCTGTTGTTCCACGCCATAACCTGTCCAAATAACTTAAGGTGCCTAAACATGTCTCATAAGGCACATACGAATGTCTGTTAAGTCAAGCACATTGTTATGCACGCTGCGTGTCTGCGGCACTGCAACACACATTGCGGCATGCGCACGTATGCCGCAATACTGCATCATAACGTAACGTGTATAATATTGCAGACACGATGGCCAATTGGTGGAACATATTTGCATTGTGCTTGTTGTGGTTATTTGGGCTAGTGGTTACAGATGTGCATTGGACCGCCATAGGTTGTTGGTTTGATTCCAACATGTTCCTTTCCTTTTCATTTCTTGTATTCTGCTAACCTTACCATACAATGGCTCCGGCTTCGTCACTTCTCCACACACCCTTCCTTCTCTTCATTGTATACTGCAGTGCCCCCTCCATGCAGCCTATCTGTCACATGCTAGCAGTTACATATGGTCCCTTTGTTTGGGCTGTCTGGGTGGGCAGTTGGCTCAGTGGTTTGGTATTGATGTTGGTGAGCTGTGTTTGGGCTCTTTAGTGTACTATTCAATTCCCTCATACTCCTTTTTGGATCTCTTGCCCATTTTGCCCTTGTACACACACCATCCACACAGCTGGCCCTTCAGACCGATCACTGATGCCCTTTCCGTTTAATTTGTTTACTCTTCTGCATGCTGTTTTCACTGCACACCATTTCATGGTGTGTGTGCATGTGTTTATGTGTGGCTCACGTCCCCATTATAGACTGCGATATCAGCTGCCTGTGGTCTACGGCTCCGTTTCTCATGTGGCACCATGTCTGCCCATCCCTCAGCGCATCTTCTACTGTCTGCGCACCTTTGATTGCAACCCCTTCGGACGCGCTGCTGCTTCCCGTCTGATGTGACGTTAACTTGCGGTAGGTCCACGGCGCACTATACCGCACGTTAACTAACCAGGGTGCCTTGTAAATTGCGTTACCTGACACGGCTTGCATTAACACTGCACCGCCCACTCCTTTATATGGGCATCCGTAAAATTACCAGGGCACTTAACGACGGTAACATTACCGTCTTAATGTTACCGGCGTTAGTTGCAGTCTTACTGTGACGAATGCCATATAAGGTAGTGGGTGTTCCGGTCTTAAGGTAGCATTTAGGGTTTTCGTGCGATAAGGTACGTTTTCGTGCGATAGAGGGAGCAGTGGCACGTTAATGCGCGTTAGCCTTAATTAGGCACGCTGACCTACACACACAGCAACAGAGGTGTAGCACAATGGTTAATACATTGACTGATGAAACAGTAGGTCATGAGTTTGACCCCCCAGTGGGCTTAATGAGTAGGGTTCCCAACTCCTGGTGGGCCAAACACTGTTTGGGTTTTCATGCTGTCCCTAATGAATATGCATGAGATACATTTGTATACCATGGGGGTGGTGCTTAGAAATGCATCACAGGCATCTTTATTAGAGACAGCATGAAACCTGAATGGTTTTTGGCCCTCCAGGACTGCATTTTGGAAACTCTGCTCGAGGTATTGCACATGTTTATGGTGTCTGTGCTCTATAGGGTAAAATATAGGCGTTTCAGGCATGTTTATGTTATCTGCAATAAAGGTTCCATCTTTATTACCATGGTTTTAGTAATGGGTAAAATATTGGGACTGGATTGGCAGGAGCCACAGCTGGGACTTGAACTTGTGATCTTCTGCTCCTGAACACATTGGCTGTGTGTACTGCACCACACTGTTGCCACAGAAATAGCTAATTCCCTGGGGATACCATGACTATTTGTCAGACAGGGCCTGTCTGTTGCAGTGCATGGCACCCACCTAAACAGGGCTAAGCCACGGTCTGCTTTAGGCAGCAGCCACTGCCCCCTCCACCACCAGTACCCTTCGGCCACCATGCTGACATGCCCTTATGCTGGTGGTGCTGGTGATGCGAGTCTCAGGCCATCCAGTGTGCCGGTAGGTAGCTGCCTATGGTGTGGGTTCTGGGGTAGGGGTGCCTGCATAGACATCCACACTTCCCCCTACCACCGCCTGCCAATGTTCTGTGCCCTTGGGGGTACCTGCTGGGTACTACCCCCTGTGACACTGTGGGAAACACACTCATGCCCATGTTGGGCCCTCATCAGTTGCTGTCTGGTTGCTGTACAGTTTCAGCATTCCTATGGGCCACCTAGGCATCACCCTATTCCGCACTGTGGCCCAGCTGCACCACAGCATGTGTCACCTGCAGCCCTCTGTATCCCATTTTCCAGCATCTGTCCAGTTGCCCGTTCCGACATGCCCACCCTGCTGTTGCGGTACATGTGCATGCCATAGGACACCTGTCCAATAAAAAGGGAAAACCCTGATCAGCGCTATTTCACTGTGGGATCATTCACTTTGTAGGGGGACAGAGCATAGACCCTTCCAACAATGATATCTTTTTTTTGGAGCTTTCTCAATAGGGTTTTTTGCTGTTTCCCATTAATATCACTATTGGCCAGCTTGGTTATGGTTTTTTTTTCCATTTTGTTCAGGTCATTTTCCATGTTTATTTGCCCTTTTGTTCTGTGCACATCTATCACACTTATCACTTTTTGTTGGTTTCCCTGGCTTTGCTGTACATTGCTGACTGAAATGGTTTCTCTTCCCTTTAACTCCACTCTAACGCCAGGGTTTCACTGGCGTTAGTTTTCAGCCCCGGATTCCACAGCGTTAGTGTGCAGGGAGCCTCTCCCCTCCCACTCTCCACCCATTGACCCTCTCTCTCCGCCCCTGGGGAGCCTTCCTCCGCCCTCCGGGAGCCTTTCTCCACCCTCAGCGCTTGTTTGCGCCGCTGCACACGTTATCGCGCGCTAAGGTACCTCTGCGCCCGATAAAGCGCCATTATTGCATGATAAGGTACCTTATCACGTGATAATGTCGGAGCAGAGTAAATAGCGCCCTTTAGTAAACATACCCCTTAGTGTTACTTTTATCATTTTATATTTTATCATCATTGTCTTATGATATGTATTGTTTGTCCTTTTATCCTATCTGTATTTCTTATGCATTTATATTTTATGCCTCTAAAGAGGATATGTATGGTTTATATAATTGTGCTTTATATTATAGACTGGGAAAATGTTCATTTAGTACTCCTACCCATCCTCTTCGAGACGGTTCCCTCCAAAGCTTTGGTATAGTATTACTTTTTATGTCATTTTTTACTCGCATATTATGTATTTTATTTTATTTTTTATTTATATGCATGCATATTGTCTTTTAGACACTTTTATGTTTATTTGTTTTTATTTAATGCTTTAGATGCCTGAGGAAGATCTAGTGCCGAAACTTGTTTAAGTTGGGTCCTCAGTAAAACGGTGTTGAAGAATACTCTTGGTGTGACCGTGGTTCTTCTCTGCTTTGCACCTGGATAAATCTTTGTCTCATCAAGGCAATGATCCCAATAGGCCATCTACATTCAATCTGATATTGACATCCATGTGTAAAATTAATCTTTTAAAATTAAAGAGGGGCATTTTAGAAAGGACGTCCAAGTGCAATCTAGGACCTCTAAGCCAGAATGTCTGAAAAATAAAAGCAGGCATGTCTGGGTGCAAACATACTTTCACAAATGAGGGTGTACCCAATATGGTCATCTGTGGGTGCATCTACAAGACATCCCCAGAACAGAATTTCAAGATCTGGGAATAGTGTAATGATTAGAGTAGCTGGTTAAGATCAGGAAAACCAGGATTCAAATCCTATTGCTGCTATCATTGACATTATACTAGGAATGATGGAGTGGTTTCTTTTTTATATCCTTTGGATGTTTTACAGCCAAAACAAGCATTTTCCCAATGCTTATTCATTTTGGAGTAGGTCTAAACTTGGATATGACTTTTGATGTCCAGGACATTTCTGAGATCAGGCAGTTGCATCTAGGTTCCTGGGAAAGCCCCATCCATGCCTCCGCTATACCCTTTTTCAAACTTGGTGTCCACAGATCCGGCTTCTAAATGGTTCTGGAGATGTCTCTGTGCTTTGGACATTTCTAGGTCCATTTTCAGATGTCCAAAGCATGAATAGGGCTTCCAAAATAATCCCCAAAATGTCCATTTACACGTGGATATGATTTTCATGTGTAAATGGTTGTACTGACATATGTAAATCATACACGTCAAAAATAACACCTCTAAAATTCAGTTAAGCAATAGGCTAGTTTAGAAAGCTCTTTGTGTATGTTTACATAAAGTTGGTTAAGCATTACTAGGTCACTTTAAAAAGCTTTTGTGTATGTTTTAATAAAGTCACTTAAGCACTAGACCAGTTTAAAAGCTTTTTCTGTGTGTTTTAATAAAGTTAGCTGAGTAACAGGCTAGCTTAAAAGGTTTTCTGTGTGTTTTTTTAATAAAGTCAGCTAAGCAATAGTCTAACCTTTTCCCAGCAATGTTCCTGTATGGGAACATGACAAACGTTACCTATTTTTTATGTACGCGATTTTCGAATACAAATATTCTTTGCAGAATGTGAACAAGTGGTGACATCATATTTAACGGTGGTGCAAACATTAAATGGTCTCAGTTGCACAACAGTTTTAATTTCACTTAAAATTTCACATCTTTTACAATTTGAGGGTAAGTCAAATTTAGCAGTTATAATTCTGAGATACTTGGTTGTTTTACATTTTGACGCTGATCATTGTGTACGAGGCATGCCTGGTCGTGTTGCACAGGTGCACTCACATTTTATTTGATTTGTGATGGAGGGTAAATTTTATGTATATGTCTCATGTTCCTATATAGGAACACTGCCAGGATTATCCAAAAGTCGACTAATAATTGCCAATGCGCATTGTTTTCAGATAATTCCTTCAGTTTTGATAAACAATGGATACAAGAAGCTTCTATGGCACCAGACATAGCAAAATTCAGCAGGCAGTTACAGTCCAAGATGCTATGTCAACTGTGGAACGTTTAACTCGTCCGACAACCATCATTGTGTTGCCGCCGTCTGCAGGTGATTCTGCAGCTGACAGTGATGTCGAAGATGTTCCTGACAATTTGAACAATGATGACCCCTTTGAAACTGCTGGTGAACTGGAAGTGATAGCAGAGGAGATAGACGAAGATGAGAGTGTTAGTAGTGAAGATGAAAGCAGCCCTCCAGCAAAAAAAGTGTAAGAATCTGAAGCAGAAACAGGCAATTCAGTGGAAAAAATCAACAAAGTTCACTAAGGTAATTTCATCGCTGGTGCCAAGTCATTTACCTGACAATTTTCTGTTCTGTTGTTACTTTCTCCGTTTTCCATATGAAGCCTTATATTCAATGACAAAATGCGGATGGAAATTGTAATGCAAAGCAACCTTTACGCTAGCCGAGATAAGAACGACAGTCAGTTTCAAGTCACAGTGGATGAAATTTGTCGCTTTCTGGGAATCCTGCTGTTGTCTGGCTATCACATCCTGCCACAGGAGTCAAACTACTGAAGCAGTCAGCAAAATCCAGGTGTGCCTATTGTCCGTGAGGCCATGAGCAGCAAGAAGTATCAGACCATCAAAAAATACTTTCACTTGGCTGATAATGCTGAACTCAAAGCAGGTGACAAGACGCTAAGATTGTTCCACTTATTACTGCCATCAACGCAAATTTGGTGCAGTTTGGGTTTTTCCACCATGAATTGAGTATTGACGAGTCTATGGGGTATGTTTACTAAACTGCGTTAGTGTGATTCGCGTTAGGAGCCGTGTTAGTAGAAGAAATGCCAAAAAAGGACATGGGCAGTACATCATTACCGATAACGCGCGTTATAAGGCGCCGCACAGCAACGATCGTTACAGGGCGCGTTACTGCGCGTTAAGCTTAAGAAGGCGCGCTGACACCTAAATTCAGAAACAGAGCTGTAGCACAATGGTTATTACACAGACTGATGGTACAAGGATCATGGGTTTGATTCCCCAGTGTGCCTAATGAATAAGGCTGGCTGAGGCGTCATGTGTAACCCTTTGAAGGCCTACTATAATATTTTATTCTACAGCCAGGTTAAAGTTTGCATATGTCAGGAAAATTGTACCCGTCTTATTCAATATGTTCCAATAGTGACGTTCCCTCTGCCATGGTCATGTATTATATACCATTTGATAGGAATATTTAGGCAGAGATTTGGATCCCGAAAGTGTTGGGCTTGGCCTGGAAAGGGTTAAGTATTGGGCTGTGAGGAAGTTTAGTTGTACTTTAATAGTGCTGCCAGCAAACACACCCTCACAGTGGCGTAACCTAAGGTGCCACATAAGGCACCCTAGAAGGCACTCCATAGGGCACATTATAAAGTGCGCTGTCTGCCAAGGCACCCTATAATGTCCCCTATAGGACACCATATAAGGCACCTTATAAGGCGCCTTATAGGGCACCGTAAAAGGCGCCTTATAGGGCACCGTAAAAGGCGCCTTATAGGGCACCGTATAAGGCGCCCTATGAGCCACCCTAAGGTGACAGTACCCTGTGGTTCTGCTGGCAGCACTAATATACAATAAAAATAGACCATGCCTAAGACAGCCCTATCGATGAACCCCACTGTGGGCTTTGAACCCATGACCTCTGGCTCCATGGGCAGTGAAGTAACCAGTGGGCTAGAGCTGCTAATAAACACCTGGCAGGCTACAGGAGGACTGCACGGCACCACACCCACATTCTGCTGTGGTTACCAGGATAGGGTCAACCCATCCGTACCCAGGATGCACAGCACATGTAAATCAGCAGTCTACAGATGATCACAAGATGGGTATGCACCCCACAGCACCTCAGCCTGGTAGGGGGTGCCGACGGTGTGTGTTAGTGGCACAGAGTAGCTACAGACCGTCACAGTGTGCGGGTCCTGTGCTCATCCTGAGGGAGAGGTATGGTGCCCAGCATCATTCGCACAGCACCTGGCTGTGCTGAGATAGGCTATGCTGCAGGTCCCCATCAGTGCCAATGTGTGATAAGTAGTCCTTGCAAACACCCCTAGGATATGCCTGTGTTCATCTGTATGTCACAACTAGCCCTTGTGGACTATGATGCACCCAGAAAAGTGCATACCCTGTGTGGGTGCCATGGTCACATGATGTAAGTGAAGGTGGGTGTTGGGACCCACAGGGAGATTACATACCACCACCCAACGCACCCTCTGGGGCTCAGGGTGGGGAGAGGATCTTCCGCCAACAGATCCACTTTCTACCCCCCTGCAATGGTGGCAGTAGAGAGGACCACCACCCCAGTCCTGCTAGGGATCAAACACACTACAGGGCAGTACACATCCATAACACAATAGCAGACAGACAGCAGGTCTGGAAATGCTCAGCTGCCCCTCACCATTATCTGACATTTTCCAGCAGCAAGCCTACAGCCGCTGCACGGTGTTCCAG
Source organism: Ichthyophis bannanicus (assembly GCA_033557465.1). Taxonomy (NCBI): domain Eukaryota; kingdom Metazoa; phylum Chordata; class Amphibia; order Gymnophiona; family Ichthyophiidae; genus Ichthyophis; species Ichthyophis bannanicus. The sequence continues at coordinate 401,568,708 of CM066032.1, read as the reverse complement.
CAAGACACACACTAGCTGCAGACAGTCCGCCAGCTAGTCTATAGTGCATGGTCCTGGAAGAGATGCATGTACCCAGAACGGGGATATCAGCATACGCACCAAGCAGATAAGTCAGTGATTGGGCCCCAAAAGAAAACCTATAAATATCACCTGAGAGAAATGCTATACAGCACTATGGGGGAACCTAGCCATGCCATGGTCACTGCTAAGTCAGGGTGAGAGTGACCTCCCAGCAGGACATGCTATGGCCACCCTGTCCGTGCAGGTGGTACCGGGCACTACAATGTCTGAGCCATTGCCCTATGCCCTGTGCAGATGCGGCCAGGCCAGGCCACCCTATCCAGGCTATTCCCACAGTACCTTGCTCCTCATTATGCACATTGGCAGGCCAATACTGGCAACAGTGCTAGCAGTGTGGGCTGTGGAGGGTGTTGGCAGCCACCACACACTGGATAGACAGACACACACTCCCCACACCTATGCCAGCATTGTGCAACTATAGAGGTGTTGGGCAGCCCAGGCCACCACACCAGTCCTGGGCACAGTGCAGGCATGGCTATGGTACGCAATACTGTAGGAGTCACTCCCCAGATTGGTAAACACTGTCAGACACAAGACCTGTAGCACACTCCACAGACATCAGAAAGGTTGCTATGATGCAGCTCACTCCGAAAATTGTACTTAACCTAGGAATTGCTATCTGTCAGTAATCATAGCAACCTTTTGATAGATGTGTACCATATTCCCAGGTTTAGGGTGGCATTACTAAGGTATGCAAGTGCTAGTATTGGGAGATGCACGCAGAGCCCAAAGTCCTGCCTCTCCAGGAGGATTTGGATAATGGGGCCTGTGGGTGCGGGTGTGTCTGCCCCTGTTGGCTGCTGCTTTACGGCAGAGGTTCCCAACTCCAGTCCTGCGGTGCAAAACACTGTTCGGGTTTTCATGCTGTCCCTCATGAATGTGCATGAGATACATCTGCATACCATGGGGGTGGCGCATAGAAATGCAGCACAGGCATCTTTATCAGAGGCAGCATGGAACCTGAATGGTGTTTGGCCCTCCAGGACTGCATTTGGGAGGCTCTGCTCTAGGTAATGTGCATGTTTATGGTGTCTGTGCTCTGTAGGGTAAAATGTAGGTGTTTTGGGCATGTTTACATCATCTGCAAGAAAGGTTCTGTCTGTATTAGCACATTATAGTAGTGGGTAAAATATGAGGACTGGGTTGGTGGAAACCACAGCTGGGACTTGAACCTGTGGCCTTCTGTTTCTGAATACACTGGTTTTGTGCACTGCACTACCATGTTATCACAGAGATAGTGCATTCCCTGGTGATACCATGACTGTTGGTCAGACAGGGCCTGTCTGTTGCAGTGCATGGCACCCACCTACACAGGGCTAGGCCACGGTCTGCTCTGGGCAGCTGCCACTGCCCCCTCCACCACCAGTATCCCTCAGCCACCATGCTGACATGCCCTTCTGCTGGTGGAGCTGGTGGTGCGCAGTCTCAGACCATCCAGTGTGCAGGTAGGTGGCTGCCTATGGTGCGGGTTCTGGGGTAGGGGTGCCTGCATAGACGTCCACGCTCCCCCCCAGCCCCGCCTGCCAATGTTCCGTGCCCTTGGGGGTAGCTGTTGGGTACTATCCCCTGTGACACTTTGGGAAACACACTCGTGCCCATGTTGGGCCTTCAGCAGTTGCTGTCTGGCTGCTCCGCTGTTTCAGCATTCGTATGGGCCACCTAGGCATCACCCTAGTCCGCACTGTGGCCCAGCTCCACCACAGCATGTGCCACCTGCAGCCCTCTGAATCCCCTTCTCCGGCATCTGTCCAGTTGCCGTTCCGACATGCCTGCCCTGATGTTGCGGGACATGTGCACACCATAGGAACCCTGTCCGATGGTGGGGAAAACCCTGAGCAGCGCTATTTCACTGTGGGCTCATTCACCTTGTATGGGGACGGCGTATAGACCCTTCCACGATTTATATCTGTTCTATGGAGCTTACTCGGGGGGGGAGGGGTTGATGTTTCTCATTGATACCACTATTGGCCAGCTTGGTTATTGTTTTTTTCCAGTTTGTTGGGGTCATTTTCAGTGTTTCTGTGCCCTTTTGTTCTGTGCACATGTATCACACTTATCACTGTTTTTTGTTTCCCTGCCTGGGCTGTACATTGCTGACACTGAAATGGTTTCTCTCCCCTGTAATGTTCATTTAACGACAGGTTTTCATTCGTGTTGGAATTCAGCTCTGAAAATCAGCGCGTTAGTGTGAGGGGAGCCCACTGACCCCTTCTCTCTGCCCTCTCTCCACCTTCTGCGGTGTTTTACCGCGCCACAGAGCATTACGATTGTTAGCGCATCATAACGCGCGTTATGTAACGTTAACGATCGTTAGCGCATCATAACGCGTGTTATGTACGATTACTGCAGTTTAGTAAACATACCCCTATGACTCTGTACTTTGGCCGCCACAGCATGAAAATGTTTATAAGAGGAAAACTAATTAGATTTGGTTTTAAGTGGTGGTGTATGTGTGGCATCGACGGTTACCCTTACAACATTAAGTTGTACACCAGACGAGAAAGTTCTACACATTCGATGGAACCTCTGGGCTCCAGGGTCATAAACCATATGGTTGATGTTATTGAAAAGCATTCAGATGTAATTCGTCACCACCTGTTCTTCGATAACATTTTTTCAAGTTACACACTGATCAAGTCACTCACAGAGAGAAATGTTGCAGCTACAGGAACCATTCAGGAACTGAGAACTGGTGAAGCACACAAAGAACTTCGAAGTACAAAGGACATAAAGAAGAGTGGCCAACGAGGAGACTATGATTACCGATGTGATGGGTCAGTCTATGTAGCAAAGTGGCATGACAATTCTGTTTTCTGCATTGCCAGCAACAATCTCACATATGACCCACTTCAAACCGCATGTCGCCGAGTCAAGGGTACATCAGATGTTGTGTCTCAACCCTTTGTGGTGAAGCGCTATAATGAAGGGATGGGTGGAATGGATCTCATGGACAGGCTCTTAGCAAGCTACAGGCCATCTGTGCGTGGAAAGAAATATTGGTGGCCACTATTCACAAACGTCCTGAATGTATCTGTCGTGGCTGCTTGGAAAATACACTGTCACCTTCATGGAAGTGACATGGATCATCTGACATTCAGACGTGATATCACCTTGTGTCTCTTGAAGGGCACTGCTATTCAGGAACATTCAATCAGATCAAATCACGTAGCCAACTTGCCAAAAGATGTCCGGCAGGCACAGGAGTTACTTCATGAACGCATCAGCTGCATGCAGGGACGCTGTCGCATGTGTTCAAAGAACACTACGGTCATGTGCAGGGTCTGCAAGGTCCGGCTTCGCTCCAATAAGGGCAAAACTTGCTTTGTGGACTACCACAAGTGACAGAAATGCATACAATAGCATTAGTCACTAGTATCTGCTTGATTTATCTGTTATCTTTGCGTTCTAGTAGTATATTCTCTTGCATGGGTTGAATGTACAATTTCTTGGCAATGTTTCTGTATAGGAACATAGATTAAAAAACTACAAAGACAAATTCTGAATCTATTGACACTATACTTACATATTGCAGTCATTACATGTAGTAAGAAAAGGAACACTGTTAAGAAATTAATAATGTTTTTGTGGTAGTGCCAGGAAAAAGGTTAAAAAGATTTCCATGTGTATTTGATTCCTATTCACCCCAGGCTCAATCTTTGATTATAGACTTTTGAGTCAATAGGAGGGAATTTTTCACCACAGGGATGAATTGGGGATTTCCATCAGCTAATGATTAATTTAGCAATTTATTAATTCTGAGTACTTTCCAACATATCGAGAAACAAACTAATATCATAAAATATATCTAACAAACTTCCTTGCAAAATTAAATAACCAAATAACACATTAATACTAAAATGTAGACAGCAGTCCAGCAGCGAGATGGGGGCTGTCCAATTTTTTCACTAAGTGCCACATGTAATTTTCTCCCAGCTGGTGAGAGGTGTTATGTTTGCATGCAATGCAAAAAGCTCAGGGATCTCTGAAGGATAGAATAGCAGATTTGGAGGAGCTCAGGCAGACAGATAAGCATATTGAAGAGACCTTCAGGTACATAGTAGAGAAGTCTCACCTCCTGTCTGGCAGTATCTGTGTTGCCTTGGAAAAGAGAAATTACTTGAAAGAATAGCAACACCTTGATGTGGCAGGTAGTATGACTAATTATGCTTATGAGTGGCCCTACTGTAGCCAGGAACTACTCTCTGGGTAGTGCAATATTCTTTTGCACCAATTATGTGTCTCCAGAGGCATGTGCCCAGGACGAGGGGTTAGGGTGGCCATTGTATTTGGTGATTCAATCACTAGGAATAGCTGTGTGGCTAGTGGGTATGAGGATCACTTGGTAACTTTCCTACCTGGTGTCTAGGTAGCAAACCTCGCATGTTACCAGGATAGGATTTTTGACAGTGCTGGGAAGAATCCAGTTGTCTTTGTACTTGTGGGTAACAACCTAGAAAAGCATGGGAGGGAGATACTGAAAGGCAAATTTAGGTTGTTAGGTAATGCTATCCATTCTATACACTGGACCTGGAAAGTAGGCAGAGCTTGGAAGAATCAAAGTATAATGAGTCAATGGTTAAAGGAGAAGGGATTTAGATTTGTTAGGAACATGACAACATTCTTGAGAAAGGGGAGCCCAGTATGAAAGGATGGGTGCCACCTTAACCAGGGTGTAACCAAGCTGCTGGTGTTACTGTAACCTTTAAAAAGAAATAGAGCAGCATTCAAACTAGAACATGGGGAAAGCTGACAGTTGCTCAGGAGTGCATGGTTCAGGGAAATATATCTTCCAAAAATGCTGGCTGCTGGTACAATGCAGCAGTTAGAATAGCCTGATAGAAAATTATGATAGAAGCTGAAGTAGCCCAAGAATACTGCATTTAAATAGAGAATAGACAGTGATAAATTATTCCAAATTACTCTTACCAAGTGTTACACAGGTTATAGATACAAATAAAAAGCATTCTTTAAATTGACTGTATGCAGATGCCAGACGTGTAAAAAATAATAAGGGAGAGTTTAGAATGTATGGAGGTAAAGAGTTAGATGTAACAGGCACCTCAGAGTGAAAAAGCACAACCAAAGGGACACCATGGTGCCAAGATACAAATTATATTGAAATGACAGGATGGATTAAATTGGTGAACAGGTATTGCTATATGTTAAGGAACCAATAAACTCGATATCCCATGTGATATCACATAGGGGTATGTTTACTAAACTGCGCAATTGTGCGGGGTGCACTTGAGCGTGCGCTAAGGTACATTAGCGCACGCTAATAGTGTGTTTTTGTGCCCCTCACACGTGCGCGCTGCACTAACGGGCCCGCACAAGTGCGCGGCGCGCTGAAGTGCAATAGAGGCGTGGAAAGGCATTCCGAGGGCAGAGGAAGGCTCCCGAGGGGCGGAGGGATGGGGTCAATGGGTGGAGAGTGGGAGGGGAGAGGCTCCCCGCACAGGAGCGGGGCTGAAAATCAAGCTAAAAAATACCGCGAGTGAAAACCTCGCGTTAGAGCCGATTTAAAGGGAAGAGAAACCATTTCCGTCAGCAATGTACAGCAAAACCAGGGAAACCTACAAAACGTGAGCAGTGTGATACATGTGCACAGAACAAAATAGCAAATAAAAATTACAAATGACCCCAACAAAATTCTAAAAAATTATAATCCAGCTGGGCAATAGTGATATCAATGGGCAACAATAAAAAACACTCCCTGGAAAGCTCCAAAAAAAAAGAAATGATTTTTGGAAGGGTCTACGCGCCACTTATGCCTCCCGCGCAGCTTTCTCATGCGCTAATGTGTGAGGCGCACATGGGCGCCGCGCACCTTAGCGCATATTTAAATCACGGTTTTTCTTTTTCAGAAAGAAATGCCCACTCCTTATATGGCACCCGAACACTAGCGCGGCCCGCACATTAGCGGTGTTTTAGTAAACATACCCCGCATAGAGTGTATGATATAGTAACTAAATCCTGTAAAACTAATTTTTTCTGTAAAGCAAATTTTTCTTGAAAGTTATTGCCATGGGAGGGTGACCCTCTCTTGAAGCGCAACTTCCCTTTTAATTAACTTATAAATCCAACTAAGGAATATTCGTGAAATGATGCACACACTCAGTGCTAAATCACTATGAACTCTTCAAAATACTCATCCACAACGCCGTCTTCTGGCACTATGAGGCTCCAATGCCGTCAGCTTCTTGATTAAATTTGTAGATCAACGCTGCCAACAGTATACCATTGCATTAGAAATGACGAATACAGCACTGCGTTTAGAACCATCTGACTTTTTCCTGGTCCTGTATCAACACTTGAAATTACTGCAAAAGTTCAATTCTTCCCGCTTTGCCGGCAATCTTCTCTAAACCCCTGATTGTACTTTAGGATGTTGGACTAAAAAATCAACATGGGCGTTTGCTCGATTAAAGTACAATCAGGGGTTTAGAGAAGATTGCCGGCAAAATCTCCCAATACTAGCACTTGCATACCTTAGCAATGCCACCCTACACCTGGGTATACGGTACACACCTATCAAACGTTTCCTATGATTACTGGCAGATAGCAAGTCCTACGTTAAGCACAGTTTGCTCATTGAGCTCCATCGTAACAATCTTTCTGATGTCTGCGGTGTGTGCTTCAGGTCTGGTCTCTGACAGTGTTTACCACCCTGGGGAGTGACCCCCAACAGTATTGCGTAGCATATCCATGCCTGTACTGTGCCCAGGACTGGTGTGGTGGGCAGGGCTGCTAAACTCCTCTATAGTAGCACAATGCTGGCATAAGTGTGGGAGTGTGTGTCTGTCTATACAGTGTGTGGTGGCTGCAAACACCTTCCACAGCCCACACTGCCAGCACTGTTGCCAGTATTGGCCTGCCAATGTGCATAATGAGGAGCAATGTATCATGGGTATAGCCTGGACAGGGTGACCTGGCCAGGATGCATCTGCACAGGGCATAGGGCACTGGCTGGGACATTGTAGTGCCCGGCTACCACCTACACAGACAGGGTGACCTCAGTATGTCCTGCTGGGGGATCACTCTCACCCTGACTGTGCAGTGACGACAGCATGGCTAGGCACCCCCATAGTGCTATACAGTATTTCTCTCATGTGATGTTTATGGGTTTTCTTTTGGGGTCCAGTCACTGATTTATCTTCTTGTTGTGTATGCTGACATCCCAGTTCTGGGTGCATGCATTTCCACTGGGAATATGGACTAGCTAGCAGATGGTTTGCAGCTGGTATGTGTCTTGATGGAGTGGCTTGCTGCAGGAGAATATCAGATAGTGGTGGGGTGCAGCTTAGCATATCCAGGCCTAATGTCTGTCTGCTATTGTGTTATGGATGTGTACAGAGCTGCACTGACTGCCCTGTAGGGTGTCTGTTCCCCAGCAGGACTGGGGTTGATGGTCCCCTCTACTGCCACAATTGCAGGGAGGTAGAATGTGGATCTGTTGATAGGAGACCCTGTTTGCCACCCTCAGCTCTGGAGGAGGAGGGGGGGGGGGGCAGTGGTGGTGGTGCATAGCCCACCTAGGGGTCCATAGGATTTACACCTGACCGAGACAGACAGAGATATCCAAGGTGTTTCTGCAGAAAATACCTATCTCACACATTAACACTGCTTGGACCTCTGCCATGGCCTCTTTCAGTCATGGAAGGTGCTGTGGAACTGGTGCTGGGCGCCTCACCGCACCCTCAGGGTGAGTACAGTACCCGCACAATGTGATGGTGTGTAGTAACTCAGTGCCAGTAAAACACACGGTCAGTACCCCCTACCAGGCCGAGGTGCTGTGGGGGTGCATTCCCCTTCTTGTTTTTATCTGTGGACAGCTGATTTGCATGTGCAGTGCATCATGGGTACGGGTGGGCTAACCCTATCCTGGTGACCACAGCAGACTGTCTGTGTGGTGACGTGCACTCCCTCTGCAGCCAGCCAGGCACTTGCTAGCAGCTGTAAAGCTGTAGCACAATGGTTATTTCACTGCCTGTGGAGCCAGAAGTCATAGGTTTAAACCCACAGTGGGGTTATTTGATGGGGCTGCCCAGAGCATTATCTCTTTTTAATGTACATTATTGCTGCCAGCAAAAACACCCTTATCGTACTGTACCCATAAGGTGCCTCAGAGAGCGCTTTATAGGGCGCCCTATAGGTTACCTTATGGTTACCGTCCATATAAGGTGCACTATACGTTATCCTGTGGAGCAACTTATAGGGTGCCCTATAGGGGACATTTTAGGGTGCCGTGGTGGACAGTGCACTTTATAATGTGCCCTATGGAGTGCCTTATAGGGTGCCTTATGCGGCATCTTCAATTACTGCACGTGAGGACCTGGCAGCAATTAATAAAATACAACTAAAGTGCTACAGGAAAAAATACATACATTGCAAAGCTGATGCCACAGCCAGCCTTACGTATTAGGCACACTGGGGAGCAAACTCATGACCTCTGTATCAGCAGTCAGTGCCTTACCCATTGTGCTTCACTGCTGCTCCTCCTTGTATGTCAGCACACCTACTTATGCTGTGCATTCCTTAAACTTCACAGTGCTGCCATCAAAAACATTGCTGTGACCTTGCGGTAACTCATACGGCACCCTATAAAGCGCCCTATCAGCAACATTCTAGGGTGCCTTGGCGGACCGTGCACTTTAAAATGTGCCTTATGGGGCGCCTTATGTTAACACGCTTTGAGAGTGCGTTTGCTAGTAGTAGTAATTAAGATAAAAAATAAAATGCCTCCTAAAGCAAACTTACCCATAATATGTAATGCCTCAGCCAGCCTTTTTCATTGGGCACAGGGAGGGATTAAACCCATGATCCCTGCACCATTGGTCAGTGTCTTAACCATTGTGCTGTGGCTCTGCTCCTGTGCTTGTGCATCAGCGCGCCGCCTTATGCCGCCCAATATTAAAATGCCTCCTAAAGCAATAGTGCGCCGCCTTATGCTGCCCATTATTTAAATGCCTCCTAAAGGAACGCCTCAGCCAGCTGTCTACCCCTGATCCCTGCACCATTGGTCAGTGTCTTAACCATTGTGCTGTGGCTCTGCTCCTTTGCTTGCACATCAGCGCGCCACTTATGCCTCCCGCGCAGCTTTCTCATGCGCTAATGTGCGGGGCACACATGGGCGCCGCGCACATTAGCGCATGAATAATCCCGGTTTTGCTTTTTTCAGCAGACACGCCCACTCCTTATATGGCACCCGCACACTAGCGGGCCGCGCACATTACCGGGGTTTTAGTAAACATACCCCTTAGTTACTATATCATACACTCTATGTGATATCACATGGGATATCGAGTTTATTGGTTTGATTAAATAGAGTGAGGGGAGGGTTTATAGATTTTGGATATGTTAAGGAACAGCATAGAGTCAAACAGGATCAAAAATTCTGCTGGGCATGGTCTACAAAATCCCTCCTCCCCATTTCAAATGTTGAAAAGTATGGTACTGTTTTATATAATGTTCCACTAGTGGTGCCACTAAATTATTTGTATACAGATGGGAATGATGTTGCATTGATCTTCTGGCTTGTCCTATAGACACTAATCGGCATGGCACTCAGAGGGTCATTTTAAAGAGTTTAGTTGTGATTTTGACATCTGAAGACATGCATGTGGCCGTCAAAATCACAGACACATCTCCATAGTCATTTCACAAATGACGTTCACAGACGTTTCCTGTGAAGGGACCTCCAAGTAGGCATCAGGGTGTGGCAGAGGCAAGTCCAGGGAGGGGCAATGTACTTACATGTCCCTTTTCAATCTCAGAGAGGTCTGCAGGCACGTCCATGTTTATACCTGCTCAAGGTATGAATAGGCATCAAGAAAGTGCTTGTTTTCATCTTAAAACATCCAGAAAGTATAGAGAAGAAGAAGGACTAAGTGACAAGCCTTAGATCACAAAGGCCCACACTGCTCTTAAGCAACTATTTTAACCATTATACTATTAGAAGTCTTAGCTCAAAAATGCTACCCTGGGGATGTCTATGTAGACATCTTTATAGATGTCCATATCGGGCACGTCCTCATTTCTGAAATTGTGTCTGAACTAGCATATGTTTACTTTTGTTTCAGATGTTCTGGCCTTGATGTCCCAGACTGCACTTGGATGTCCCATTGTAAAATGTTCCTCCAAGTCATATAGATTAGATAAATTGACTCACACATAAGGGTATGTTTACTAAACCGTCTTAACGTAGCAGCGGCGACGTTATCGCGCAGTACTAACGTTATCGCATATTATCGCGCGATACGTAACGTTATCGCATGATATCGCGCGATACGTAACGTTATCGCATGATATCGCGCGATACGTAACGTTATCGCATGATATCGCGCGATACGTAACGTTATCGCATGATATCGCGCGATACGTAACGTTATCGCATGATATCGCGCGATACGTAACGTTATCGCATGATATCGCGCGATACGTAACGTTATCGCATGATATCGCGCGATAATGTCACGTATTTGGCGATAACGTCAGCAGCGGCGTTAAGGCACACTAAGGGATATGTTTACTAAAGTGCGATAAACGTGGCTAACGCGCGGTGTACGACGTTAACGACCGTAAGTGCCGTATAACACGCGTACTGACGCGCTAACGACCGTTAACGTAATACTACGCGCGTTAAGCATAGTTAACGATCGTAAAGTCCCGCGGCGCGTTAAAACAGCGCAGAAGGTGGAGAGTGGGCGGAAAGGAGGGGTCAATGGGCGGAGAGTGGGCGGGGAGAGGCTCCCCTCACACTAACGCACTCAATTCCTGAGCTCAATTCCAACGCGAATGAAAACCTGTCGTTAAAGGCATTTAAAGGGAAGAGAAACCATTTACGTCAGCAATGTACAGAAAAACCGGGGAAACCCACAAAACGTGAGCAGTGTGATACATGTGCACAGAACAAACTTTCACATAAAACGTTAAAAATGACCACAAGAAACATTTTAAAAAGCATAATTCAGCTGGGCAACAGTGATAGCAATGGGCAACAAGGAACAACACTCCCTGGAAAGCACCAAATAAAAAAGAAATGATGTGTGGAAGGGTCTACGCTCCGCAGACCCTTTCAAAGATCATTTCATTGTAATGGAGCTGTCCTGGGAGTGTTGTGTAATGTTGCCCAATGATATCATTGTTGCCCAGCTTGGTTATGGGTGTGTGCCCCTTTTCCAAGGTCTTTTCTGAGGTTTATGTGCACCTTTGTCTGCATACAAGGTAAATGAGCCCACAGTAAACCTGTGCAGAGCAGGGATTCTGACTCGTCAGGCCGGTTTAACTAACTCCAGGGACTGCAATGTCTCTGTGGCCACAGTGTGGTGCAACAGACACAACCAGCCTCTGTAAGACCAAAGGGTCACAAATTCAAATCCCAGCTGGGGCTCCTGCCAACCCAGTCCCCATAGCTTTACCCACCACTAAACAGTGATAGTAAAGATACTCCTTTATTGCAGAGAACATACGCATGGCCTATATTTTACCACACCAAACACAGACACCAGAAACAGGCACATAACCTAAAGCAGAGTCCCGCAAATGCAGTCCTGGAGGGCCCCACACCATTCCAGCTTCATGCTGCCTCTAATAAAGATGCCTGTGCTGCATAGCTATGCACCACCCCCATGGTATGCAGATGTAGCTCATGCATATTTATGAGGGACAGCATGAAAACCCGAACAGTGTTTGGAACACCAGGACTGGAGTTGGGGAACTCTGCCGTAAAAGCAGCAGCCAACAGGGCCACACACCCACCCACAGGCCCCATTGGCCAATGCCTCCTGGAGACGCAAGACATTGGGCCCTGCCTGTATCTCCCAATACTAGCAGTTGCATACCTTAGCAATGCCACCCTACACCTGGGTATATGGTACAGAGCTATCAAACGTTTCCTATGATAACTGGCAGATATCAATTCCTACGTTAAGCACATTTTGCTCATTGAGCTCCACCATAACAATCATTCTGATGTCTGCGGTGTGTGCTGCAGGTCTGGTCTCTGACAGTGTTCACCACCCTGGAGAGTGACCCCCCAACAGCCTTGTGTACCATATCCATGCCTGTACTATGCCCATGACTGGTGTGGTGGGTATGGCTGCTGACCACCTCTATAGTAGCACAATGCTGGCATAGGTGTGGGGGTGGCTGTCTGTCTATCCCAGGGGTGGGCAAACTTGGTCCTGGAGGGCCGCAGCCCAGTCAGGTTTTCGGGATATCTCTAATGAATATGCATGAGATATATGCATTAGAGATATCCTGCCAACCTGACTGGTTTGTGGCCCTCCAGGGCTGGATCTGGAGACCCCTGCCTTGCACCTCTGTCATTTAAGATTGTGAGTGGACAAGGTGCAGATGTCCAAGACATCAAAAAGTTTAGATAGAATTTGTCACAGTCCTCCTCACTTCTCACCACCACCAAAAAATTGTCTATTAGACAACTTTTTGGTGGTGGTGAGAATCGAGGAGGAATGTGACACATTCTATATACCCTTTCAATGTCTAGGACATCTGTACCTTGCCCACTCATGATCTTAAATGACAGAGGTGTAAGGCAGGGGTCTCCAAATCCAGCCCTGGAGGGCCACAAACAGTCAGGTTGGCAGGATATCTCTAATGCATATATATCTCATGCATGTTCATTAGGGATATCCCAAAAACCTGACTGGTCTGCGGCCCTCCAGGACCGGAGGTGCCCACCCCTGGTCTATCCAGTGTGTGGTGGCTGCAAACACCTTCCACAGTCCACACTGCCAGCAATGTTGCCAGTATTGGGCTGCCAATGTGCATAATGAGGAGCAAGGTACCATGGGTATAGGCCGGACAGGGTGGCCTGGCCAGGGTGCATCTGCACAGGGCATAGGGCAGTGACAGGCACATTGTAGTGCCTGGCCACCACCTACACAGACAGGGTGACCTCAGTATATCCTGCTGAGAGATCACTCTCACCCTGACTGTGCAGTGACCACAGCATGGCTAGGCACTCCCATGGTGCTATCTAGTATTTCTCTCATGTGATGAATATGGGTTTTCTTTTGGGGCCCAGTCACTGATGTATCTGCTTGCTGTGCATGCTGACATCCCAGTTCTGGGTGCAGGCATCTCCACTGGGCACTAGCAGACTGTTTGCAGCTGGTAGGTGTTGTGATGGAGTGGCTTGCAGGGTGCAGTGGCTGATGGCTTGCACCAGGGGAATATCAGATGGTGGTGGGGTGCAGCATACCATGTCCAGGCCTAATGTCTGTTTGCTATTGTGTTATGGCTGTGTACAGAGCTGCATTGACTGCCCTGTGGGATGTCTGTTCCTCAGGCTACACCTGACTGAAACAGACAGAGATGTCCAAGGTGTTCCTGCAGAAACTACCTATCTCACACAGTAGCACTGCTTTGGACCTGCGCCATGGTCTCTTTCAGCCATGGACGGTGCTGTGGACCTAGTGCTGGGTGCCTCACTGCACCCTCAGGGTGAGCACAGTACCCGCACAATGTGACGGTGTGTAGCTACTCTGAGCCAGTACAACACACGGTCAGTACCCCCTATCAGGCCGAGGTGCTGTGGGGGTGCACATGGTCAGTTCCCCCTACCAGGCTGAGGTGCTGTGGGGGTGCATTCCCCATGGTGTGTATCTGTGGACAGCTGATTTGCATGTGCAGTGCATCATGGGTGTGATTGGCACAATCCAACCCTGTGAAACTCCAGCACCTGCTCACAGGCTCTGATAAACCATAGGCCATCACACGTACATCTGTTAGCATAATGCATAGGTGTAAGACACCCTACAGAGTCTGTAATATCAGATGCCCACACTGGTAAAAACACACGTACCCATGCACGTAAAAACACACGTACCCACGCACGATTGTACGTGCGCAGCTACGCACGGGGCTACGCACGTACCAACGTACACAGCCTCGCACGCAACCTCGCACGCACCAACGTACGTGGCTAGGCACACTCCGAGGGTGTCTTTCTGACACCAATACTCAACGTAACGAAAAACATGCCTCCTCATTCCCTCTGTAATGTACAGGGTGATGCCTGGGACAGCCTTCTGCGTTAGGCACACTGGGGACTCGAACCCATGCTGCCTGTAACAGCGTTCAGTACCGTAACCATTGTGCTACAGCTCTGTTTCAGTGCTTTGTGTCTGTACGTCTTCTTACGATTAACGCGTAGTAACGCGCCACGGCGCCCGGTAACGCTCGTTAATGTTTTGAACGCATGTTAGTGGTGACGATGTACCGCCCATGTCCTTATTTGGGGTTTCTGTCACTACCGCGGCTCCTAACGCGAATTGCACTAACACAGTTTAGTAAACATACCCCCAACACTGTGAAATCCGGCTCTGTAGGGTGGAGTAAGACCTCCCAGAGGACGGAGATAGGGGTCAATGGGCGGGGAGAGGCTCCAGGCACACTAACGCTGTGAAATATGGGTCTGAACACTAACGCCAGTGAAACCCTCGCATTAGAGGCACATTTGCAGGAGAGAGAAACCATTTCAGTCAGCAATGTACAGCAAAGGCAGGGAAACCCAGAAAAGTGATAGTAGTGATACATGTGCAGGAACAAAAAGGCAAATAAACATATAAAATGACCAGAACCACATCTGAAATCCCAATAACAAAGCTGACCAATAGTGATATTAATGATAAACATAAAGCAACACTACTGAAAAAGCGTAAAAAGGAAGATATCATGTTTGGAAGGGTCTATGCCTCTGTCCCCCTACAAAGTGAATGATCCCACATTGAAATAGCGGTGATCAGGGGTTTTTTCGTTTATATTGGGCAGGTTTGTTAGGGTATGCACATGTGCAGCAACAGCAGAGTGGGCACATAGAAAAGGGCAATTGTACTGATGCTGTAAATGGGATACAGGGGGCTGCAGGCGGCACATGCTGTGGTCCAGCTGGGGCACAGTGTGAAATAGGCAGATGCCTAGATGGCACATAGGAATGCCGAAACTGTAAAGCAGCAAGACAGCAACTGACAAGAGACCAACATGGGCGTGCGTTTGTGTCCCACAGTGTCACAGGGGATATTACCCAGCAGGTACCACCAACGGCACATAACATTGGCAGACGGTGCCGGGTGGAAGCACCCGAGAACCCACATCATAGGCAGCTGCCTACCAGCACACTGGAAGGCAAGGGACTGCAAACCACCAGCACCACTGGCATAAGGGTATATCAGCATGGTGGCGGAGGGGTGCTGGTGGCGGAGGGGGCAGTGGCATCTGCCCACAGCAGACGATGGCCAAGCCCCATTTAGGTGGGTGCCGTGCACTGCAACATACAGGGTCTGTCTGATGAACATTCATGGTATCCCCAGGGAATGATTTTCCCCTGTGGCAAGAGTTTGGTGCAGTACACACAGCCAGTGTGTTCAGGGCAGAAGGTCAAAAGTTCAAGTTCCAGCTGTGGCTCCTGCCAACCTTGTCCCCATATTTTACCCAGTACTAAACCATGGTAATAAAGATGGAACCTTTATTGCAGATAAATTAAACATGCCTGAAACGCCTATATTTTACCCTACAAAGCACAGACACTATAAACATGTGCAATCCCTAGAGCAGAGTTTCCCAACTGCAGTCCTGGAGGGCCAAACACCATTCAGATTTCATGCTGTCCCTAATAAATATGCCTGTGCTGCATTTGTATGCATCACCCCCATTGAATGCAAATGCATCTCATGCATATTCATTTGGGACAGCATGAAATCCTGAGCAGTGTTTGGACCACCAGGACCAGAGTTGGGAATCTCTGCCCTAGAGCAGTGGCCAACAGGGGCAGAAACACCCACACCCACAGGCTCCACTATCCAAAGCCTAATGGAGAGTTAGGCTGTTGGGCCCTGCGTGGAGCAGCATCTCCCAATACTGGCACCTGAATACCGTAGCAATGCCGTCCTAAACTTGGGAACACGTTCCACATATATCAAAAGGTTGCTATGATTAATGTCAGCTAACAAATCCTAAGTTAAACACGATTTGTTGATAGAGATTCAGTGTTTCAGTTATTGCTTCTGACAGTGTTTACCACCCCGGGGAGTGACCCCAAAAGTATTACATACCATAGCAATGCCCGCACTGTGCCCAGGACTGGTGTGGCAGCCAGGGCTGCCACAAACCTCCATATTTGCACAATGCTAGCATAGGTGTGGGAGTGTGTGTATGTCTATCCAGTGTGTTGTGGCTGCCTACACCTTACTGAGCCCACACTGCTTGCACTGTTTCCAGTGTTAGCCTGCCAATGTGCATAATGAGGAGCAAGGTACTGTGGGTATGGCCTGTACAGGGTGGCCTGCGCAGGATGCATCTACACAGGGTATAGGGCAATGGCTGGGACATTGTAGTGCCCGACCACCACCTGCACGGACAGGGTGGCCACAACATCTTATGTTTGGAGGTCACTCTCACCCTGACTGAGCAGTGACCATGGCATGGCTAGGTTCCCCCATAGTACTATACACCATTTCTCTCAAGTGGTATTTATGGGTTCTCTTTTCTGGAGCCTGATCACTAACATACCTGCTTGGTGTGTGTGCACGCACATCCTGTTTTTGGGTGCACACTTCTTCTCCAGGAACATGCACTATGTACTAGCTAGCTGACTGTCTGCAGTTAGCATGTGTATGGTTGGAACCCCTTGCAGGGTGGAGACTGACTGTGCACTCTGCTGGTGAATATCAGGTGGAGGGCAGCAGCTGAGTGTCTTCAGCATTCTGCCTGTTTGCCATTGCCTTATATGATGTGTACAGATCTGCATTGACTGCTCTGGAGGGTGCCTGTTCCCCAGCAGGACTGGGGTTGATGGTCCTCTCTATTGCCACTATTGCAGGGATGTGCAATGTGGATCTGTTGGTAGAAGATCCTGTCCCCCCACCCTGAGCCGCAGAGAGTGGGTTGGGTGGTGCTACATAATCCACTTTTGGGTCCAAACACCACCCTTCACCTATAGCATGTGACCATGGCATCCACACAGGATATGCACTGTTCTGGGTGCATCATAGTCCACAAGGGCTAGGCTTGACTGAGAAATACAGATGGACACAGGTGTATCCTAGGTGTGTTTGCAAGGACTACCTATCACACACTGGCACTGATGGGGACCTGCAGCATAGTCTATCTCGGCCAAGCCAGGTGCTGCGGACCTGGTGCTGGGTGCCCCACCTCACCCTCAGAGTGAGCACAGGACCTGCACAATATCACGGTCTGTAGCTACTCTGTGCCAGTAACACACACAAGTTCCCCCCTACCAGGCCTAGGTGCTGTGGGGGTGCATGCCCCATTATTTGATCAGCTGTAGACTGCTGATCTGCATGTGCAGTGCATCATGGGTATGGGTGAGTTTACCCTATCCTGGTAACCACAACAGACAGTTCGTGTGGTGACCTGCAGTCTTTCTGTAGCCAGCCAGCAGTGTGGTAGTAGCTACTGGTTATTTCAGTGACTGTGGAGGCAGAGGTCATGGGTTTGATCCCACAGTGGTGTTATTTAGGAATGCTGTCTGAGGCTTTTCCTTTTCATTTCAATCAGTGCTGCCAGCAGAAACACCCTCACAGTGCTGTAGCCTAAGGTGCCTCATAGGCGCCCTATACAGCACCCTATAGGGCACATTATAGGGTGCCTTGGCAGACAGGGCACTTTATAATGTGACCTATGAGGCACCTTAGGTTACGGCACTGTGAGGGTGTTTTTGCTGGCAGCACTGATTTAAATTAAAAGAAAATGCCTCAGACAGCCTTTTTAGATTACACCACTGCAGGATCAAACCGATAACCTCTGCCTCCACAGTCATTGCAGCAATCAGTGGGCTACATCATTATAGCATCTAACACTGCGCTGTCATGTACTCAGGATTAACGCGCGTTAACGTGGCACGGCGCCCACTATCGCGCGATACAGATTCTTGCTACCTTAGGACTGGAACACCCACTCCTTATATGGCATTCTTTACATTATCGCTGCAACTAGTGCTGGTAACATTAAGACGGTTTAGTAAACATACCCCATAGTGTAATACTTTACTTGACATACGTCAGATATAATCTATCAGACCAATATTGTGCCTCAATTTGTACACAGATTGAACAAGACTGCTAAAAATAATTGTCCATTACTATTAATTGACCGTCCAATTGTTTATCCAATGGGACTGATTTTACTACCCAAAGTACTTCATATGGTAAATGCCACTTCTGGATGCTGACTAAAAAAACTGAGGTACAGAAAAAATATCCCAATACTTATGAATGGTGTTAATTACCCCTTTTGCTCTATTTGAAAAAGGCAGAATACTCACTAGTTTGATATTTTTGTTATTGTTGTTCCCGATATGATAACTATAAATGTCCATGAGCATATAGAGGGGAATTTGATAAGGCATGCCTATCTTAATGCACATTTTAATACACATATTTCACACCTATTTTCTAAAGTATGCATGTACTTTATTAAATAGGGGCTTAAGTGGTCAAAAATTAGCATTAAATCTAGGTGCAAGTACCTACACCTTAGATTTCACAATAAAATGCACAAATTATAGTATTTAATAATTAGCATGTGTAACTGAATGCTCCACTCATTCTCTACCTATTTAAATGCCCACAGTGAAAGTATGAGCCATCAGGCTAACACGCAGACTTAGCGACTGGCTATAGTACACCTGCTAAGGCAATTTATGCATGTAATTCATTGAAAATATAAGATTTACGGATACAGAATGCATGTAACATTTTGCGACTTTTTATAAAATTATCCTCAAAATGTTCATGTATATGCACAATTAATTACTATCTGTGGATATCCTTATTCTTACAATCTTTTCAACATAGAAACATAGAAACACGATGACAGAAAAAGACCACATGGCCTATCTAGTCTGTCCTTCCATATCAACCACTACAACAGTCCCCTTTTTTCCTTCCGAGATTCTATGTGTTTGTCCCATGCTTCTTTGAATTCAGATACTGTCCTCATCTCTACCACTTCCACTGGGAGACTATTCCATGGATCCACCACTCTTTCCATAAAGAAATATTTCCGCATATCACTCCTGAATCTATCCCCTTTCACCCTCTTCCCATGTCCCCTCGTAGCAGAGCTTGCTTTCAATCGAAAGAGGCTCTTCTCCTGTGCACTTATGCCATGGAGGTATTTAAACATCTCGGTCATATCACCTCTATCCCACCTTTCTTCTAAGGTGTACATATTAAGACCCTTAAGTCTGTCCTCAGATGCTTTATAATGAAGACCACTAACCATTTTATTAGCCACCCTCTGTACTGTCTCCAGCCTGTTTATATCCTTTTGAAGGTGCGGTCTCCAGAATTGCACACACTACTCCAAATGAAGTTCACCAAAGACTTATACAGAGACACTATCACCTCCTTTCTTCTGCTGGCCATTCCTCTCCCTATGCACCCAAGCATCCTTCTAGCTTTTGCTGTCGCCTTTTCTACCTGTTTAGCTGCTTTAAGATTATCAGACTCAATCACACTGAGGTCCCGCTCTTCTTTAGTGGATAAAAGTACTTCACCCCCTATACTATATTGTTCCCTTGGATTGCTGCAGCCCAAATGCATGACCTTGCATTTTTTAACATTAAATCTCAGCTGCCAAATTCTAGACTATTCTTCAAGCTTAGCTAGATCCCTCCTCATGTTATCATGAGCTTTCTCCTTAAAACCTACTGTTGAACAAATCCTGTGTATAAAAAGGAACTGACTTTTGGACAACACTGCCTTCAAACTTGAGGCATGTAACGTGGGCCTGTGCTTAAGTATCTGCCCTATGTACTAAATCTAGGGCAGATCCTGGGCATGCCCTCTGCATTATGGGCTTGGCACTGTAACCTTTGCAGTGAAAGCACGGTAAGTGCAATACCTTACCACACTTTAGTAAACAGTCATCTGTGCCTCCTAAAATATAATTTATTCATCTCTTTTTCAGTGGTACAACAGGTTTTCTTTCAATGGTCTGATTGCTGAAAACTTGACATTGGGGGGGAGGGGTCTCTATTGATGTGCCCTGCTGACATGGTCTGTCCATGCTTGTTGACATGATCTGGCGATGCTTATGAATAGCAACTTTTTCAATAACCTTCTCAGACCAGCAACTGATTTTAGACACTGAAACAAACTCATTTTGTGATTATGAAGGGCTATCATAGTAAATGAACTCATATGATATTATGCTAATGATACTGAAAGTGTATCATTTCATAATATCAGGAATTTGCAGAAAGTTATATACAAAATTAACTTTCTATAAAATATCCACAAACTACTGAGCCTGATGTACTATATTAATCCTCATTTTGCAATTTTAATACACACATTTGAGAACTTTAGAATGAACTGAATTTACAAAACACCACATACCAAATCTGTACGAGCTTATTCCATTGTTTTACTAATGAGTTATATAATTTGGTAACACAATGGAATAGCACTCTCGTTCCATGGATTATATATCTTGGAAAATTTGTGTGCCCCTTCATGAGCCTTTAGAAACTGTCCCCTGGGCGGAATCAGTTAATAAATGATTAGTTTCATTACAATAGTCATGGCCCTCATTATCCCTTTTCTGCTATGCAGAGTCACTCTCCTGACTTCATCAACAGTTTGAAGTGGGCAGAAAATGCAAAATTAGCATGCACCCACCATCATGTTCACATAAAGTGTGGGCAAGAAGCTGAAAAGGCTTGTCCACACTTCAGTTACCATACTATCTCAGATTTGGACAAAAGCATTTAGACACCCCTATAACATAGGATTCAACAGGACAAGGGATAACAGTTATGCAATTATAAATCTTTGATTTATGGAGGAAGTAGTTTCAGGACTCTATTGAACAATATGAGTTAAACAATTAAGAGGTTATTTTAGAAGCTATATTTGTGCTTTCGACATCTGAAAACGGGCATGCAGATGTCCAAATTACAGAGATGTCCACAGAGCCATTTTAGAAGCCAGTTCTATAGACATCCCCAGTGCAAGAACGTCCAAGTCAACAAGAGCTTTTCCAGGCAAGTAATGTTATGTTACTGTTAACGTTATGTAATGTTATGTTATTGTTATTGTTCCCTGTAAACTGTGTTGATCTTTGGAAATGTGGTATATACTTTTCAAATAAATAAATAAAATAAATAAGAAGTTGAACATGTGCTCTAGATTTCAGAAACAGCCAGCACATCCTCATCTACTTGTGGGGCTGCCCATGTCTATTCCTGCTCCAGGGCATGGATAGGCATCAGAAAAGCTCCCGTTCTGCCAACCAGACACCTGGAGGGCATAGAAAGGAAGGTACTCTGTTATTCCCTATACTTTCCATGATGATAATGACAATTACAGGAAAATGACAACACTTGTTTTTGGTTTGGCATGCTGATACCCATACTGATATCCATCCCTACATGCACAACAGTTGCATGGACATGCATTCAGCATAGGATAGACATCTTTGCCCCAAGTGTTAGAAACAGAAATGTCTATGAGACCAGCCATGTGGCTGTCCATTTCAGGGATGCCCAAGTTGCTAAAATTGGACCAAAATGTTATTGTCCCTGGCGGGATTTTTGGATGTTTACACAGATTTCACCTGGACATTCTTTTAAAAATGCTACTTAACATGCATATTTTTTTTTTTATTTAAGCATGTCAGAACAAATTTAAGAAAGGGCATTTTGATGGTGGTTGGGACGTGCAACGGAAAACATGCAGACCTTCACGCATATTTTTGTTTCATGTTCCTTACATTGTCCTTACATTCTGAAACTTCCTTCACAGGCTCTGCAGTGGACCTTTAAGCCTATATTTTTGGACAATAGCCATGCAAGTAATGCTAGTTATTTTGATTACTACAAAGCCTTGAGAAGATTGGTGTGCTAACTATAAACTAAGAGAGGTGTTTTGTATGCACCTCTACCCAAGATTGTGGGGCTCACATGACGAAACTGACAAAAAATCTGTCCTAGATGAGGAAATATATCTTACAAATGATCAAGCTCTCCATCCGACAGTAGTGTTGGCAGAAACAACTGAGCCCATTGGTCTTTTTCAGTCATCAGCCAGTACAGTATATTATTGTTACAGAGAGATTATGATAACTGAATGTTGTTCTCCATCAACAGAGCCTTTCTTCTTCCTCTAGTGTGTCCCAGTCCACCATTTCTTCACTTTACCTAGCCAAAATAAGACAATGGCAGGATCCCAATTATGCTCTGTACATTAGCAGTCAGCTATGATATTTTGAGTTTTTTGACATATACTATGCCTGTTCTTATTTCTCTGCTGTTTCTGATGAGGTGCATTCTCACAATTAACTCGGCGATGTCTTAAATGCATTACATAACATTTGAAACTCATTTGGGGCATAGATGTCACTGTTTTCATTTCTTTATTTTCTTTGTATTTTAGCATGATTCATGATGTCACAGGAGAAAAAAGAAAAACAACAGGCTGATGGTTTTCACTGGTAAAGGGAACTAAATTGTAAATCATTGAATCATGAGAATCTTTCATGGCCATTAACACTTTAAAAAGGAGCAGGGGAAGTGAATAAAAATAATATATTTTATTATGCCTGACACGGCCGTGTTTCGGCAGTGAACACTTATGTCAGGGGCAACTATAAATGTAGGTGTTCACTGCTGAAACATAACTGTGTTGGGCAAAATACAATTAATTGCTTTTGGTTCACGTCCCCTGCTCCTTTTTTTCCTGCTTCTGCTTTTTGTGGGGGTGTCCCTTATATTTTTATGTTTGCTTGGGGTTTTTTGTTCTACTAACACGTTAATGCATAGGGGCATGTTTACTAAACATTCCTAACGTGCGGGGCCGCGGTAGTGTGCCTGTGCCATATAAGGAGTGGGCGGTTCAGGCCGAAAAAGGAAAAAAAAAGACCGTATGTGTGCGCGTCGCGTTAATGTGCGGGGCCCACATTAGCGCGTGGGAAGGCTAAGTGGGGCGCAGCTGTGCACATATAGGAATAGAGCCGTAGCACAACGGTGAAGACAATAACCAATGGGGCAGGGGCCACGGGTTCAATCCCCCAGTGTGTACAACCCAAAAAGGCTGGCTGAGGCACCACCTTGAATGTGGAAATATGTGTCAGGAGGCAATATAATTTTGGGGCGGCATAAGGTGGCGCACTCTTCATTTTGGGGCGGCATAAGGCGGCGCACTGTTCATTGTGGGGCGGCATAAGGCGGCGCACTGTTCATTGTGGGGCGGCATAAGGCGGCGCACTGTTCATTGTGGGCAGCAGGATGCGGCACGCTGATGGCCACAAGGCGGCGCACTGATGCTAAAGCAAAGGAACACAGCCACAGCACAATGGTTAAGACACTGACCAATGATGCAGGGACCAGCTGTTCAATCCCTCACAATGCCCATTGAAAAAGGCTAGCTGAGGCAGTATATTTTATGTTGTGGAGTGCTTTAGGAGGCTTTTTAATTCTATTTTGTGATAACTACTAGCAAACGCACTCTCACAGCATGTTAACATAAGGCAGACCATAAGGCACATGTTACAGTGCACCGTCCGCCAAGGCACCCTAGAATGTCCCCTATAGGGCAGCATGTATGTTGCGACACAGGATAATGTATAGTGCACCCTATATGGATGCCAACCATAAAGTGCCCTATAGGGCGCCCAATAAAGCACCCTCAGAGGCACCTTATGGGTACAGTACGCTGAGGGTGTTATTGCAGGCATCAACATATGTACAGTAAATGTAAAAAATGCTTTGGAAAACCCTATCACAGAACCCCACTGTGGGTATGAACCCATGACCTCTGGCTGCACAGGCAGTGGCGTAACCATTGGGCTACACCTCTATAGCTGTAAACAAGCTCCTGCCTGGCTGCAGATAGCCTGCACGTCACATCACAGACAGTCTGCTTGTGTAAACAGGATAGGGTTAGGCTACCCGTACCCATGATGCACTGCACATGCAAATCAGCTGTCCACAGATGCACACAAGATGGGAACTGCACCCCTAAAGCTACCCGGCCTGGTAGGGGGAGGTGTCCTTGTGCACCCACACAGCACCTCGGCCTGGTAGGGTGTCCTGAGTGGGTGGACAAACGGCAAAGAGTAGCTAAACACCATCACATTGTGCGGTTACTATGCCCACCCTGAATGTGTGATGATGCGCCCAGGACCAGGTGCACAACACCTCGCATGGCTGAATGCGGCCATGCCAGAGCTCCAAAGCAGCAATAACCTGTGAAAAAGGTTGGTGCTGCATAAACCTCTTGGAGATTGCTGTCTGCCACAGTTAGTGGAACACCCCCCCTTCCCCCCCCAGGTGGATAAAACAGGGTCTTCCCACCAACAGATCCCCATACTAATCTTCCTTCCTTCCTTCCCCCCCACAGCAGAGCCAACCATCAGCCCCAGTCCTGCTGGGGAAGCAGGCAGCACACACCCCCCCCCCCCCCCCCCGGGCAGTCCAAGCAGCTCCACACACATCCATAACACAATATCAGACAGACATTAGGCCTGGCTATTCATAGATGCACCCCACCACTATCGGATATTCTCCTGCAGCAAGCCATCGGCCACTGCACCCTGCAAGACACTCCAACAAGACACATACCATCTGTGCTCAGTCTGCTGGTTGGTCCTGATGGAAATGCATGCACCCACAACTGGGGTGGCAGCACACACAAGCAGATAAGTCAGTGAAAAGGCCCCAACAGGAAACCCATATATATCACACAAGAAAAACACAGTACAGCACTATGGGTGTGCCTAGCCATGCTGCCATCACTGCACAGTCAGTGTGAGAGTGATCCCCCAGCAGCACATACAGAGGTCCCCCTGTCTCTGTAGGTGGTGGCCGGGCACTACCATGTCCCTGCCAGTGCCCTATGCCCTGTGCAGCTGCATCCTGGTCAGCCCACCCTGTCTGAGATATACCCATGGTCCCTTGCTACTCATTATGCACATTAGCAGGCCAATACTGGCAACAGTGCTGGCAGTGTGGGCTGTGGAAGGGGCTTGCAGCCAGCACCCACTTTATAGACAGACACACACTTCCACACCTATGCCAGCATGGTGCTACTATTGAGGAGGTAATTAGCCTTGGCC
Source organism: Ichthyophis bannanicus (assembly GCA_033557465.1). NCBI lineage: Eukaryota > Metazoa > Chordata > Amphibia > Gymnophiona > Ichthyophiidae > Ichthyophis > Ichthyophis bannanicus. The sequence goes on along the minus strand of CM066032.1, from coordinate 401,543,526 downwards.
ACCAAACCTGTCCTAGGCATGGCAAGGCATGGATATGGTATGCAGTACTGCTGGGGGTCACTCCCCAGGGTGGTAAACACCGTCAGAGGCCAGTCCTGGAGCACGCCCCGCAAACACCTAACAGATTGTTCTGATGGGGTCAACTAGCAGTATGTGCGTAACGTATGGATATCTATCTGCCAGTACTCCTAGCAAACATCTCAGAGCTGTGTACCGTATACCTCAGGTGTAGGGTGACATTGCTAAGGTATGCAGGTGCTAGTATTGGGAAATGCACGCAGGGTCCACTGTTCTGCCTCTCCAGGAGACATTGGCCAATGGGGCCTGTGGGTGTGGGTGTGGGTGTGTCTGCCCCTGTTGGCTGCTGCTTTATGGCAGAGATTCCCAACCCCAGTCCAGGTCTGCATCACACTGTTCGTGTTTTCCTGCTGTCCCTCATGAATATGCATGAGCTACATCTACATGCCATGGGGGTGGTGCATAGATATACAGCACAGGCATTTGTATGAATGGCAGCATGGAACCTGACTGGTGTGTGGCACACCAGGAATGCATTTGGGAGAGTCTGCTCTAGGTACTGCCCCTGTTCATGGTGTCTGTGCTCAGTGGGGTAAAAGATAGACGTATTACCATTGCATATGTCCTCGACACGAAAGGTGTGTCCTTACTATCACTGTGTAGGTGTGGGAAAAATAAGTGGCTAGGATTGGCGGAAGCCCCAGCTGGGCTTTGAACCTGTGACTTTCTGTTCTTGCATGCACTGTCTGTGTGCACTGCACCACCGTGTAGCCACAGATTGACTGGTTTCCCTGGAACGTCCATGACTGTGGATCCGGCAGGGCCTGTCTGTTGTAGTGGACTGTGCCAGCCTGCAAATGGCTAGGCCTCTGTCTTCTGTGGCTAGCAGCCACTGCCCCCTGCACCACATGTACTCGTCCGCCAACATGCTGGCATGAGCTGCTCTCAGAAACAGCAGATGACCAGATTGCAATGTGGCAGTACGGGACTGCATTTGGGGGATTTGGCTGTAGGTAATGCCCACTGTTGTTGTGTTTTTGCAGTGTTGTGTAAAATATGGGTGTTTTCCCCATGCTTATGTTCCCTGCAATACAGGGGTGTCTGCGCTATCTTTGTTTAGTGGTGGGTAAAATTTTAGGGGCTGGGCTGGGCTGGCATGTGCCCCAGCTGGGATTTGAACCTCTGACCCTCTGGTCTTAGAGGTACTGGCTCTGTCCGCTACACCACACTATGGCCACAGAGACAATGCAGCCCCTGGAGGTAGTATACCTGGCAGGATGGAGTCACAAACCCTGCTCTACGCATTTTTACTGTGGGCACATGCACTCTGTCTGGTGACAAACGTGCACATAAACCCCGGAAATGACCACAGACACTGGGGGACAATATATCACCACGCTGGGCAAAAGTGATATTAATGGGCAACCATAGCAAACACTCCCAGGAAAGCTCCAAAAAGGACATTTGTTTTGGATGAGTCTCCGCTCCGTAGACCCTTCCAATATTCATTTCTTCTTTCTGGAGCTTTCCTGGGTGTGTTTTCTATATTTGCCCATTACCATAACTGTTCCCCAGCTGCATTACTATTTGTGATATTTTTGTTGTGGTCACTTTCTATTTTTATTTTCACTTTTGTGCTGTGCACATGTATCACACTGCTCACGTTTTGCAGGATTCCCCAGTTTTGCTGTACATTGCTGACGGAAATGGTTTCTCTTCCCTTTAAATGCCCTCTACCGCGAGTGTTTCACTCGCGGTAGTTTTGCTTTGGGATTCGGCCCCGATAATGTGCGGGGAGCCTCTCCCCTCCCCTTCCCCGCCCATTAAACCCGTCTCTCCGCCCCTCAGGAACCTTCCTCCGCCCTCCGTTAGCCGTTCCACGCCTCTATCGGACATTTGCAGGCCCGTACTTGTGCGGGGCCCGTTATTGTGCCGCGCACCTGTGTGGGGGTGACACGCACGATTGCAGGGCGTTTAAGCGCTCTTAAGTACCGCTTTTAGTGTGCTATTTTGCGGCGCGCAAATTAGCGGTTTTTAGTAAACATGCCCCATAGTTTACAAGTGCAATCTGGGATATCCAAGCCAGAACGTGCAAACCAAAAGTAGGTACATCCAAGTTCAGACATAATTTCACAAACATGAATGTGCTCGATGTGGACATCTATGAGGCCGTCTACATTGACATCCTGGGAAGAGCATCTAAGACCGGGATTGTCTGATAGCCTAATGGTTAGCTAGGTACAGGGATGCCTGGGTTCAAATTCCACTGTTGCTCCTTATGATTTTGGGCAAGTCACTTAATCCTCCATCTTCTATACCGTCCAGATGTTTTACAGCCAAAACAAGCAGTTTCCTGATGCCTCTTCATGCCTGGAGCAGGTCTAAACTTGGGACGGTGTCGCAGACATCCCTGACATTTATGAAATTGAACAGGGGCATCTAAGTCCATTGCACCACCCCAGATGTGCCTCCATCATGCCTCCTGCATTCTTGGACATCCCCGCAGTGGAAACATCTTTAAAAGCCAATTGTAAAATGGCTCCAGGGACATCTCCATGATTTGATCATCTGCATGCACATTTTCAGATATCCAAATCACAATGAAGGCTTTTTAAATATTGTAAACCACTCTGGTGTTATTACAGAGAGCGGTATATCAAGTTTTAAATAAAATAACAAACTATAAAATGACTTCCTTATTATCCAGGTACACTTATGAATTACTTGGTGAAGTTACAGGAAATTAATTTACTCATTAGGAACTGCTGGGTACATTCAGGTATCCCATATACTTTCAGAGATAGATTGCTGGGCTTGTGGACCAATGGCCTGAGCCAGCATGGTTTTTATTTTGTTACGTGCTAATGTAATGAGATGTCTAATACATGTGTACTGTAAAAATTGTGTTTTAACACTGGAAAACTATGTGCTAAGCTTAGTTTGCATGTACTAAGTTTAACATACTTACTACATAAGTAAGTCCTGGTAGCCTTTGGTCATCACTCTCTCCAACCAGAACCAAGCTAAGTACAGAACATAGATGAGGTAGAATTTAAATCGCAAGTATGGTATTCACCCAACTGCCATCCATCTATGTACTTGCAGTCTCAGAATCCTTTAAGAGGGTGGAGTATGTCAGGATAACAGAAATTGCAACACTTTATATCTTGACCACAACATTCAGAATGTGGTAGTAGTAGCATGTGCTTATTGCGTACAACCGAATATTAAGGGAGTGGAAGAGTCTATAGCTGTAGTAGGTTACTTCCCTTTCATAAGTGTTAGTGAAATAAATAGTACAAGTCACATTTGGTAGGTCATCCATTTCACAGAAACAATGATTAAGGTTTTTCCCTTGTGTTCTCTACTGAGTTATAAGATATACCTTCTCAGCTATCTTGGTGTAACCTATAGAATCTGATTGAAACAGCTCAAGAAAAGTCCAAGGAGCAACAATCGATATACTTAACAAGACTATTTTGGCATGCCACTGGGCCATTTGAGGATCAATGGACCTGATGTTCGGCAAGCCACTAAGTGGCAACATAAAAATTTAATCCAAAATGTTCACAAAAGAGCTAAAATTGTCATAAGTTAACTGTATACTTTTAAATATATCTGAAAAAACATACTCACAAATATGTGTATAAATGGCCTTAGCTACTTTGGCTGAATATCGCAGTATCTACATTGCATACCCATAATCCAATATTGTTGGTTGACCTTATCAGTATTACTGGGAATTACTGCCACCATTTTTGAATCACATGGCAAATGGGAAAGGAGTGGAGAGGCACTGTGGGGGTTATTGTCAGTAGCAAATAAATATATATATATAAATACTCAATAGATCCAGGGGTAATTGCTACTTCCCACTTTTCCCAAGATTCTATAGGTCTGTCTGGCAAATGAACCACATGAGATAAAGGAACCAACCCTGTGTTTATATTTATTGCTGATAGAAAAAATAGTGCAGATATAGAATAAATTAGAATTATGAGGTAGCAAGTTATGTAGCCCTATGATTACAATTACCAAGATAATAATCACTGTTTTAGCAACCAACATCATTAATTCACTTTGCACTCAGACGTTCAGAAAATTAGCTGTCTGTCTAGCTAGACCCACACCAAGGAGAATTCAGACCAGTACCTTACCTTTTGCTCGAAGGATGATTGTGGCTGGGTCCAAGAAGTTGTCTCCAAAATGGCACAAAGTCCAAAGAATGGCAGTGATCCAACACAGGCTGCAAAACAGGCTACAGGCAGTGGTCCAACAAAGGCTGCATGATAACACAGAGCTTCAGGTCTGTGGGAGAGATTCACTCCTCCCCGAGGTTAGTCCTTGTCCTTGCATACTGACTTTCCAGCTGGAGACAAGCAGGCAGTAGGGCTAAAGATTGAAGAATGAGAGAATGTGGCAGAAAGTAGGAAAAACTAAGATAGTGTACAGTCTCTAAAAGTCCCAAAAAATCTCTGTCAAAGTGTCTCTAAAGGTTTCTCTAAATTGTCTGTGTCCCTCTGTGCCCAGCACGAGGATTAGCTGATCTCAGGTACTGTGTGTCATCTTCAGGGAATTAGGTAACATTTGTCAGATGGTCCTCCAAACAAAGGTCCATGGTGAGAAAAGATGCTAGTATGCAGGTTCATACATTGCTGCAAATGCTAGGACCAGTAGAAAAGACTCTGGATGAGAATGGGCCTCAGCAGCAAGTTTTCTTGCATGTAGTCATAAACAATAACTCTGTTGCATGGCACATAACTTTGCAGAATTGCTTGATCTGCAGGTTTGATGTTTGCACAGCAGAAAAGAGTTCCATCTTGTTTGGTTCAGGCTTTGGTACAGAACAGGCCACAAGTACTAGCCATACATAATCTCTTCCATCAGAAACAAGGCGTCCCACAAGGTTCATCTCTTTCATCTCTCATGTTTAACATATACATGCAGCCTATCTGCAATATCATCAGATCATTCAATGTTAAATGTATGATATACGCAGATGATATCCTACTTTATTTACCTTTTTCCACAATACAAATGGATTTACTGCCCATAATAAAGTGCTTTGATGCAGTCTCAGAGTGGCTTCTCTCACAAAACCTCCGCATCCAGCACAAGAAAACTGAGGTTCTCTTTGTTACAAGAGACCCCAACTTCATTCCACCATCACATATAAGTGTTAAGGGAGCTGATCTATCTACCAAAGAAACAATAAGATATCTCGGAGTCACACTGGACCACCGTCTAGATATGAAATCACACGTAAACAATATTGTAAGAGCTGTATACTTCAAGATACGCACATTTAGGCATTTACGCTCATTACTGGACCCAGAGGATTTCAGAACCATCTTCCAAGCACTCATCTTGCCGCATTTTGATTTCGCCAATTCAATTCTACAAGGTCTCCCACAATCCACCCTAAGTTCTCTACAACTTGCTATGAATTCTGCTGCAAGGGTTCTACAAGGAGCGTCCAGGAATGATCATGTGACACCAATCCTCAAGCAGCTTCACTGGCTCCCAATACAAGCCAGGCTCATATTCAAAACACTGATTCTCACGTACAAGGCCATCCATGGCTTGTCAGCCAATTCACTAACTGACCTCATACAAACTGTACCACCAATAAGATCCAGAAGACAATCATCACTAAACACTCTAACAATGCCAAAGGTCATAACAACTTGCAGCCGATCAACAGCGAATAGAGCCTTCATGTTTTGCGCCCCAAAACTCTGGAACTCCCTACCACCTGACATACGTGCTTTAACCGATCTAACCCAGTTCAGAAGAGCCCTAAAATTTAACCTATTTATCAAATTTTACCCTACATAAAGTTCAAAAGAATAGCCTTACCACAAACTTAAACACAATCTCCTCCTGACCCTTGCACTACTACTATTATATGTAAATAGTTTTTTCATGCTATAGAACTAATTGAATATTTATTCTATGTATATAGTTCTCCCATGTTATCCAAGTTTATACTCCTGTTATATGTAATACCGAACAGCCTGTTGTTCTGGTCTTTGTGTTCATCTGTAAACCGCGCTGATTATAAATAGTGCGGTATATAAAAAACTGAAATAAAATAAATAAATAAATAAATAAATACAGAAACACTCTTACCCCAATCACACAGACTAACATGGAGCCCCTGGGTAAGTCCTAGATGCATTGTGTGAGTGGGATGAGGTTCAGGATTGAGTCTTTGTGGAGGGGCCTTATATTTTGGGGGGGGGGAGGAGTTCTTTGGAAGGATTTTGTCTTGTGGGAGTCTTCTTTGTTGAGGGGTGTCTTCTGAGTCCAGGAAGACCTTTGTGCTCTACTTGGTGGAGGGTCAGATTAAGGAGGAAGTACAGCGGGGTCAGATGGGGTGGTGTGTTTGGGCAATCAGATCAAGGGGTGCTCTGTGGAAGGGGTGGAGAAGGGTTCTGCCACCATGGTAGCAACCAATGTTTTTTTTTGGTTGAGGTCTGAGTTACATGCCGTGATATCTGCCAACCACCAACCACTTGCATCCTAAAGAGATCAATGCTATTATATCCTACTTAATAATGTCATTATTATTTCTTTAATTTTTTGTCAGACTAAAATGATTAATAAAACTTAAATTTAGTCCTTTCTATTGTGTTCAGTATAAATACTCGCATCCTTAACGTGTTTTAAAATTCTAAAAAGTCCTTTTTCATTCCAAATATTAAATGGCATAATGCTGTATTTCAAATTGGTAGGCCAAGAACACAGTTCTGCTTCAGAGATCACTTTTATCTGCTTTAGCTCTCTTTTCAGTCACTGCTGCAATCTTCAGCCATACTCTACACAGTTTACTTTCTTTTTCAGTGGTGTTCTACATTTTAAATGGTTGGTCATATGATCATACATTCACCAAGCACCACAATCTCTTCTTTCCACTTTGGGCTTCATGTGATCATCCATACATTATATCAATGATACCTACTCTAATTAAGCACTAATGCCATGGGGAGTGACAGTATTTAAATAACCACCACATTTCCCAATAATTCAACAATTTGACTCTGTCTCCTTCTCTTCAACCTTCAGGGTCTACAATCCCCCATTTCAATTGTTGAGAGGAAATGTGATATTTTTTTACACAATGCTCCTTTAGTGGTGCCACTAAATTACTTGTATTCAAATGGAATGATGTCACATTTATCTTCTGACTTGTCCTATATACACTAATTGGCATGGCCACTCAGTCTTATACATTACATAAGTTTTATTTTTTATTTTATTTATTTAACATTTTTTATATACCGCACTATTCATCATCAGTGCGGTTTACATTGAACATCAACATACCTGTCAATCCATGACTGATCTAGGTTTACAGATAACAGGGAATATAAACTGGGAGTTAACTGGGGAATAACTATCTACATAATTATACATAATTATATATACATTGAATAGGTTACATCAAGTTTTGATATTTGATAAGAATATAGTGTATTCACATTTTGATCCTTTGTTCTGGATTGTTGTTATGTGTAGTAGTTATCTGAGTGATGCGGGAGACGGATTCTATTGTGTGTATGGTAGCTTGAAGTGTAAAGTGAATAGATAGTGCTTGATGGACTTTCTAAATTGGGTGATATCCCTGATTGATCTGATGTTTGGAGGTAGTTTGTTCCAGCACTTGGGGGCATAGGACACAAAAGCTCTGTTAATAGTTTGTTGTGTCCATTTTGTGGAGATACTGGGAGTAACTAGTGTGTTTTCTGCTACTAGTCTCCTGGGTTTGTTGTTTGGTGTGTGGGTGATGAGATTTGAGATCGATGCAGGAGATAATTTATTAATAGCCTTGAATGTGATGAGGAGGGTTTTGTATGTTATTCTGCAGTTTATCGGAAGCCAGTGCAGATCGATCAGTATTGGTGTTATATGATCTCTTATAGAAGCTCCAGATAGGATGCGGGCTGCCGCGTTCATCGCCAGTTGAAGTGGATTTAGTGTATTCTTGGGGAGACCATGAAGGATGATATTCGCATAGTCGAAATGCAGTGTGACTATTGCTTGGAAAACTGTGCGGAAGTCCTTGGTCTCCATCATTGGTTTCAGGTGGCGCAGTGTTTTTAGTTTGTAGTAAATTGACCTTACTGTGTTCTTTATGTGCTCTTTAAGATTGAGTTGTTGATCGAGTATCACACCGAGGTACTTTATGGAGGCTTTGATGGGGAGTTCTGCATCTCTTACTGTGAGGGTGGTTGGCGGAGCAAATTGCTTGTTTCTTGTTGCTATGAGTACTTCGGTTTTCTTGAAGTTTATTCTCATGTTTTGATTGAGGAGCCAGTCGGTTATTGCATTGAAACAATTGATTAGTGGAGAGTAGTCAGGATTTTATATTGATTGGTGTGAATATTAGCACGTCATCTGCGTATAATAAGCAAGATATATCGAAATCTCTGGTGATTTGGCAGATTGGCTGCATGTATATATTAAAAAGCAATGCAGATAGAGATGAGCCTTGAGGTACTCCCTGTTTCTGTTTGAAGGGTTCAGATGTAATGTTGCCTGTACGGACCTGTTGCCAGCGCTCATCTAAGTAAGATTTGCACCAGTTCCAGGCTTGGTTGCGGATGCCTTTTTCGTGGAGTCTAGCTAGCATGATCTTATGGTCGACTGAGTCGAATGCCGCTGATATGTCCAGAAAAATCATTGCAATGGCCATGTGAATGTTGTCAATCCCACAGATGAGTTTGTTAAGTAGTGAAGTCATGAGTGTTTCTGTTCCGTGAGCTTCTCGGAATCCGTGTTGGCATGGGTCCAACGGGGCTGCTGTGTCAATGTGGTGTTGGATCTGCCTCTGAGTTTCCTTTTCAAGTATCTTGGCTAGGTAGGGAATGCTGGAGATTGGGCGGTAGGATTCTTCCTTCGTTGGGTCCATCTGGTTGTTTTTTAGCAGAGGGCGAATTGATGTTTGTTTAAGGGCGGTAGGGAAGATGCCAGTTAGATAGGAGATATTTGCGATCTTAGCTATGTAAGGGCTAAGCTCGGTACGTAAGGTTTTGATCCAGTGTGCTGGACATGGGTCATTTGGTGCTGTGGTGGTATTTATAGTAGCGATAATTTCTTCGATGGTTTTTCTTGATGGTGGTGAGAATTTATCGAGTGATGCTTGGGCCTGTGGGAGTTGGATTAGTATTTGTGATGACGTTGTGTTCGCCTTGACCATTTTGGCTTGGATGAAATTAGCATATAGTTGTGGTTGTATGGATTCTTGATGTGGTGGCGATGGATCTTTGGTTAACGTTTTTACTATATTGAAGAGATCGCGTGGTCTGTTTAGTGTTTTGCTGAGAATATTGGAGTGGAATTCTTTCCTTGTAGACCAAGTTAGTTCGCGATGCTTTTTGAGTTGGGTGAGATACTCTTCTTGAATCTGGTTGTTGTGGGTGTGTCTCCATTTTCTTTCTAACTTCCTCAGTTGGAGTAGAGATGTACGTAGATCTGAAGAGAACCAAGGGGCATCCTGCTTTTTGTTGGAGCGATTCATGGGTGGGAGCTTCTTGTACATGCTTGGTTGATGTGCATATTGATAGAGAGTGTCATTCCAGTTAGAGATCAGCTCATTTAGATTGTCTGTTGGCTTGGATAGTTTTGGCAACGCTTGTTTAGTGAGGGTCTCTACGTCTAATGGCTTAAATCGCCCTGCGTTTGTTGTTGAGGTGACTAGCTGGGTGAGCGTGTTTGAATTTGTTGGAATCAGGAATAAGATCAAGCTATGGTCTGACCAAGGGACTGGGATAATAGATGGTTTGGTGCAATTTTTTAAGCTTGAGAATGCTGATGGAATGAATATCAAATCGAGGATGTTCCCTTGTTTGTGTGTGGGGTTGTGCACGATTTGTTTGTATCCAAGGTCTGTCATGCCATCGAGGAATGTACTGGATAAGTCGTGATGTAGAGAAGCGAGGTTAAAATCACCTAACAGCCAGTTTGGTTTGTTGGGGTTGTCAGGATTGCAGGCTAAGTTTATTATATTTGAAAGATCTTCTGATACTGCAGTTGGTGCTGAGTAGATGAGATTTATAGAGTTGCTTCTATTCGCGATAGTTAAGGTGTCTAGATGTTGGGAGCTCCTGGTTATGGACACTCGGTATTGCAACTCTGACTTTGCTATTATGAGGACCCCTCCACCTCTTCTATTATCTCTGTTACAAGCGAAGAGTGAGAAATTGGGGGGTGTGATTTGGTTAATTAGGACAGTGTCTGAGTCAGAGAGCCATGACTCAGTGATCATTAGGAGGTCTAAATTGTAGTTGGATATCAGGTCTGTGATGGCAGGCCATTTGTTGCGCACAGACCGTGCGTTGATGAGTGCACATCTCAGCTCGTGTTGCAGGTCGTCTTTGTTGGTCTTTTTGTTAGTAATGGTTTCCAGTGTTATGTAGAGCAGGCGTGATTGCCTCTTGTGTTGAAGGTTTGGGTAAGGTTGATAATAGCTGTAGTGATGTTTTCTATTTGATCCTAGGAGTGCTGGAATGGGGTTATGATCATGGATGTATGAAACAGAGTCATGTTTGGTCATGGCAATAGTGTAGAGAAAAATAAACGTTAGGGTTGAGGTAGTCATGATTATCTTTTGGTGTAATAATGGAATGTTATGACAACAGTAATAATGGAATGCTACTGGCAACAGTAGTAATGGAATGCTATGATAACAGTAATACTTAGATGCTTAGATACTGGCAACAATAATATTTAGATACTGGCATAATACTTAGATACTGGCAACAGTAGTAATGGAATGCTACTACAACAGTAGTAAAGGAATGCTATGATAACAGTAATACTTAGATTCTGGCAACAATAATAATTGAGTGCCACAGGGAAGATGAGAGTAGTTATGAGATATGGTGCATTCACATGGTTAGTCTGTATACATGCTGTGGTTGTGAGTTGTTTAGAGAGGCCTGAGTTCACGTCTGGGTTCAGTTGTAGGCAGAATGTTGGTTTCTTGGTGAGGCGGCAGAGGGTTGAGTGAGGCAGGCGTCGGGTCACCGGTGTGTTGCTGCGGAATCTGCCGTGTCGCCTATCGTGCCTCACCTAAGGGCCCTCAGGCGTGGGCCCGCCAGTCGCGGGCGCGCCTGCTGGCGCGAACTTTAAAAAGTTCCTGCTGTGCCCCGATTGGGCCTTGGAGGACGGCAGGCCCCTCCTGCTGCCGGTGGCTCGATCCCCGGGAAGGGGAGAGCTGCTGGTGGTGGTGGGGGCTCCGGGTGGTCGGCGCCTGCTGGCGCGAACTTTAAAAAGTTCCTGCTGTGCCCCGATAGGGCCTTGGAGGACGGCAGGCCCCTCCTGCTGCCGGTGGCTCGATCCCCGGGAAGGGGAGAGCTGCTGGTGGTGGTGGGGGCTCCGGGTGGTCGGCACCTGCTGGCGCGAACATTAAAAAGTTCCTGCTGTGCCCCGATTGGGCCTTGGAGGACGGCAGGCCCCTCCTGCTGCCAGTGGCTCGATCCCCGGGAAGGGGAGAGCTGCTGGTGGTGGTGGGGGCTCCGGGTGGTCGGCGCCTGCTGGCGCGAACTTTAAAAAGTTCCTGCTGTACCCCGATTGGGCCTTGGAGGACGGCAGGCCCCTCCTGCTGCCGGTGGCTCGATCCCCGGGAAGGGGAGAGCTGCTGGTGGTGGTGGGGGCTCCGGGTGGTCGGCGCCTGCTGGCGCGAACTTTAAAAAGTTCCTGCTGTGCCCCGATTGGGCCTTGGAGGACGGCAGGCCCCTCCTGCTGCCGGTGGCTCGATCCCCGGGAAGGGGAGAGCTGCTGGTGGTGGTGGGGGCTCCGGGTGGTCAGCGCCTGCTGGCGAACTCGCACATAGGTCCCGATTCTGGGATACAGGTTGCCAGCCGTCCAGGCCTGATTCCCCTCTGGCTCTCCGCATACATCGGTAAGGGAAGAGCCGTCGGGGAGCGGGAGGGGGAAGAATTGGGGTGGAGCAGGGGTGGTCCAGCCCAGTCAGGACATACAGGGCCGATTCAGATCACAGACTTGTACATCCTATTCGGCCCCTAGGGATGCGCTGTTTATTCCACTTCAAAGATGGAATAAGCAGCAAAAACTTGGTGATTGGGCCCAGTGATACCCACTGGGGCTGGTTGCTGGGAGGTCCCTGCTGCTCGATTCAGGCCATGGCAGACTAGCCTTAGGTCGAGCAGCGGGGAAAAGGGGGGCTGAGGATATAGGAATCGGGGGAACCTGCGGGGACATGCCGAGCTGACCTCGGGCCCAATTCTGGTTACCGCAGGAATGTTTTGTTCCCGTGGTCCAGAATCGGGTCCAAACGAGCCCGTCTTGCTTGGAGTCATCCGGATAGCCCGGACATGCCCCTACCAGAATTGGGCTCATAGTGTAATACTTTACTTGAAAGACTTCAGATGTAATCAGGTAAGTCCAATATTATGCCTCAATTGTTTCTGCATAGAATGAACAAGACTAAGAAGCAAATTGTTCTTTACAGTTAAGAATTCAATTAACTTGTTTATCCAATGAGACTGATTTTATCACCCAATTGGCAATATATTTGTTATGGTAAATGCCTCTGCAGAATGCTGGTATTTATTATTTATTTATTTATTTCACATTTCTTATATACCACCTTTCATGATATTGATATGTATGTGATATTGATGTACAGACAAAATATCCTAATACTTCTGAATGATTTTAACTATTTATTTTGCTCTTTTGAGAAAGACTGTATATACTGTATACCAGATGGGTATTTTTATTGTTGTTGTTCTCAGTAAGCTAATAATAAATACCTGTGACCACAAAGAAGGCCATTTTATAAGGCTCGTTCAGCTTAACACACATTTAGTGCACATATTTTGGACCTATTTTAGAATGTAAAGTGTACACATACTTTATTAAATAGGAGTGTAAGTGGTCGAAAATGAGCATTAAATCTAGTTGCGATCATTTACACTAGCCCTCAGGCTGGTGTAAATGCCTGTGCCTAGATTTCTTAAGAATGCACATAAATTATAGTATTTAATATAAATATGTGGTTTCCCTTGCACATCCCAAAAACTGCCTAAAGATCCTTTCTAAAATTTGCCTTCATGTGCTTAAATCAAATAAATGTGTATCTATCGGGTATTCCGAGACACACTATTCGGGCCCCCTTCCAACCTCGACTAACTTCCCCGCTCTTTGTACAGGGAAGTTAGATGGGGTCGGGAAAGGGGAGGATCAGGGGCGGCATTAGGGTGGACAGTGGACGATTGTCAGACCCGGATGTATAGAGCCAATTCCAATGTCGTCCCTGTATATCCAGAACCGGAGGCTTGAACGGGGATCTTATTCTACATCTGTGGTGGAATAAGTTCCCCGATTTAGCAGAGGACAGCAGGCCTGGGGCTGGAAAGCAGCTGGAGGGGGTAGAGGAAATTTCCTGCAGCCTGATACTGGCCGTGGGAGGCCAGATCGGGGGTTGGGTTGCGGGGAATGCAGTTTGCAGTCTGGTGGCTGGGGATCATGGCTTTTGAATGGAGCCGCGGTGCCATGGCAACCGGACGCCATGGCACAGCGCCTCCATTCAAAGGCCTGACTGAGCTATCCAGGCAAGGCCTGTACAGGTCTGGATGTGATTCTGATCTCGCGGGGCTAGACATGCCCCACAGGATCAGAATCCCAGCTATCTCTGTGCGTCTGGTTCCAACCGGGCGCACAGATGGCAGGGACATCCATGTCTGAATCGAGCTCTTACTTTTTAACTCATATTAGTAGATAAGGTCCTCAAACTGCTTCCTCCATAAATCAACGTTTTAGCATTGCTTAATCTTTATTCTTTTTGTCCTGTTGAATCCTATGTTATAGGGCTGTGTAAATGCTTTTGATGAAATTCAAGATAGTATGGTAACTGAAGTGTGGGCAAGCCTTTTCAACTTCTTGCCCACACTTTATGTGAACATGATGGTGGATGCATGCTAATTTTGCATGTTCTGCTCAGTTCAAAATGTTGATGAAGTCAGGAGAGTGACTCTGCATAGAAGAAAAGGGATAATGAGGATCATGAATATTGTAATGAAACTAATCATTTGTTAATTGGTTGAGTGTAGGTGACAGCTTCTAAAAGCTCATGAAGGGGTACAAAGATTTTCCAAGTTATATAAATCCTTGGAATAAAAGTGCTATTCTAGTATATTACGAAATAAAATAACTCATTAGTAAAACACCAATAAACTCATACTATAAAATGCACTGATTTGGTGTGTGGTGTTTTGTAAATTATATTTATTATAAAGTTCTCTACTGTGTGCATTAAGATTGCAAAATGAGAATTAATATAATACAGCAGGCTCAGTAGTTCGTGGATATTTTATAGAACGTTAATTTTGTATATAGCTCTTCTGCAAACTCCTGATATTATAAAATGATATGCTTGATATCATTAGCACATAATGAGCTCATTTACCATGATAGCCCTTCATAGTCACCAAATGAGTTTATTTTGGTGTCTAGAATCAGTTGCTGAACTGAGAAGGATATTGAAAAAGCTGCTGTTCATAGGCATTGTCAGATCATATCAACAATACATGGATAGACCATGTCAGCAGGGCAGATTGATGTCCTTTCTGAAATCATGCTTTAGATATTTTTCTTGCACATCCATAACCCCCTAGCAAATAGGTCCCATTGAGAATAATGAGGCACATGTTACTTAATGGAATGTCCAAGCTGGAATTTTCACAATTTTCAGCCAATTTTATAAAAGGCCTGCTAAATAAAGAGCCTTTTCTAAAATACATATAAGGACATACTGGAGGTCATCGGTATTTACTAGAGCTTTATTGTAGACACGGAGGTCCAAACTGGAAAACAAAGCCTGATACGGCCGTATTTTGGTGTGGTCTTCATCAGGGGCTACATAAAAACAATAAAGTAAAACAAAGGTAATTCAAATGAAAAGTGTGAAGTCATATTAGTTAAAATTGATAACATAATGTTATGCCAATGGTTAGTTATATACCTCAAAGTAAATAATACTAATAATAACCCTGGAAACCCACGGCTCCAGATACGCCACCACTATCGGCGCACTGCTACCTTTTTCTGCATGGGGGCATCAACCGATGCCGCTGAAGACACACTCGAGGATGATGTGGAGGAAAATGAGGATGCAGAATCATGCTAGCGCCTGTGCGTATGCTTGCACTTCATCTGCCCCTTCCCTTCCTCCCTGCAGCCGTGGCTGAATGTTGATCTCCCACCCCAAGGCCTGGTGCCCCTGAGTCATGCTCACCTGTGGTGGGGGTATTTGCAGGACCTCTGTCATATGGCTGATGTTCTATGTAGACATCCATGCCTGCCGCTGATCTGCACCAGATACCACTGCTTCCCCACATGTCTGCTTTGCTACTCCCACCCTTCTGTCTGCTGCGCTGGTACCTGTGGAGGGAGTAAAGAACAAAACCTGCCGGCACTACACCAGCAGCATGACTACTGGCAGGGTCATATCTGCTTCCCCAAGCCATTTGCAATGACCCCTATGCCCCCATGGCCCATGAGGCCGTTCCCTGAAACTCCATGCCCCATAACCTCCAAGGCCCCACGGCATCCAATCCCTATGACCTCAATAACCAAATTCAAGGGGGTGATGTAACCAGCCCAGGAGGGTGTATCGGTGAAGCACTACCCTAGAGTGACAGAGGTCCACTCCATCTCAAGGGCCTGAGACCCCCAGCTCCCTGGCCAGCCCTCGTTACCTTCCCCATCTTCTCAGAATGCCGTACCCTCATGGACCCCCTGCCATGTCAGAGGGTACAACCTCCCCCTCCAGCTGAGGTCTGCCCTCTGCCTCCTTCCTTGAAAAGACCCCCCCTCTACATATCCTTTCACCTCCAAGGACCCTATGCCCTCCCAAGCTCGTATCCTACGATCCTTCCATCACCTCCGTCCCCCTAGACTGCAATGCTGCACCCCCTCTCAGCCCCCTTCTGTCCCCTGGTGCCCACATTCCCTCCACAGCCCCCTCTCTTCCCCCCCCCTACTCTGTCCGCCTCCTTGAATGTCTCCCTGTCAACATAGATATCCTCTACTATGGACACTCCACCAACATCATTAGACAATACTTGGCCCCCCTTTCTCCCTCTTTGCACCCATGATGTGCCCTGGCTTTCCCCCATTGCACCCAACCCCCCCCCCCCTCCCCTACAGTCTGGTTTGTTTTTTAGCACAGCTAAGCATTTAATCCTTATGATCCAAGCTCTGATGCATTAATGTCTACATTAAGATCGCATAAATACCTTTGGGCAAGGGTTTGGCTAATTGCACATGTACATATACCACAGTGACATCACACATGTATTTATTTAACTGTTTTTTTATACCACCTTATCTGGGAATCAAGGCGGTTTACAAGGAACAAGAGCTCAACAGGTTTATATCGAACATTTAGATAACTAATAATAGAAAGTTATAGACAGTTGAACTTACATATAGCAAACTATGTTCAGGAAGAGGGGGTGGTGGACAAGGGGGTGAGGGACGGGGGATGGGAGGATTGCAGGTGATATAAGAGTGTCCAATGGGTTGTTTAGGGAGAGCAATGTTCTGGGGAGCAATGCTCAGGTGTTAAAGTCTTCCTTAAAAAGAAACATTTTGTGGTCTTTGAGAAATTTCTTTAGTTCTTGAGTTTCTCTTAGGTTGCTAGGGAGTTCATTCCACAGGTCAGGGGCATAAGTGGAGAAGATTCTATTGCGGGTGTTCTGGTTCATGTGAGTTATTTCTGTTGGAAAGTCAAGGAGGTTGGCATTAGACTTCCGGTTGCTTTGGATCTTTCGGCTGCCTTTGATTTAGTTGACAATTCTCTTCTTCTTCACCGGCTTCGGGATGCTGGTCTCTGCAGCACTGTACTCCACTGGTTCCACTCTTTTCTATCATCCAGGTCCTGCGCGGTTCTTTCACCTTCCCCCTCCTCCCCCTTTTCTGATCCCTACACTCTCTCTTGTGGGGTTCCTCAGGGTTCTGTTCTTGCTCCTCTCCTTTTTAACCTCTTCCTAGCTCCCCTTGCGTCCCTGATCCAGCAGTTTGATATATCTACTTTTCTATATGCAGATGACATTCTATTGCTCCATCACACTTCCCCTTCCTGTCCTGATCTCTCTGTTCTTGATTCTTGTCTCACTGCTGTTGCTGATTGGCTATCAGCTAATTGTCTCCACTTGAATCTTGCTAAAACTATTGCTATCTGGTTTTCTCACGGTGGTCCTTCCCCCACCTTGGCTCCTTCCTTTTCTGGTTCCCCTGTACCTCTGGTCTCCACCTTCCGGTACCTCGGTGTACTTTTTGACTCTGATCTGTCCTTTCACTCTCACATTTCGCATGTTACTAACACATCTTTCTTCTTTCTCCGTCAGATTCGTTCTATTCGTCCTTTTCTTTCCCCTTCAGCCCTGGTCACTTTGGTTCTATCCTTAGTCATGTCTCGGGTGGACTTTGCCAATTCCCTCTTTATCGGTCTACCAAAATGTCAACTTACCCGTCTTTGTCGCATTCAGAACACTGCTGCGCGCCTGGTTACTTGCTCCTCTCCCCGGGATCACATAACTCCTTTGCTTTTTCACCTTCACTGGTTGCCTATACCTTTCCGGACCACCTTCAAGCTTCTGATACTGACTCATAAAGCTTTTCATACTAGCACTCCCCAATATCTAACGGACCTCCTTTTCTTTCATTCTCCCAGATACACTCCCCGCTCCTTTCATCTTAACCGTCTTACCCTTCCCTCACCCTCCCATGCTCACTTGCAATCTACCCGCTCCTCCGCTTTCTTTTTTGCCGCTCCTGCCCTTTGGAACGCCCTCCCTCCCGCCCTCCATCTTGATCCACAATTCACCAGCTTCAAACAACAGTTAAAAACACACCTGTTCTCCTTAGCTTTTAATGTTCCCTCTCCTTTTGTATGATACCTCTCTGCCCTCCTCTTGCTCCTCCCAGCTTACTCCTTGTCTATGTCCTGTCCTGTCTCTCTTGATTTTAGCTGTCTTGTCAACCATTGTACATTTCTTTTCTTTTTTCGTTGGCCTTGGCCTTCTTTTATTGAATTTTAAATGTACACCGCTTTGCTTCCAGTGAAAGGCGGTTTTTATCAAGTATAATAAACATATAAACATATTCTGTTGAGGGTCGATATGCTGATGAGAGATTCTAAGTATGTTGAGGATTGCCCGTATAATGCTTTGAAGATGATCATGTATGACTTATATTTGATTCTGCTATGTATAGGTAGCCAGTGTTTGTTTTGCAATATTGGTGTGATGTGGTCTGTTCTTCTTGCATTGGTGAGGTTGCAGGCTGCAGCGTTTTGGGCCAGTTGCAGCTTTTGAAGAGCATGTTTGGGGAGTCCTTAATATATGATATTGCAGAAATCCAGTATGGGGGAATATGAGTGCTTGGAAATCTGAGGCTGTTAAAATAGGTTGTAGGTTGCATAGTGTCCTTATTTTGTGGTATATTGATTGTGCTATCTTGTTGATGTGGGGAGTGAAGGTGAAATGTTGGTTGATTGTTACGCCCGGGTATTTTACTTAATTTTTGGTTGTAAAATTTGAGGTTATTTATTTAGATGGTTTTGGGATGTGAGAATGATTTGTTTCTGAAGATATGTAGGACATTTGTTTTCTTGTGGTTGATCTGTAGTCTGTTATGCATACATAAATTCTGTACTGAATATTGTGCTTGTGGAAGACGATGCATATTGGTTGTAGGAAAATGTGGAATAGAAGTGAGGATAGCACAGAGCCTTCTGGTACTCCTTTGTGTTGTTTGTATGGGTCTGATGTGTTTGTTCCCATGCATACATGTTACTGTCAGTCTGAGAGGTATGATTGTGTCCATTTGAGGGGGGTGCCTGCAACTCTTATGGATTCAATTCTGGTGAGTAGGAGGTTGTGAGGAATGGAGTCGAAGGCTGCAGTTATGTCTAAGAAGATTAGTATAAATGCATGGTTGTTTTTTTCACTGCCTTTTGTTATTGTGTCAGTTAGAGAAGTGATGAGAGTTTCAACCCCGTGATGTGGTCAGAATCTGTGCTGATGTTGATCAAGGGGACATGTTTGTCTATAAGGGCTTGGAGTTGCTGGAGTACTATTTTTCAATAATTTTGGAGATGAAGGCTAGGCTACTGATGGGTCTTTATGAGGCAGGGTCTCTTATTGGATGTAGAGTTTTTTTAGTATTGGTTGGATTGAAACTATTTTTAAGGTGTTTGGGAGGAGATCTTATTCTAACAAAGTCTGTGTCAGTCTGAAGATGAAGGGGGAAAGTTCTGCTTTGGTTATATTGATCCAGCTGACAGGGCATGGATCTAGTGGTGAGGTTGTTGTATTTAGGTTGCTGATTGTGTTGTCCATGTTTCTTATGGAGATGGAGTTGAAGGTTGTTCATTGACTTCTGACGTGATTGTTGTTAGTCAGAGTAGGCTGTGTGTTGTTTGTGGGTCCCATTTTGTTTTGAAAAAGGTCTGCCAGGGTTTGCGGGTGGGGAGAATCTTCCAGTGATTCTTGACTGGGTGTGGTGGTTAGGGATTTCACTCTGCTGAATAGCTCTCTTGGACAGTTTAAGGCACAACTTAGAATTTTTGTATGGTAGTCTCTTTTTGCATCATTCACTTTGTTGCGGTATTATTCTAGTGTTTGCATGAATTGTACTTTAAGTTCAGGTTGCTTGGATGCTCTCCATTTTTTTGATTCTTCGTAGGGCTTGTTTTAAGTTCCTGAGATCTTTGGTGTACCAAGTGGCATTTGGTTTGTGTTTGGTGAGGATCTGGTCAGGGGCATGGCTGCAGCATTGTTTAGTGTCTGATTCCAGTTTCTAAATTGGAAGTGCTGGATTGGAGGTAGGGTGTAATTTCTTCCAGGAAGACTTTCTTGTCGAAGGTACTGAATTTGTGTTTTGAGGCATGGATGGGGTTTTTTGTGGATTTGTTGGAGAAGGTGGTAGAGAAGTCAATCCTGGTGTGAGCAGACCACAGGACTGGGAACATTTGTGTCACTGATGCATTGTCTGATGTTGAAAGTTTTGGTATGAATATGAGGTCTAGTGCATTTCCTTTTGTGTGGGTGGGAGCATTTATTATTTGTTGATAGTTGATAGTTGCCTCGATGAATGGATTTGCGTGGTTTTTGGGTAGCATGATTAGGTTGAAGTTTCCTAGAAGTATCGATGGGTTGTTTGGAGTATTGTTTGCACTTGCGGTCCCTAAGATGTTAGTCAGGTTGTTATAGTTGGTTGAGGGTGCTCTGTAGACCAGGCATATGGTGATGTAGCCATTGATTATTGATAAGCTGTCGAGGTCATCTGATGATGTAGATGCAGAGATTATGAATTGTAAGTTGTTTTTAGCTATAATTAGGACTCCTTCTCCTCTTTTGCTTGTATGAGGGCAGTTGAGAGCTGTGTATTCTGAGGTTGTGATTCGGTTGAGTAATACTATATCTGTAGTTGTCAGCCAGATTTCTGTTATGAATAGTAGATCTGGTTTGTCCTTCTGGAGTATGCCAGGGATGACTGGGACTTTGTTGTGAACCAAACATGCATTGATGAGGAAGCAATTTAGGTACTGCTTGTTTGGATTGGTTCTTGCTTGTTGTGGGTATGCAGAGTAGGTTGAATTAGTATGTCTGTTGTTGTTTCTGGTCCAGGGATTATACTGTGGGTTATAGTACTGGTGTCATTGTATTGATTTTAGGAAAAAGTGGTATATAAGTCCTGTTAAATAAATAAATTCTGAAGATTATTGGAATATGTTGAGAATGGTGGTAAGGGTTGGTAGAGTGATGAAGTGCGAAGATAAGTGGCAATAGGAGGTTTACAAATAAATTGTGACTTGCTGTGGAAGAGTTAGAGTTGTTTGGAGTTGAGCGGTGTTTGACAAATATGGAGTGATGTATCTTGATTGAAAATGGGGGTTCTGTGATTCACTGACTTGTAGAGGGGAATTTAAGGGGTATGTTTACTAAACCATCTTAATGTTACCGGTGCTAGTTGCAGCGTTAATGTGAAGAATGCCATATAAGGTAGTGGACGGTCCGGAGGGAAGGTTGCAAGGATTCGGTATCGTGCGATAGTGGCGCCGTGGCACGTTAACACGCGTTAACCCTAAGTTCATGAAAGTGCAGGGTTAAAAGCTATAAAGATGTAGCCCACTGGTTAATTCAATGACTGTGTAGGCAGAGGTCATGGGTTTGATCCCACAGTGGTGTTATGTAAGAAGGCTGTCTGAGGTGTTTCCTTTTAATTTAAATCAGTGCTGCCAGCAAAAATACCTTCACAGTGCTGTAACCTAAGGTGCCGCATAAGGGGCCACCTCCTCCAGCTCCTGCTGCCCAATCCGGGACCGCCTCCTCCAGCTCCTGATGCCCAATCGGGGCAGCCGGCTGGCAAGTTTAAAAAGAAGCTCTGTCCGGCACGTGGCCCTCTCCTCCTCAGCACCCCGGCTCTCCACCAGCTCTCCCGGCAGGGATCGAGCGAGCCGGGGCACCGGGACCGCCTCCTCCAGCTCCTGCTGCCCAATCAGGGCAGCCGGCCGGCAAGTTTAAAAAGAAGCGCCGTCCAGCACGTGGCCCTCTCCTTCTCAGCACCCCGGCTCTCCACCAGCTCTCCCGGCGGGGATCGAGCGAGCCGGGGCACCGGGACCGCCTCCTCCAGCTCTGCTGCCCAATCGGGGCAGCTGGCCGTCAAGTTTAAAGAAAAGCACCGTCCGGTGCACCCGCGCCTGGCCGGCCCGCGCCTGAGGGCCTCGCCAGAGGGCCCTTTGGCTTGGCCCTTAGGCGCGGGCCTGAGGGAACGGGCCCACGGGAATCCCACTATTCACGCAGATCTTGCTAGCCATTTCATTCTGCCTCCAAACGGTCAGCGATCCCAACTCACCACCAGGATCGCCCTCTACATCCAGGCCACTAAAACCCCCAGGCTCCCTACTGATTCGGGGCTGATCTCAGCTGGTTAATCCCACAGATCCAAAACTAACCGAGAAAGGCACGTAATCAGGTCGCTGCACCAGAAACTGTAAATTCCAACAGGATCGCCGTCTGCCTCCTTTCCCTCTGTACCAGAAGCTTAAAAGGAGCATCCGGATCATAACTCCACCCGAGAAGAAACTCAAAGCCTTTCCTCCCAAGACTCGCCTGTATCCCACCACGCCTGACCAGAAGAGCTGCCTACACCCCGCAAGTACCCTGACATTACCACTGTTATTACTAGTAGCATGATTTATAACCTCTACGGTGACCCATAACTGGTTTCAACAATGGCTAGCTCAATCTCTCTCTACTATTGCTAGTAATCTGCCACCAAGTAATCTGCTACCAGTAGTCTACCATATCGGTTACCATTTTTGAACATTGCTACTGTTGCCAGTAATCTATTGTATCTGTTACATTTTTGACCATCACTACTGTTGCCAGTAATCCACAATTCCACTGAACGCCTACTATTGCCCAGTTAGCCAAGCGAACACACTGGCCTAAATGTTACTATACAGCTTCCCATGATACTGTGTAGCTATTGCTTAGAGAGCCAAGCTGAAACACTGTGTCTTCTGAATGCTACCTACACAATACTATATAACCAACTAGTTTGAACCACACTATACTTGACCTCAAGACAAACACCCCTGCCTGCAATAGCAGAGAAAATCAAACCCTTCCAGCACCCCTGCCCGCTAGGCTAACACCCACAATGAATCATTACTACTCCATACTCACCATCTGCTGCCTTCTCCTAGCAATCACATACAATGCCTTAGCCCTCACCTCCCATTACAGCTCCATCCGAGTGTAAAACGCTCATGCAGAAGTTGGTCAAGCCCCCTCTACCACCACCCCAGCACATCAGAACGCCCATCTGGCCCGCACCTAATCTACGTCGCCATCCAGCAAAGCAAACTCCCCCAAAGTGAACAAAACACCCACCCCCAGAGCCTAAAGTGTGCACTCATAAATGCACGATTGATCTGAAACAAATGGCCAGCAGTAACTGACCTATCGTCCACCCACGACTTAGACATCCTACTCATCACTGAGACCTGGCTATCCACTACAGACACTGTTATCCTGCACAAACTAGTCCCTCCTAACTTTGACATTCACCCCTGCTACAGATCGGACAGAAGAGGTGGAGGCGCCCTCATCCTGACAAAGCAAGAACTACAATACCAGCTAGCTACAGCCAGTAGCACCACAAACCTTGATTCCATCACCATATCAAACAAATTCACCAACATCAGCTTGTTCTATAGGGCTCCATCGCCCTCCCCAGATGACTTATCTACCATCATAGACATTGCTGGAAACCCCCAGAACCTTCATGCTCAAAACTGGGTGATGGGAGATTTCAACCTCCCAGCTCTTCAAGCTACTCACTCTGAGGCCTTCACTGAGGCACTCACTGAGTTAGGTTTCATCCAACTGGTCAATGCCCCCACGCACGTAAAGGGAAACACACTTGACCTTATATTTGCCCCAAAAGATATCTTTGATTCCACGCACACGACGGACCTGTCCGTAAGCCCTGTACCATGGTCCGATCACAGCCTAATAAAGTTCCAGATTCCAGTACACCATCCAGAAATTAAAACCCAGGCATCAAATAAACCTATCGAATCCCTCTCAAAACGCTTCCGGCCTTTTAACAAATATGACATCTTGGACAGAATTCAACCTCTCCAGAACAAAGCACATCAATGCCTTGATGATATGATTGCTGCATGGAATTCAAACCTTGATGCTGCAGTCAGTATACCCGTCTCCAAGAAAGAAGCGAGAACAAGAAGGAATGCACCCTGGTTCTCCCCCCAACTCCGAACATCACTTCTTTTACTCAGGAAGCTTGAAAGAAGATGGCGTCGCTCGCGTTCAGCTGAGAGCCTCGAACTATATAAATATCACCTGAAAAGACACCGAGCTGATGTCACAAAACGAATGAAACAATATCATACGGAGATATTACAATGTTCGCTAAATAAGCCACACGAGCTCTTCAGCCTAGTCAAGTCCTTAGCAAAGGAGCCCACATCCGCACAACTAAGCCTCCCCAACCCTCAAGAATATGCGGACTATCTGCAAGCCAAGTCAGCTCAATCCAACACACACACACACACTACAACTCCATCCACACATCCCTGCCATGTACCTCACTGGATGCCGCACCTGACAGCAACCACATCATCACCGCTTTTTCTGCCCCAACTGAGAGAAGTATACAAGACATCATATCCACCATAAATACCACCACAGCACCTAACGACCCCTGTCCAGCACTTTGGATAAAATCCCTGCAGTCTGAGCTTAGCTCTTTCCTCTCCAAACTCATCGGACTATCCTTTTCAACAGGGATCTTCCCACAAAGCCTGAAGCATACAGCAATAAGACCACTACTAAAAAATAGTAAACTGGACCCAGCAAAGATGGATTCCTACAGGCCAATATCAAGCATCCCACTGCTAGCAAAGATCATTGAGAAGGTGATACATCGGCAACTTGACCAACACATTGAGATCAATTCACCCCTCGGCCCTTGTCAACATGGCTTCCGCAGTTCACACGGAGTTGAAACATTGCTGACCACATTACTCAACACCCTTACCATCGGGATGGATAATATCAAACAAGGATTCGCCCTGATCTTCCTTGATATTGCCGCGGCATTTGACACCGTATGTCACAAAATACTCCTCTCCCGTCTTAGTGAGAAGGGCGTCCAGGGCAATGCTTTATCATGGTGTGCCTCGTACCTAACCGATAGATGGCAACAAGTGTGCTCCGGCCCCACAACATCCTCGCCTTTCCTCCAAGAAAAAGGAGTCCCACAAGGATCATCGTTGTCAGCCCTTCTATTTAACATTTACATGCAGCCCTTATGCAACCTCGTCCGCTCGTTCAACATTAACTGCCTGATCTATGCCGATGATGTTCTTCTAAATATGCCTTTCCTACTAAATAAACCAGACCTATCACCCCTGACCGCTTGTTTTGATGCTGTTACTGATTGGCTACTCTCACAGAAACTAAGAATAAATTTTAAGAAAACAGAAGTCCTCTTCCTTACAAGAAACACAACATTCATACCACCCAGCTCCCTGAAGGTCAGGGATGCGTAGCTCCTAAGCAAGCATACAATTTGGTACCTTGGAGTCACGATCGACCAACAACTCAACATGAGGGCCCAGATAAACAATATGATCAAGGCAATATACAACAAAATTAAGACACTCTGCCACCTGAGACAACTACTAGAACCAGAGGATTATCGGACAGTTTATCAGGCGTTAATAATCCCGCACTTTGACTACGCGAATGCCATACTACACGGCCTTCCAAAAACACCTTAAACCCACTTCAACTAGCAATGAATGCGGCCACCAGAGTGCTGCTCGGGGCATCAAGGAGGGAACACATAACCCCAATCCTAAAAAACCTACATTGGCTCCCAGTTCAATCCAGGATCACCTTCAAAGTTCTGACGCTAACTCACAAAGCCATTAATAAAAACTCCTCCACTTCACTCACAGATCTCATCCATACGACACCCCTAAACAGAGTAAGGAGATCAGCCTCAATCAACACCTTGAACATCCCAAAGGAAATCGCAAAATGCTCGCAATCAGCCAAGAACAGAGCATTCGCCTTTTATGCACCGACCTGCTGGAACGCCCTACCCCCTGCTATCCGGGCCATAAGTGATCTTGCCCAATTTAGGAAGGCACTTAAACATTACCTGTTCCTACAATACTACACACACCCAGGTTACCACACACCCCCTGCCACACCTATGAGCCCATGCAAACAATCTCCATGTAACCGCCATTTAAGACAGAAACTTAGCCCACCAAACACCAACCCCCCCCCCCCCTGATAAGTAGTACTGCACTCATTACACTGACAGCATGCACACAACAGATCCAATATGTAAATAGCTGAATGATCCATGTACATATGTTGATAGTTTATTTGCACATAGTTACCCTGTTCGTTTGTTTCCTGTACAAAACCCCCTGTTATAATGTAAATGCAGTGAAGTCCCCTGCTCTGCATAATTTTGTTACATGTAAACCACACTGGTGTAAAGAGCAAGGTATATAAGAAAGTTAAATAAATAAATTAATTAAATAAGGCACTCCATAGGGCACATTATAAAGTTCCCTGTCTGTCAAGACACTTTATAATGTGCCCTATAGTAAATAAGGCCACTGTGGGATCAAACCCCTAACCTCTGCCTTTGCAGTCATTGAAGTATCTAGTGGGCTACATCTCTATAGAGTCTAACACACCGCTGGCTGGCTACAGAAAGACTGCAGGTCACCACACAAACTGTCTGCTGTGGTTACCAGGATAGGGTAAACCCACCCGTACCCATGATGCACTGCACATGCAGATCAGCAGCCTACATCTGATCACAAGATGGGGTATGCGCCTCTATAGCACCCTGGCCTGGTAGGGGGAACTGACCATGTGTGTTACTGGCACAGAGTAGCTACAGACCGTGACATTGTGTGGTTCCTGTGCTCACACTGAGGGTGAGGTGGGGTGGCCAGCAGCAGGTCAGCAGCACCTGGCTCGGCTGAGATAGGCTGTGCTGCAGGTTCCCATCAGTGCCAGTGTGTGCTAGGTAGTCCTTGCAGACACACCTAGGATGCACCTGTGTCCATCTGTATTTCCCAGTCACATCTATCCCTTGTGGACTATGATGCACCCAGAATAGTACATATCCTGTGTGGCTGCTATGGTAACACGTTATAAGAGAAGGGTGGCGTTTGGACCCAAAAGTGGATTATGTAGCACCACCCCACCTGTCCTCTGTGGATCAGGGTGGGGGACAGGATCTCCCACCAACAGTTTAACAGTCTACATCTGTGCAATGGTGGCAGTGGAGGGGACCATCAACCCCAGTCCTGCTGGGGAATAGGCACCCTACAGGG
Organism: Ichthyophis bannanicus; assembly: GCA_033557465.1. NCBI lineage: Eukaryota > Metazoa > Chordata > Amphibia > Gymnophiona > Ichthyophiidae > Ichthyophis > Ichthyophis bannanicus. The sequence goes on along the minus strand of CM066032.1, from coordinate 401,516,567 downwards.
CAGTCAACACAGATCTGTACACATCAAATAGGGCACTGGCAGACAGGCAGTAGGCCTGGAAAAGCTCAGCTGCACCCACCCCCCCCACACCTGAAAATTCACCAGCAGAGGGCACAGTCAGTCTCCACCCGCTGCACCCTGCAAGGTGTTCCACCCATACACATGCTAACTTCAGACAGCCTGCTAGCTAGTACATAGTGCATGTTCCTGGAGGAACTGTGTGCACCCAAAAAGGGGATCTGAGCACACACACCAAGCAGGTATGTCAGTGATTGGGCCCCAGAAAAGAGAACTCACAGATATCATTTGAGAGAAAATCTGTAAAGCACTATGGGGGAACCTAGCCATGCCATGGTCACTGCTCAGTCAGGATAAATGACCCCCCAGCATGGTATGCTGTGGCCACCCTGTCCGTGCAGGTGGTGGTCGGGCACTACAATGTCCCAGTCATTGCCCTATGCCCTGTGCAGATGCATCCTGCCCCGGCTGCCCTGTCCGGGCCATACCCACAGTACCTTGCTCCTCATTATGCACATTGGTAGGCTAACACTCAAAACAGTGCAAGCATTGTGAGCTCAGTAAGGTGTAGGCAGCCACAAAACACTGGCTAGACATATACACACTCCCACACCTATTTCAGCATTGTGCAAATATAGAGGTGGTTGGCAGCCCTGGCTGCCACACCAGTCCTGGACACAGTGTAGGCATTTCTATGGTACTCAATACTGTTAGGGTCACTCCCCGGGGTGGTAAACACTCTGAAAAACAAAAACTGAAACACACTCCACAGATATAAGAAAGGTTGCTATGATGAATCTCTGTCAACAAATTGTGTTTAACTTAGGATTTGTTATCTGACATTAATCATAGCAACCTTTTGATATATGTGGAACGTGTTTCCAAGTTTAAGACGGCATTGCTAAGGTATGCAGGTGCTAATATTGGTAGATGCTGCTACGCGCAGGGCCCAACAGCCTGACTCTCCATGAGCCGTTGGATAGTGGAGCCTGTGGGTGTGGGTGTTTGTGTCCCTGTTGGCCGCTCCTCTAGGGCAGAGGTTCCAAGCTCCAGTCCTGGTGGGCCAAAGACGGTTCAGGTTTACATGCTGTCCCTAATGAATATGCATGGATACATTTGCAGACAATGGGGGCGGTGCATACAAATGCATCACAGGCATATTTATTAGGGACAGCATGAAACCTGAATGGTGTTTGGCCCTCCAGGACTGCAGTTGGGAAAATCTTCTCTAGGGATTGCACATGTCTATAGGGTAAAATATAGGTGTTTATGGCGTGTTTATTTTATCTGCAATAAAGATTCCATCTTTATTACCACAGTTTAGTGCTGGGTAAAATATGGGGACATGGCCTGCAGGAGCCACAGCTGGGATTTGAACCTGTGACCTTCTGCCACTGAATATACTGGCTGTGTGTACTGCACCAAACTGCTGTCACAGAGGCAGATCATTCCCTAGGGATACCATGACTGTTTGTCTGACAGACCTTGTCTGTTGCAGTGCATGGCACCCACCTAAACAGGGCTTGGCTTTGGTCTGATGTGGGCAGATGACACTGCCCCCTCCAACACCAGCACCCCTCCGCCACCATGCTGACATGCCCTTGTGCCGGTGGTGCTGGTGGTACGCAGTCCCAGGTCATCCAGTGTGCCGGTAGGCGGCTGCCTATGGTGCGTGATATGGGGTAGGGGTGCCTGCATAGACATCCACGCTTCCTCCCGGCACCGCCTGCCAATGTTATGTGCCCTTTGGGGTACTTGCTGGGTACTGTCCCCTGGGACTCTGTGGGATACACACTCGTGGACATGTTTGCCCTTGGTCAGTTGCTGTCTTGCTGGTTTTTACGTTTCTACATTCCTATGTGTCACCTAGGCATCTGCCTAGTCCACCCTGTGCCCCAGCTGCCCCACTGCATGTCCCACCTGCAGCTTCCTGTACCCCATTTGCAGCCTCACCGTAGTGCCCTTTCGTACTTGGCCACTATGCTGTTGCTGCACATGTATCACTACTATCACTTTTCTTAGTCTCCCTGCCTTTGCTGTACATTGCTGACTGAAATGGTTTCTCTCTCCTGCAAATGAGCCTCTAATGTGAGGTTTTCACTGGCGTTAATTTTCAGACCCTAATTTCACAGCGTTAGTGTGCCTGGAGACTCTCCCCGCCCACTCTCCGCCCATTGACCCCTTCTCTCCGCCCTCTGGAAAGACTTACTCCACCCTCTGTGCGCCTTAACGCCAACGGAGATGTTATCGTGCGATAAGTGACGTTATCGTGCATTATCGCACGATAATGTCACTTATCGCATGATAACGTCACCGCTGCGATGTTAGCGCTCTTTAGTAAACATAGCCCTATGAGTGTGATGATTTTTGCTGTTTTATTCTTCATTATGGGATTATTTAAAGTTCTATTTGCCCTTTTCCAGATTTACCTTTCATCTGTTTGGGAGTGCGGATTCACCCACAATTGTTGGGTATTTATTATAGCAATTCTTTTTGATATTTGTTATGGTTTTTATTAAAACACTGTTGTTCATCTAGGCTCCCAATGCAGACTTCTTTGCGTATAAGTAACTATGCACATATTTCTTCCTCATTGCTTACAGGTCTCCATGGTTAACCTTTTGCTCTTTAAAATGCTGAGTCGGCACACTGCTCTTTCTGTTCACTGAATTCGACATGGTAGTGCATTCCGACGATATCAACACTACGCATCAGGTGCTATAGCCATCAGAAGCTATGTTATTTTGGGCCATTTCCCTTGTTTCTAGTTTATCCAATGTTCTTCAATTTATTATCTAATATAAGAGCTCCCAAGTCTTATATATTGGACATTTATTATTAAAGAATATATTCTGCATGTTTAACATGGGTAGTTTCACTTCATATTTTATAATTATCTATATTATAAACCTATTAGGTCTTAAGCATGGTCTAGATGCAGTTTTACATCCACACACGAGTTATCTTAGTTTTTTTTTAAAATATGATTGTACTGCCAGTACACAGATATTAGGACAACAGAATAGATTAGTGGGATCTTAACTGCCTCATCTTAACCTCACGTTTTTATGTTTTAATTAATTTTTCTCTATTTATTTATGTATTTATTCATTCTCATATACACTCCTCATAATTTAGAGTGGCACAATTTGATATATCAATTGGGACCGGAGTTTTCTTGACATCCAATTCTCGATGTAAACTATTCTGTTTTAGAAATTCAGTATGATCAGCACTCATTGAAAAGAACAAATTTTACAGACCAGTCTCTACATTTTGGATCTAATATTATCATTTTATTGTTGACAAGCTTGCTTCTTTAACACCACATGATTTGTATGACATAATATGCAGATGTTTTTTTGTGATAATGGTACTCCAATTTGTCTCCAGATGACACTGCCTAGTAAGTTCTGTGATTCCCCTTGACTTTGCCATACTACTCCATGGGTAGTCCGTACATATACAGTCCCACATTGCTTGCCACTAAGGGATATCTTTACTAAACTGCGGTAACATAGCAGCGGATACGTTAACGCTTGTTAGGTAACGTTAACGCGTGCTATGTAACGTTAACGTGCGTTAACATTACCTAAGGAGCGTTAGCATTCCCAGCTGCAGTAAACACTGCAGAGGGTGGAGAGAGGGCGGAAAAAAGGGGTCAATGGGCATGGAGTGGGCGGGGAGAGGCTCCCTGCACACTAACGCACTGAACTGAAGGGCTGAATCCTACCGCGAATGAAACCTGCCGTTAGATGCACATTTGCACATTTGAGAAACCATTTTAGTATCAACAATGTACAGCATAGGCAGGCAGCCCAAGAAAAGTGATAGTAGTGCTCCATTTGCAGCAACAGCATAGTGCCCAAGTATGAAAGGCCACTATGGCAATGGTGCAAATGGGGCATAGGGGGTTGAAGGCGGGACATGTAGCAGGGGCAGCGGGGGCACAGGGTGGACTAGGCGGGCGCCTAGATGGCACATAGGAACACAGAAACTGGAAATCAGCAAGATAGCAGCTGACAAAGGCCAAACACAATCCACCTACATCTACCTGGTCCACCCGAGCTAACAGTTGCCAGGGCACTGACCTGACATCCCCCCAGCCAACCCTCCCCCAAGCGGAAGGGACATACTATTGGTAGGCGGTGATGGGGTGATGTGAGGATGCTAATGTATGCCCCCTGCCCCAGACCCCACTCCTTAGGCAACCACCTAACCACACAGTGGATGGCCTGGGACTGCACACTACCAGCACCGACAGCATATGGTCATGTCAACATGGCAGGGGGTGTGTGCCCGTGCTGGAGGGGGCAGTGGCACCTGCCTGTAGTGGACCTAGTCCATGCCCTGTACCAGTACATGTTGTTCAGTGCAACATAAAAGGTCTGACTGAGGAAAATTACAGGTAGCTCCAGCGACTCCCATGCATCTGTGTCTTTTGGGGAAACTGCTAGGTACGTATGACCTAGATTGGCTACTGTTGGAAACAGGATACTGGGCTTGATGGACCTTGGTCTGACCCAGTATGGCATATCTTATGTTCTTATGTTCTTAAATATGCCTCTAAATCTAGATAATAGGAAAAATGGTCATAACACTTAGGGGTATGTTTACTAAATGGCATTAACGTCGAGGCTGCAACGTTATCGCGCGATATGTGATGTTATCGCGTGATAATGGCGCATTACCATGCGAGAATATGACATATTGCGCAATAATGTCTGCGGCAGCATTAAGGTGCATAGAGGGTGGAGTAAGGACATAAGATATGCCATACTGGGTCAGACCAAGGTCCATCAAGCCCAGTATCCTGTTTCCAACAGTGGCCAATCTAGGTCATACGTACCTAGCAGTTTCCCCAAAAGACACAGGTGCAGAATGCTTGTACTGGGTCAAGCATTGATATCCTGGGTCCCTTCTTAATAATGGTTTATGGACCTTTCCTCCAGGAACTTGTCCAAACCTTTTTTAAGCCCAGCAACACTAACAGCCTTTACCACATCCTCCGGTAACAAATTCCAGAGTTTGATTACACGTTGAGTGAAAAAATATTTTCTTTTATTAGTCTTAAATAGTTTACCCTGTAGCTTCATTGCATGTCCGCTAGTCTTTCTATATTCTGATAATGTAAACAATCGATCTACGTTTACCCGTTCCATTCCGTTCATTAATTTATAGACTTCTATCATATCTCCCCTCAGCTGTCTCTTTTCCAGGTTAAAGAGCCCTAACCTTTTTAGCCTTTCTTCATAGGAGTATCCTTCCATCCCCTTTACCATTTTGGTGGCTCTTCTCTGAACCAAAGGGCAGAGTAAGGCTCCCCAGGGGCGTTGAGAAGGAGTCAATGGGCGGAGAGTGGATGGGGAGAGGCTCCATGCACACTAAAGCTGTGAAATGAAGCTCTGAAAATTAGCGCCAGTGAAAATCTTGCGCTAGGCACATTTGCAGGACTGAGAAACCATTTCAGTCAGCAATGTACAGCAATGGCAGGGAGACCCTGAAAAGTGACAGTAGTGACACATGTGCAGCAACCATAAAGTCGCAAACCATAAATAATGACCACAACCAAAATTGAAATACAAAACACTGAGCTGGCCAATAGAACAAATAATGACAAGCGGTAATGAACACAACCTATAAAGAGGAAAAAGGATGAGCTCAGTTTTGGAAGGGTCAATTCACAGTCCCCCCACAAAGTGAATGTGCCAACATAGAAATAGTGCTGATGAGGGTGTTCTGTGGTGTGTATGGGGTAGCTTGCCTTTGTGCTTGTACATGTGCAGCAACAGCAGAGTGGGCACGTGGGAAAGGGCACTATGGTAATGGTGTAACTGGGGTACAGGGGGCTGCATGCATCACATGCAGTAGGCCAGCTAGGGCACAGTGTGGACTAGGCAGATGCCTACCTAGCACATAGGAATGTAGAAGCGGAAAAGCAGCAAGACAGCAACTGACCAGATGCTGCTCCCCGCAGGGCCCAACAGCCTGACTCTCCATGAGGCTTTGGATAGTGGAGCCTGTGAGTGTGGGTGTTTATGTCCCTGTTGGCCGCTGCTCTAAGGCAGAGGTTCCCAACTCCGGTCCTGGTGGGCCAAACACGGTTCAGGTTTTCATGCTGTCCCTAATGAATATGCATGAGATACATTTGCATACAATGGGGGCAGCGCATACAAATTCAGCACAGGCATATTTATTAGGGACAGCATGAAACATGAATAGTGTTTGGCCCTCCAGGACTGCAGTTGGGAAACTCTGCTCTAGGGATTGCACATGTTTATGGTGTTTTTGCTCTGTAGGGTAAAATATAGGCGTTTCAGGCATGTTTATTTTATCTGCAATAAAGGTTCCTTCTTTATTACCACGGTTTAGTACTGGGTAAAATATGGGGACAGGGTTAGCAGGAGCCACAGCTGGGACTTGAACTTGTGCCCTTCTGCGCCTGACCACACTGACTGTGTGTACTGCACCACACTGTTGCTACAGAGACAGACCATTCCTTGGTTATACCATGACTGTTCGTCAGGCAGACCCTGTCTGTTGCAATGCACGGCACCCACCTAAACGGGGCTTGGTCGTAGTCTGCTGTGGGCAGCTGCCACTGCCCCCTCCACCACCAGCACCCCTCCGCTACCATGCTGCCATTGCCATTATGCCGGTGGTGCTGGTGGTGCACAGTCCCAGGCCATCCAGTGTGCTGGTAGGCAGCTGCCTATGGTGTGGGTTCTCGGGTAGGGGTGCCTACATGGGCATGCATGCTTCCCCCCCTCCCCCGCCCCGCACTGCCTGCCAATGTTATGTGCCCTTGGGGGTACCTGCTGGGTAATATCCCCTATGACACTGGGGGACACACACTCATGCCCATGTTGGACCCTCGTCAGTTGCTGTCTTGCTGCTTTATAGTTTCGGCATTCCTATGTTCCACCTAGGCATCTGCCTAGTCCGCACTCTGCCCCAGCTGGACCACAGCTTGTGCCTCCTGCAGCCCCCTGTATCCCATTTACAGCATCAGTACAGTTGCCCTTTCCTAGGTGCCCACTCTGCTGTTGCTGCACATGTGCATGCCATAACAAACCTGCCCAATCTAAATGACAGAAACCCTGATCAGCGCTATTTCAATGTGGGATCATTCACTTTGTAGGGGGACAGAGCATAGACCCTTCCAGACATGATATCTTAATTTTTACGCTTTGTCAGTAGTGTTGCTTTATGTTTATCACTAATATCACTATTGGCCAGCTTGGTTATTGGGATTGTAAATGTGGTTCTGGTCATTTTATATGTTTATTTGCCTTTTTGGTTCCTGCACATAATCACTACTAGCACTCTTCTGGGTTTCCCTGCCTTTGGTGCACATTGCTGACTTTAATGGTTTCTCTTTCCTGAAAATGTGCCTAACGCGAGGGTTTCACTGGCGTTAGTTTTCAGACCCGGATTTCACAGCATTAGTGTGCATGGAGCCTCTCTCCGCCCATTCTCTGCCCATTGACCCCTTTTCTCCGCCCTCTGGGAAGCATTACTTTACCCTTCAGACCCGGATTTCACAGTGTTAGGGTGCCTTAATGCCGCCGCGTTATCACGAGATAAGTGCCGTTATGGCACGATAATGTTACATTATCACGCAATAATGTCACTTTTTGTGTGATAATACCAGCGCTGCGACGTTAAGACGGTTTAGTAAACATACCCCTAAAAGTAAATGCCTCAGACAGCTTTTTCAGATTACACCACTGCAGGATCAAACCCATGACCTCTGTCTCCACTGTCATTGCAGTAACCACTGGACTACATCTTTACAGCTGCTGACACTGCACTGGCATGTACTTAGGGTTAACGCATGTTAATGTGCCACGGCGCCCACTATCGCACGATACAGATTCTTGCTACCTTAGGACCGGAACGCCCAATCCTTATATGGCATTCTTCACATTATCGCTGCAACTAGCGCCGGTAACATTAAGACGGTTTAGTAAACATACCCCTAAGAGGTCCCTCGATTGGCCATGCACATACATATTTATCAAGATTTCATCATTGATGGGACCAATGAACAGAACATACATTTTACCCTTCTAATATTGAAAGACCTTTATTGAAAGCTGCTATAATTCTATGAAATGGACGAAGGTCCTATAGATTAGTCTGAAGCATTGTATTTGATATGATGAATGGGCCTCTCATGCTTTGTCCCTTGTATTATTTCCATCCCTTGGTCAATCTCTGAATTTGTAAGTAGTGTTCTGGCCAGAACTGCTTATAATCAGGGAGACAAGGGTGCTGCTCAAACTCCAGCTGTTGCTCTAGGATTCCTGAGGAGGTATTATAGAGGGTCCTCCTTCCAACCCTTCTATGCCCTTGCTAGTTTTGCTGTATTGAATGCACTTGTAGATGAAATGTAAGGGAAGAGTTGACAATCTGGTTATTTTGTCTTATCAACAACAATTTGTTATTCATAACATTTGATTAAGTAACATTTGTAAAACTATTTACTGACGTGTGTAATGTTAATATTTATTGAGAAAAAGGTTTTTCTATGATCTTGTTATTCAGATTATTTCAAGAGAGGCAATCACCCTATTCCTAATAAGTTAAAGCAATCCATGCAATGCTACCCAAAGTTCATGCCAAGCTATCGCTGAATGATAGGGTGTATGGCTACTGAAGGAGAAGCTAGGAGGATGCACCTCATTCTAGGAACAGAACTAGTTCATATTGTACAGCATGGTGGTAGGTATAGTTTAGTCCACTTTAAAAAAAATATGCGCAGAACCATATTTTTCCCAGATTGGTGTGAGGTCAGAAATGATTAAATAAATGTCTAAAGGGTTATAACAAATTGGATCTCTGCTGGTGGAGCAGGGTAGCAGAGAAATATCATGTAAGTCAGCTTCCATGTTAAGCTGCATGTTTTATTTTGAGGTATAATTCAATCTCTGCAGCATTATAGTTACTATTAAATCAGAAGATTCCAACTTCAAAATCAAGCTAGTACTCAATAAAAAATGTGTGATTAATGTTCAGTTCAGTTTTAGTCCAAAATGACTTAAGTCCTCGGAGGGTAATTTTATAAACGATTTGCATGCATAAATCAGTTTTATAAGTGTAAATAGTCCCCTATAAAATTACCATGGTTCGATTCCCACTAGCACTACTTGTGGCCTTGGGCAAGTCACTTAATCCTCCATTGCCTCGGAAGAACTGCCTGGCCATCTACTTCTGGTCACACTGCCAAGAAAACCCAGGGGCTGCTGGGTCATCAGGAGTCAGCATTGACTCGAAGGCACACATTGCATTTTGCATAAAATTACATGATGTCTAAAAGTACGCATGGTGCAGGCAGTGCATGCTTACACAGTAGAAACACACAAGGGTGGAATTTGGGCAGAATATGGGCGGAGTCATAATTTACACATGTATTTTATAAAATGCATGTTTATGTGCGTAGTGTACACTGGCATTTACAAGTGCTCTTGAGCAAACATGAGGTGTTCAAGGCAGGCAGGGCTTTCTTTTAATGCCATCAAGTCAGTGCTGATTTCTAGCAACCCAGCTGCTTCTGGGTTTTCTTGGTAATGTATTGCCTGAGGTAGATTGTCAGATCTTTTCTTCTAAGGTGATGGAGGGTAAAGGGATTTGCCTAAGGAGTGCCAGTGGGAATCAAGCCCTTGATTTTCTGGCTACTAGGCAGTTGCTGTAGCCATTAGGCTACTCCCCCCCCCCCCCCCCCAAAGCAGGCAGTAGTACTTTATAAAGTCATATAGCCATCTATCTGCTTTTATCTAATAGATGTAAAATAGGTGTCTTCCTACCCACTTTACCCAGTTGCCCTGTTTTTAGCATTAGCCCCGTCTGTGCAATTGACTCATTTTCAGCTTCATGGAGATGTCTGGCACAGGGCTGGATAACTGTCATCCAGGTAGTTAACTAGCTTACATCAGCAGAATTCTGGGATTTCTGTCTCATTTTAGATCAGCATAGTAACCGATGGATTGATTCTGTCCCTTAAACGAATTATATGAGCTGAGTCACTCTAGCAAAAATACATGCGAATACCACACATATCAAATAACTGAAACATTAATGAGCACAATTTCAAGAAAAGAATCTTTGAACCAAGGGAGAAAAAGAAGCAAGCACAAATATGTTTTTTAAAATAAATTTTCATGATAAAGAGTATATTTTATATAAGAGTCTATATTCACTGATTTAATCTTTGGTCAAGTAGCATTTTGTAAGCAACGTTATCACCAAGTTGTGTGGGAGCGCCCCACACAAGTAAGTAGGGTGGAAATGCTGTGATATCATAACATCTTCCCCCACCGGCAACAGCACAGACGAAGGACTCTCACAGAGCTTGGCAGGACCATTGTGTGTGAGTGTTCATTAATCAAAGTGTATGATAAAACTCATGCAAAAATTTGTAGGTTCTAGTCTACAAACACCCACACATACATGCCTCTTTTTTATTTTTGAACGAAACACTTTCCAGAGGTAAAGCACTTACTGAACCCATCAGAGGATGTTTGCAAAGAATGGCAGCAGTTATTTTCCCTCTTACCCTCTAGAGCCTGCATTTCAGGAAAAGCATTATGATTTGTTAGCTTTAATGGCAGCATGGGAAATAGCCTCTTATGTTAGACAACGTGTTCCAACACATTCTGAATCCTATTCAAACGATGAATCTCTCGTCCCTCAGAACAGAAGCATGATACGTTTTGCCAGCAAAGAATCTTCCTGACTCTTCATCTCAGCAGTATCCATTAAACCATGTTTGGTGTTCCACATATTCTGACTTTTGGGGAAAATCACACCACAAGAGTGAGCCATCTCCCCTCTTGCCCCATCCTTGCATATCTTTATATATGACTGTGTGCAAGTGTGAATTCATGGCTGTGAGTTCCAAGGCAGGATCTTGCTATAGTGTGACTGCCTTGTGTTTCATTTGTGAGGCTGGCTGAATATTCATAATTTTCACCCATGTTATCTGACAGCATTTCCTCTGTTACACATGCATGTAATGATAGGGGTTTGTCAGGTATTTTATGTTTTCCCAATAGGTGCTATTCAGCTATTAAGGGATTGTTGTAGGAACCAGCATTAAAAGCAGCATGATAAAACTTTAATGCTGGTATTATATGGGGCATTAAACTGGATACACAAAAAGCAGTGATGCACAGAATATAGCAGGCATCATTCTGTTATGGTCTGTTCTCCAGTTTAACTCACTAGACGCCATTTCAGGTGAATTCTTTTTCTAAAAGACAATTAACACATTTCTAATAGATAAAGAAATTAAACACATTTGTTCATTTCTAGTAAATCTGGAAGGATTTCATATTCTAACAAACTGTGCAACTTCATTATTGTGACAAGTTAGTGACTGAAACTGAAAGATATTGCAGTCTTGAGCAGTAAACCATCTGGGCCCACATAAATGAGTCACATAAATTTATTTATTTTATTTATTTAGACAGTTTTGTATACCGCCTTATCCTTCAATCAAAGCGGTCACAACACAATTGGGAGATACATTTAACACGCGGGGATATGAGACACATACACTAATATTTACAGGGAACATGGGCAATGAAGGGCTAAGTGGCTTGCCTAAGACCACAAGGAGCACCTGTGGGACTAGAAACCCCAGTCCTTCCAGCCCAAGGTTGCTGTCCTCTAGTGGGATTTGAACTCCCGACCTTCTGGCCTGAAGTACCTTGCCCCAACCACTAGGCTACTCCTCCCATAAATATGTATATTGCAAGGATTACGCCTCCCCAGTACATAGGGGGAATTTGGAGAACTTTGCCCTCAGAAGAACATTTCTGAAGTCAAGAGTGCATAGTTCGGAATAATGTATCTTTGAAGCACACTTGCAAAACAGGGAAGTTAAGGCATCTCAATAGAGAGGTTCCAATAAAGGTAAAAGCAACCCAGCTGCTTTTAAGAAAAAAAGAATATAGAGAACTGAATGAAATGCTAGATATTATTCCCATTTCAGAGACCTGGTGAAAAGAGGATAACCAATGGGACACTGTGATACCAGGTACAAATTATATCATAAATATAGGGTAGATCAAATTGGTGGAGGGGTGGCTCGCTATGTTAGAGAGGGCATTGAATCAAAAAGAAAAAGTGTTTTGCAGGAAACAAAATATACTGTATAATCTCTATGAATAGAAATCCCATGTGAAAAGGGTAAGGCAATGGAAGTGAGGGTATACTGTCATTTGCCAGGCCAGAATGAACTGATGAATGACAAAATGCTAACAAAAATTAGGGAAGCTAACAAATTTACAGCACAATAATAATGGATGATTTCAATTACCCCGGCATTGATTGGGTCAATGTCACATGAGAAAATGCTAGGGAGATAAATTTTCTACATGAAATAGAAGGCTGCTTCATGGAGCAGCTGGCTCAGGAACCAATGTGAGGGGAAGCTATTTTAGACCTAGTCTATAGTGAAACACAGGATCTGGTGCGAGAGGTAATGATGTTGGAGTCACTTGGCAATAGTAATCATAGCATGATCAAATTTGATTTATGGGGTCATTCCGAGCTGCATTTAGTGGGGATGGATGTCCGGGTCAAACATCCAGAAAGAAACAGTCACAGGCGTGAATGTTCCCTCCTTGTTATATTTGTCAATTATGTACATGTATGATGTTATTATTTTTAATTTTATGCTTTTATACTTTTAGCTTTATTTAACACATATTTATTGTTTTAACAATTGTGTTTTATAACATGGTCTCAATCTTGGTTTGTTGTTTCCTTATCATTTCTGATGTTTAATATGTTTATGTTTTTAGTTTTTTTGCCTGGCTAGCCCCTGACGAAGGGTACGAAACACGGCCTGTGTCGGGCGGCCGTTGGTTCAATAAAGGACTCTGTATTTCCTTGTCATTCACGCCTGTGACTGTTTCTTTGTGTTCAGCGTGAGTTGTGCTTCTTTGGTGTTGCGCGGGTCAAACATCCATCCATGCCAAACGCTGGAACCCTATCCACTACCCAAAGCTCCCTGCACATACACAGGAGATGTACGGGGAGCTCTGGATGAGGGTGGGAGGGGGCGGGGCAAGGGAGAATCAAGGGCGGGCAATGAGCAGGGATGCAACTCCGGATATATAGGGCCGATTCTGAGGTTGGCCCTTTACGTCTGGGGTTGCCAACATGGACAGGGGAGTTATTCTACCTCGGAGGTGGAATAAGTCCCTCTGGATGTTAGGGAACTGCAGCGCAGGCCCAGGTCAGTGGGACAAGGGAGTGCAGGAGCTTCTTCTCAGCCTGACCTTGCCTTTGGAAGGCTGCATCAGGGGTCCGGCTGCAGGGAATGAACTTTGTGGTGGCAGCTGGGGATCGCGGCTCCTTTATGGAGCCACGTTGCCATGGCAACAAGATGCCACAGCTCGATAAAAGAGCCAGAGCAGGCCTGTGCAGAGAAACTATTGGACGTCCGGCGGCACAGAATTGGGGGACAGCCTGCCCGTCCAGGCACGGGCTGGCCATATAGACCCAATTCTGATCCCGCGGGAGCATCTAGCTCCTGCAGGCTCAGAATCAGGGACTAGCCCAGCCCATCCAGATTCTGGATGTCTGTGCAGGCAGGACGTTCTCCCTTTGGAATGAAGCCCTTAATAAACAGAGGGAGGAGAGCAAGGAAATCCACTGCACTAGCATTTAACTTTCAAAAAGGAGACTATAATAAAATTAGGAAAATGGTTAAGAAAAAGCTAAATGGAGCAACCGCAAAGGTTAAAAGTTTATATCAGGCCTGAGGGTCATTTAGAAATTACTATTTTCAAAGCTCAATCCAAATGTGTTCCATGCTTTAAGAAGGTGGAGGAAGGAAAGCCAAATGACAGCCAATATGGTTTAAAGGTGAGGTCAGATAGGCTGTTGCAGCCAAATAATCATTATTCAGAAAATGGAAGAAGGATCAAAATGATGGAAATAGGAAACAACATAAATGAAAGGCATTGATAAGACAGGGAAAGAGAGAGTTTGAAAAGAAGCATGCTGTGGAAGCAAAAAACATATAATAACAACTTTTTCTAGAACATATGTAGCATTATGATTCATGATCGGAATGACCCCCTAAGGGAAGAAGCACCAAAATTATAGTGACATGATGCAAGATTTCACATTAGGAACCATCACCCAGGAAAAGGATTTAAGCGTCATCGTGGATAATACCTCGAAACCCTCTGCTCATTAGGCAGTGGTGGCCAAGAAAGCAAAGAGAATGCTAGGGATCCTAAGGAAAGGAATGGAGAATAAAACCAGGGATCCTATAATGCCTCTTTATCACTGCACGGTGCGACTGCATCTTAAATATTGTGTGCAGTTCATGTTGCCTTATCTAAAAAAGGATATAATGGAATTAAAAAAGGTACAGAGAAGAGCAACCAAAATGATAACGACAATGGAAAGATACCCCTATGAGGAAAGGCTTAAAAGGTTAAGCTTCTTCAGCTTGGAAAAGAAACGGCTCAGGGGAGATATGATAGAGGTCTATATGATAATGAGTGGAGTGGAACAGGTTAAAATAGATTAGTTGTTTATTCCTTTAAAAAGTAGAAAGATTAGAAGACACTCAATTAAGCTACAATATAGCATTTTTAAGACTAATTGGAGAAAATACTTTTTCACTTAAAGCACAATCAAATTCTAGAATTTGTTGCTGGAGGATGTAGCAAAAGCTGTTAGTGTCGCTGAGTTTAAAAGCGATTTGGATATGTTCTTGGAGGAAAAGTCCATAAATCTTTATTAAAGTGGATTGGGGAAATCCATTGATTGCCCCTGGTATAAGCAGCATTAAATCTTTCTATCTTTTGAGAACCTGCCAGGTACTTGTGACGTGGATTGGTCCATGTTGGAAACAGGATACTGGGCTTGATGGACTTTTGGTATGAACCATTATGGAATATTTTATGTTCTTATGTTCTTATAACCAATGCTAAAGTGTAAAGTACAAAGCCCTACTCACAATCTTCAAAATCAACCATAGCCTGACATCAATCTACCTCCAATCCCTCATTGAGAAAACATCAACAAACAGATCCAGGAGAACATATACCCTTAATACACTGCACACCCCACCAATTATCAAGACCAACCACAAAACATCCAAGAGAGCCTTTTCCCTTTATGCCGCAACCCTCTGAAATGTACTGCCAGAGGACCTACGTGCCACGAACAACCTATCAAACTTCAGAAGAAAACTAAAACCACACCTCTTCCTTGGATGCTTTGCTGATCCAACCTAACCAATCAGGCTTATATACCACTTTATTTATTTAACTAGGCTTATATACCGCTTTTTCTACCAGTCAAAGTGGTGTACATTCAGGTACTGTATATAAAGGACTTAATAAACCTCTCAAATTCTAAGCAGAATTCATCCCCCTTCCCACCCACCCAATTCCCCATACTTACTCATGTACAATTGTAAGAATGTATTAAAGTTCAATGTTACAATTTTCCTGTGTTAGCTCACTAACCATAACAATCTTATAATATTATAATTATTAGAAGGTTCTATATAAAGTCCTGTTGGCCATTTTTGTTCTCATGTAAACTGCTTAGACTTGGAAATACAGCGGTAGGACATGTTAATATTAGGGGTAGATTTTTCTTTTTCCAAGCTTTACAAACTACTAGTGACCAAATTATACACTTTTGCATGCTGAATCGAAAGCTATCTTCAGAAACATCTTAAAGTGAGTCTTATCTACATCAAATCACAGTTGAAATATGTAGAAATTAAGTAGTATTTATTTGAACGTACAAAAAGTTTGAACAACACCTGTAGCCACATACAGTAAGGGGTATGTTTACTAAACTGCAGTAAGGTAACCGCGGTAATGTTAACGCGTGCTAGGTAATGTTAATGTGCATTAACATTATGCTAACGTGCGTTAGATAATGTTAACGCGCGTTAGCGGTAACTAACACGCGCTAGCATTCCTGGCCGCGGTACATCCAGAAAAGGGTGGAGAGAAGGTGGAGAGAAGGGATCAATGGGTGGGGAGTAGGCGGGCAGAAGCTCCCGTGACACCAACAAGGGGAACTGAATGGCTGAAAACTAACGCAAGTGAAAACCTGGCGTTGGAGGCACATTTGCAGAAGAGGGGAACCATTTCAGTGTCAGCAATGTACAGCATAGGCAGGGAGCCCAAGAAAGGTGATAGTAGTGCTCCATTTGCAGCAACAGCATAGTGCCCAGGTATGAAAGGCCACTATGGTGATGGCACAAATGGGGCATGGGGGCTGCAGGCAGGACATGCAGTGGGGGAAACTGGGGCACAGGGTGGACTAGGCAGTTGCCTAGGTGGCAAATAGGAACGTGGAAAATGGAAACCAGCAAGACAGCAATTGACCAGGGTCAAACATGTCCATGAGTCTGTGTCCCACAGTGTCCCATCCAGGGGACATTACCCAGCAGGTGTCCCAAGGGGCACATAACATTGATAGGTGGTGCCGGGGGAAGCATGGACAGCTATGTAGGCACCCCTACCACCGAACCCACACCTTAAGCAACTGCCTACCTTCCCCCTGGATGGCCTGGGATGCGCACCACCGACACTGACAGCATAGGGTCATGGCAGCATAGCAGGGTGTGTGTGTGTTTGTGCTGGAGGGAGCAGTGGCACCTGCCTGCAGTGGACCTAGGCCATGCCCTGTACCAGTATGTGGTGTGCAGTGCAACAGAAGAGGTCAGGCTGGGGAGAGTAAGGGTAGCCCCAGGGACCATTATGCTGTTGCGGCAACAGTGTGATGCAGTACACTCAGCCATTGTGTCCAAGAGCAGAGGATCATAGGTTCAAGTTCCATCTGTGGATCCTGCAGAGTATCACCCCTTAGTTTTATCCCACAATGTAGCCACAACAACAACATGTGAAAACCCCAATGCAGCGGTGCACAGGGGTACAAACTCCCACTCACAAGGGCTCCACTATCCACAGCCTCATGGAGTGTCAGGCTGTTGGCCCCTGCACAGAGCTGTGGTTATCACCAGAGCACAACTACTACCCCCTGCACAGATTAGCAATGTCGGCACTGTGATCAGGACCAGTGTGGTGGGCAGGGGTGTCACCCACCTCTATCTCTGCACAATGCTGAGATAGGTGTGAGAGTGTGCATATGTCTATCCATTGTTTTGTGTCTGCCAACACCTCACTGAGCCCACATTGCTCACACTGTTGCCAGAATTAGCCTGCAAATATGCATAATGAGGAGCAAGGTATTGTGGGTATGGCCCAGACAGGGAGGATTGGCCAGGATGCATCTTCACAGGGTGGAGGGCAATGGCTGGGACACTGTAGTACTCGACCACCACCTGCATGGACAGGGTGGCCACAGCATGTCACGCTGGGAGGTCACTCTCACTCTGACCATGCAGTGACCATGGCATGTCCATGTTCCCACATAGTACCACACATTATTTGTCTCCAGTGATACCTGTGTGTTTTTGGTTCTGGGGCCCAATCATGGTGATGCCTGCTTGGTGTCTGTGCTTTGCATGCTACCTCTAGATGCACAGATTTCCCCCCATGAGCATGCATTACGGACTGACTAGTGGGGTGTCTGTAGTTGGTCTGTGCATGATGGGACCACCCTGCAGGTATGCCCTGGGTGCAGTCTGATTGTGCTGTCTACTGGTGGATGGCAAACTGTGGCATGGGGCTGGTGACCCTTCCCCTGCCCACCCCAAGAATCACTGCTGTTCTGCCTTGGTCACAGGCATGGCTCTGGCCCATCAACCCTGGAGGGCTGTGGTTGCTGGTACTACAGCCATTCTGCAGGGTGCAGGCACCTGTACCACCATACCCTCATCTATAA
This sequence comes from Ichthyophis bannanicus, assembly GCA_033557465.1. Taxonomy (NCBI): domain Eukaryota; kingdom Metazoa; phylum Chordata; class Amphibia; order Gymnophiona; family Ichthyophiidae; genus Ichthyophis; species Ichthyophis bannanicus. The sequence goes on along the minus strand of CM066032.1, from coordinate 401,498,705 downwards.
AAGGGGTGATTGTGGGCCCCTTGGGGTATACAGCGCATACCACCTAGACCCATAAAGGCAGTACTATCTAAACCTCATGTGAACCTAGACACCCTGCTGCCCTGATAATAGGTACCTATGGCAGCCAGACCTTATTACTGCATACGCACTAATCTGGGTGGTGTCCAGTCACACATGTGATTGCGGAACACAGACAGACACAGAAGTACTGTCGGTTGCGCTGCTGAGAACACCTGTCACATACAGGGAGTGATGGAGATGTGCAGCAGGATCTATCTCTAGTACCACATGTACTGTGGACCTAGTGCTGGGCACCCATCCTATCCTTCAGGGTGAACATGGAACCTGCACAATGGCATGGTCTGTAGTTACTCTGTGCCAGTATCACGCACTGTCAGTCCATTTTACCACACTGCAGTACCGGAGAGGTGCAGACCCAAATTGGTAGTCAGCTGTAGGCCGCTGTTCTGCATGTGCAATGCATCATGGGTGCTGGTGGGGTTACCCTATCCTGGCACACAGAGCAGATGGTTTGTGCGGTGACCTGCAGTCCTTCTGTACCTAGCCATTGTTGTGCAACAAGCCATAGAGGTATAGCCTACTAGTTAGTATACTGATGTTCTAAGCTGTGGTCATGGGCTCAATTCCTCATTGTTCTCTCCTGTTCATGTCTGATGTTTTGCATGCCTGTGACAGTCATATCCTTTCAGATCCATGCTGCCAGCTCATAATACCCTCACCACAGTTGCCATCACTCCTTATAAGGCGTTATAGGGCACCTTATTAGGCACAGTACAAGGCACCTTACTAGGCACAGTGCAAGGCACGTCATAAGGCATGTTACAAGGCACCTTACTAGGCACAGTACAAGGCATGTCATAAGGCACGTTACAAGGTGCCTTATTAGGCACAGTACAAGGCACCTTATAAGGCATTTTGACTACTGCAACGCCATCCTACAAGGTTTACCTAAAAAAACCCTAAACATATTACAAATGGCACAAAATGTAGCTGCCAGGGTCATAATGAAGAAAAATCTAAGTGACCACATCACACCAGTACTAATTCAATTACACTGGCTACCCATAACAGCTCGCACAAAATACAAAATACTAACAACCACCTTCAAACTCATCCACAACTTAGCACCTTCCTTCCTCAACAACCTAGTAAGATTGCAACCTCCTACCCGAAACAGAAGAACCCACAATTCCAACATCCTTCACACTCCAACAGATATAAGATCTGCCAAAGCTAACACCAGCCACAGGGCTTTCTCATATGCGGCGCCAACACTGTGGAACCAACTCCCACCAGAACTACGAGCTAGCAATGACCTTCTAGACTTCAGAAAGAAACTCAAAACGCACATTTTCCAATCACATTTCAACCTGAACTAAACCCACAGATGGAGCAGCCCCTGACCACTGTGTCCAAGAAGATTATCCTGTATATATGTATTTATGTATATATGTAAATGAACTCCCCCATAGCTAAGAAGTGTTAACTCTGTATGATGTGCTTTTCTGACAATCTGTATGTAAACAAAATTTGTACCTGCCTTGATTCGGCAGTTTCACAATAGTAATCCTACCCGCTTCTGATCGCTGGAAGGAGCGGGCTACAAATGCTTGCTAAATAAAATAAAAAAAAATAAATAAATAAAGGCACGTTACAAGGCATGTGCCTTGCACTGTGCCTAGTCAGGTGCCTTGTAACGTGCCTTATGACGTGCCTTGTACTGTGCCTAATAAGGTGCCTTATAAGGCGCCTTGTGACGCGCATTAGCCTAAGGAGCCTTGTAACGCGCATTACCTGACACGGCTTGCCATAATGCTGCACTGCCCATTCCCTTATATGGGCATCCAGGGAACCTAACGCGGGGAACGTTACCGCAGTTTAGTAAACATATCCCTAATTGTCTTTAAAATGTCATTTATGCAGTTATATTTCTTTTTTTTTAATATTTTATTTATGAAATTTCCAAAAGTTACTACAAATCGGAAAACATACAAGAAAATCAAATGATACCACATAAGAAGCATATAAGAAAAAGAAAACAGGATAAAGCCCACATTACGGGAACTGGTTGTGATCATTCATTAAGAACAAAAAAAAAATATATATGAATACATATTTCAGAAATCAAAGCAATTATTTGCCCATCTTAGGAGGCGTATAACAATCACTCACCCTGAATTGCCCCTGAAACCACCTGTCGTTCAGAAATAAATCGTCCTAGATGAGTACTATCAGTAAACACATAAGAAGCGCCTTCAAAATTGACGACGTATTTACAGGGAAAACGTAGATAGAACGTAGCTCCCAAACTCAATACCTGATGCTTCAAAGCTAAAAAAAGCCTCCGTTTGAGTTGGGTGCTATGTGCCACATCAGGAAAAATATTAACTGTGTACCCACAAAATTTAACAGTCTTACACTTAAAAAAGGCCTTAAGAATACGATATTTAAGATCAAGAGACCCAAGGGTCACCAATAGCATAGAATGTGAATGTATTAAATCAAGGGAGTCCTCAAGAAAGGCCGTCAGATTGGATATAGAAGGCTCCAACACATCCATCTCTCCTTCAACAGGGTGTACCTTTTTGGATCGTTGGGGAAGGTAATATACAGAAGATACATCTACAGGATCAGAAATAGACAGAACCTCCTTCAAATATTTATCCAATAAAATCTAGGGAGCAAGAAGAGACGTACACGGAAAATTCAGAAAACGCAAATTATGTGCCCGCATGGAGTTCTCAAGATCCTCTAACTTGGCATGCACAACTAAAGAATCTTTAATATCAACGACATTTGCAGCAGTAAGAGGTGCAACCTGAGCCTCCAATTTAGAAACGGCTCTATCCATTAATATAACCCTCTCATCCAACTGCTGCAATGAAGCAACAGTTTCTTGAGAGAAGGTACTCAGTAATTTAGAATTATGCAGTTATATTTCTATAATATCTGCCTCAGTTAGAAAGGAAGCTGGTCCTGGATCTGATCATACTGAGGATATAAGTCTGTGTAATCAAGAAACCAGCAAGAGCCTTATTGAGAGGAATTGGTCAGAAGTGCCTGTATCAAGAGACCTTAACAATGCTATGAGAAGTGAGATAGAACATTTTTTGTGAAAATATTAGTCTTTAAAGAGTGTTTGCAAAAATGGCAGAAACTTTATTGCTTCAGAATTGATGAGGCATCTGATAAACGGCACAGAAAAACATCATAAACAATCTGGAATCACTAAGGCAGAAATTTGTAATCAAAAATCTTTTGCATTTCATTTCAAAACAAGGAAGTCACATCATGTAAGGCATCTTTATGCTAAAAGTCTTCAGAAAATAATCTATTAAAAAGCAAAAAAAAAAAAAGGACAATACCTTGGCATGCTGCACAAAAAAAAAAAAAAGCACTCGAGGGATGTGGTCAACCCTATCCTGATAAGGGGAAAGGATCTGTCGATGTGTTATAAACAATGCTGCTACTCTCAGTAACGGATGTCTGGCTTTATACCCACACAGTATGTGGTCATGTTGGAGATAATTTATAAGGGGCACCAGGATTTAGGTGAATTTGTATGTGCACATTTCAAATCTATTTTATAAAAGAAAGCATGTGCAGACTTTGCTTTATAAAATAGGGGCCTTAAGAAATGCCTGTTAAACTGGGCACAAGCACTTTTGCTTCCCCTATGGCAGGTGTAAATACCTGCATCTAAATTTTTCAAGTATGGAACTGCACTCTGCGCAAACTGCCCCTGTGCACCCCTACAGTGAAAGTACATACCATTGGTTTGATATGCATACTTACATATGGTTGACTACATTATTTGAAGGGCAGACTAGATAGGCCATGTGGTCTTTTTTTCTGCCATCATGTTTCTATGTTATACAGGATAATCACAGTATGAAACAAAGTCAGATATCTTGGAGTCACCTTGGACCAAAATCTAAACCTACAATGCCATATAAATAAGACCACCGCAAAATCCTATCACAAAATGAAACTCATTCGGAAACCGAAACCAGTCCTGTCTCAGAACCGTTTTCGCGCAGTATGTCAGGCTGTCATTACACCTATACTAGACTACTGCAACTCACTATACCAGGGACTCTCAAAATATATTATACATCCCCTCCAACTGGCACAAAATACGGCAGCATTCATCATCATTGGAACCTCCAGACATGACCACATCACCCCCATACTCAACCAACTTCACTGGTTCCCAATACACGCTCGTACCAGGTTCAAGACAACACTAAACATCTTCAAAATCATACATAACTCTTCAGCAAACATCCTACAAGACCTAATCCTAAGAGACTCAAGCACATGCCCCATAAGAAACAGCTACCAGAAATCTGAACAATCCACATCCAGAAGAGCGCTCTCCCTTTCTGCCCCAGCCTTATGGAACTCCATCCTTGAGGACATACGAACCACAGTAGACATTAAGGACTTCAGAAAGAAACTGAAAGCACTACTGCACATGGAACACTATGGAAATGTCATTTAACTCCAGCAAATGCAATGTTCTTGACTTCCCTTAACGGCCCAACACATTTTAGCCACAAACCATCACAAGAAGAAAACTGTAGATAACATGTACATTTTTCCAGCATACCAACCTCCCTCCCCACCAATGTATCATCTCATTTCAATGTTCTAGCCTTCAGCAATAATGTACACCTTAGTTTAATTGTAATCAGTTAAGTTATAGGGGCATACTTACTAAACTGCGTTAACGTTCTGTAACATTAAGGCGCCTTAACGACACCTAACGCGCCTTAACGTTCCCGGCCGCGTTAAGGCCAGAAAAGGGAGAAGAGAGGGCGGAGAGAAGGGGTCAATGGGCGGGGAGTGGGCGGGGAGAGGCCCCTTTCACACTAACGTGGAGAAATTAAGGGCTGAATCCTAACGCAACTGAAAACCTGGCGTTAGCACACATTTGCAAGAGAGAGAAACCTCTTCAGTGTCAGCAATGTACAGCATAGGCAGGGAGCTCAAGAAAGGTTATAGTAGTGCTCCATTTGCAGCAACAGCATAGTGCCCTTTTATGGCGCAAATGGGGCATGGGAGCTGCAGGCGGGACCTGCAGTGGGGGCTACTGGGGCATAGGGTGGACTAGGTGGTTGCCGAGGTGGCACATAGGAACGCAGAAAATGGGAACCAGCAAGACAGCAACTGGCCAGGGTCAGACATGCCCATGAGTCTGTGTCCCATAGTGTCCCATCCAGGGGACATCACCCAGCAGGCACCCCAAGGGGTGCATAACATTGACAGGCGGTGCCGGGGGAAGCATGGACATCTATGTTGGCACCCCTACCCCAGAAAGCACACCTTAGGCAGCCGCCTACCTGCCCCCTGGATGGCCTGGGATGGCGCACCACCAGAACCAACAGCATATGGTCATGGCACCATGGCAGAGGGGGTGGGTGATTGTGCTGGAGGGAGCAGTGTCACCCACCTGCAGTGGACCTAGGCCATGCCCTGTACCAGTACGTGGTGTGCAGTGCAACAGAAGAGGTCTGGCCGAGGAACGTAAGGGTAGCCCCAGGGACAACTATGCTGCTGTGGCAACAGTGTGGTGCAGTACACTCAGCCAGCATGTCCAAGAGCAGAGGGTCAGAGGTTCACATCCCATCTGTGGATCCTGAAGAACTTCTCCCCATAGTTTTAGCACAGGGGTATGGACACCCACTCACAAGGGCTCTACTATCCACAGCTTCATGGAGTGTCAGGCTGTTGGCCCCAGCACAGAGCTGAAGTTATCACCAGAGCACTACTATTACCCCCTGCACAGATTAGCAATGTCAGCACTGTGATCAGGACAAGTGCAGGGGTTAGGGTTGGCAATCACCACCATCTCTGCACAATGCTGAGATAGGTGTGGGAGTGTGCGTATGTCTCTCCATTGTTTTGTGTCTGCCAACACCTCACTGATACCACATCACTCACACTGCTTCCAGTATTAGCCTGCAAATGTGCATAATGAGCAGCAAGGTATTGTGGATATGGCCAAGACAGGGCGGACTGGCCAGGATGCATCTGCACAGGGTGGAGGGCAATGGCTGGGACACTGTTGTGCCAGACCACCACCTGCATGGACAGGGTGGCCACAGCATGTCACGCTGGGGAGGGGTGTCACTCTCACTCTGACCAAGCAGTGACCATGGCATGTCTATGTTCCCACATAGTGCCACCCATTTTTTTTTTTGTTTCCAGAGATACCTGTGTATTCCTGGTTTTGGGGCCCAATCATGGAGATGCCTGCTTGGTGTCTGTGCATCCCACTTCTGGATGCACAGGGTCCCCCTGTGAGCATGCACTATAGACTGGTTAGTGGACTGTCTGCAGTTTGCCTGTGCATGGTGGGAGCACCTTGTAGGATGCTGCAGGTGCAGTCTGACTGTGCTGTCTGTTGATGGATGGCAGACTGTGGTGTGGGGCAGTTGGGCCTACACCAAGCACCATTGCTGGTCTGCAATGGTCACAAGTATGGCACTGGCCCAGCATCCCTGGCACATGCCTTGTACTGTGCCTCATAAGGTGCCTTATAACGTGCCTTGTACTGCACCTCATAGGGTGCCTTATAACGCGCCTTATCTGACATAGCTTTAATGCTGCCCCGCCCACTCCTTTAATGGGCATCTGTATCATCAACGCGGATCCTAACGCGAATGACATTACCGCAGTTTAGTAAAAATGCTCCATAATGTATCTATTCTCGATTTATTATAATCAGTTAAGTTTAATGAATCTACACTCGTTTTAATGTACTCAGTTTGAGTTGTAAACCACTTTGCTTGAATGATAAAGTGGTATAAAAAACTGGTTAAATAAATACATAAATAAATAAATGTTACATTATTCATGTGAAGGCACGTTTTACAAAGGATGTCCAAGGGGTATGTTTACTAAACCGTCTTAACGTCGCAGCGGTGGTATTATCACACGATAAGTGACGTTATCGCGTGATATTATAGCGCGATAACACAGTGGCGGCATTAAGGCACGCTAATGCTGTGAAATCCAGGTCTGAAGGGTGGAGTAAGGTTTCCCAGAGGGCGGAGAGAAGGGGTACGTGGGCAGAGAGTGGGAGGGGAGAGGCTCCAGGCACACTAACGAAGTGAAATCCGGGTCTGAACACTAACGCCAGTGAAACCCTCGCGTTAAGGCACATTTGCAGGAAAGAGAAACCAGCAATGTGCAGCAAAGGCAGGGGAACCCAGAAAAGTGATAGTTGTGATACATGTGCAGGGACCAAAAAGGCAAATAAACATATAAAAGGACCAGAACCACATCTAAAATCCCAATAACCAAGCTGGCCAATAGTGATATTAATGATAAACATAAAGCAACACTACTGACAAAGTGTATAAATGAAGATATCATGTTTGGAAGGGTCTATGCTCTGTCCCCCTACAAAGTGAATGAGCTCACATTGAGATAGCACTGATAAGGGTTTCTGTCGTTTAGATTGGGCAGGTTTGTTAGGGCGTGCACTTGTGCAGCAACAGCAGAATGGGCACGTAGGAAAGGGCAACAGTATTGATGCTGTAAATGGGATACAGGGGGCTGCAGGCGGCACATGCTGTGGTCCAGCTGGGGCACAGTGCAGGCTAGGCAGATGCCTAGGTGGCACATAGGAATGCCGAAACTGTAAAGCAGCAAGACAGCATCTGACGAGGGTCCAACATTGGCACAAGTGTGTGTCCCACACAGGGGAGATTACTCAGCAGGTACCCCCAAGGGCATATAACATTGGCAGGCAGTGCGGGGAGGGGGGGGGAAGCACACATGTCCATGTAGGCACCCCTACCCGAGAACCAACACCATAGACAGCTGCCTACTGGCATACTGGATGGCCTGGGACTGCGCACCACCAGCACCACCGGCATAATGGCATGGCAGCATGGTGGCGGAGGGGGCCGTGGCATCTGCCCACAGCAGACTATGGCCTAGCGCCGTTTAGGTGGGTGCCATGCACTGCAACAGACCGGGTCTGTTTGATGAACAGTCATGGTAGCCCTAGGGAGTGAATTGTCCATGTGGTGTAGTACACACAGTCAGTGTGTTCATGAGCAGAAGGTCACAAGTTCAAGTCCCAACTGTGGCTCCTGCCAACCCTGTCCCCATATTTTACCCAGTAATAAAGAAGGAACCTTTATTGTAGATAAAATAAACATGCCTGAAACGCCTATATTTTACCCTACAGAGCACAGACACCATAAACATGTGCAATACCTAGAGCAGAGTTTCCCAACTGCAGTCCTGGAGGGCCAAACACCATTCAGATTTCATGCTGTCCCTAATAAATATGCCTGTGCTGCATTTGTATGTGCCGCCCCCATGGTATGCAAATGTATCTCATGCATATTTATTAGGGACAGCATGAAAACCCGAACCGTGTTTGGCCCACCAGGACCGGAGTTGGAAACCTCTGCCCTAAAGCAGCGGCCAACAGGGGCATAAACACCTACATCCGCAGGCTCCACTATCCAAAGCCTCATGGAGAGTCAGGCTGTTGGGCCCTGCGCGCAGCAGCATCTCCCTATACTAGCACTTGCATACCTTAGCAATGCCGCCCTAAACTTGGGGATACTTATATCAAAAGGTTGCTATGATTAATGGCAGATAACAATTCCTAAGTTAATCACAATTTGCTGATAGAGCTGCATCATAGCAACCTTTCTGATATCTGTGATGTGTGTTTCAGTTTTGGTTTCTGACATTGTTTACCACCCTGGGGAGTGAACCCAACAGTATTGCGTACCATAGCCATGCCTGCACTGTGCCCAGGACTGGTGTGGTGGCCAGGGCTGCCAAAAGCCTCTATATTTGCACAATGCTGGCATATGTGTGGGAGTGTGTGTCTGTCTATCCAGTGTGTTGTGGCTGCCTACACCTTACTCAGCCCACACTGCTTGCAGTGTTAGCAAACCAATATGCATAATGAGGAGCAAGGTACTGTGGGTATGGCCCGGCCAGGGTGGCCTGGGCAGGATGCATCTGCACAGGGCATAGGGCAATGGCTGGGAAATTGTAGTGTCTGGCCACCACCTGCACGTTCAGGGTGGCCACAGCATGTCCTGCTGGGAGGTCACTCTCACCCTGACTGAGCAGTGACCACGGCATGGCTAGGTTCCCCCATAGTGTGTGCAGTATTTTTCTCAAGTGATATTTATGGATTCTGTTTTCTGGGGCCCAATCACTGACTTATCTGTTTGGGGTGTGTGCTCACATCCCAGTTCTGGGTGCACACATTTTCTCCAGGAACATGCACTAAGGACTAGCTAGCAGACTGTCTTCAGTTAGTATGTGTATGGCTAGAATACCTTGCAGGGTGCAGTAGCTGGAGAATGTCAGATAGTGGTGGGGTGCAGCTGGGAGCATTTCCAGGTCTACTGTCTGTCTGCCATTCCCTTATGGATGTGTACAGATCTACATTGACTGCGCTGAAGGGTGCCTGTTCCCCAGCAGGACTGGGGTTGATGGTCCCCTCTACTGCCACCATTGCAGGGATGTAGAGTGTGGATCTGTTGGTGGGAGATCCTGTCCACCACCCTTAGCCCCAGAGAGCGGGTTGGGTGGTGCTACATAATCCGCCTATGGGTCCAAATACCTCCCTTCATGTAAAACATGTGACCATGGCACTCACACAGGATATGCACTATTCTGGGTGCATCATAGTCCAGAAGGGCTAGGTATGACTGGGAAATATGGATGGACACAGGCATATCCTAGGTGTGTCTGCAAGGACTACCTATCACACACTGATACTGATTGCAACTTGCAGCATAGCCTATGCCAGCTAAGCCAGGTGCTGCAGAGCTGGTGCTGGGCGCCCCACCTCGCCCTCAGGGTGAGCACAGTACCCGCACAATGTGACGGTCTGTAGCTACTCTGTGCCAGTAACACACACGGTCAGTTCCCCCTACCAGGCCAAGGTGCTGTGGGGATGCATACCCCATCTTGTGATCATCTGTAGACTGATGATCTGCATGTGCAGTGAATCATGGGTACAGGTGGTATCCTGGTAACCACAGCAGACAGTTTGTGTGGTGACCTGCAGTCCTTCTGTAGCCAGCCAGGGGTTTGTTGGTAGCTATGGAGATGTAGCCCACTGGTTACTTTACTGACTATAGAAGCAGAGGTCATGGGTTTGATCCCACAGTGGTGCTATTTGATAGGGCTGTCTGAGGCATTTCCTTTTTTAATTTAAATTGGTGCTGCCAGCAAAAACACCCTCACAATGCTGTAACCTTAAGGTGCCTCATAAAGCGCCCTATAAAGCGCCTTATAAGGCACCCTATAGGGAACATTATAAGGTGCCTTGGCGGAAAGTGCACTTTATAATGTGCCCTCTGGAGTGCCTTCTAGGGCACCTTATGCGGCACCTTAGGTTATGGCACTGTGTTTGCTGGCAGCACTAATTTAAATTAAAAAGAAAATGCCTCAGACAGCACTGATTTAAAGTAAAGGGTAATGCTTCAGACAGCTTTACTCATTAAGCCCACTGGGGGATCAAACTCATGACCCCTGTTTCAGTGTTCATTGCATTAACCCGAAATGCTACCTTAAGACCGGAACGCCCACTACCTTATATAGCATTCGTCACAGTAAGACTGCAACTAACGCCGGTAACATTAAGATGGTTTAGTAAACATACCCCTTACCCCATAGTGAACATCATAGGTATATTAGAATCTTACAATTATAACATAGAGGAGCAATGGTTTAATTACGTGATTATATGTCCCAGAAGAGTGAATATATAAATTTGTGTTAGTAGTCAGATCAGAAATGCTCTAGGAAGAAGTGTTTTTAAGTTTATTATGAATGTTTGGTAGTGTGTCTGTAGTTCTTATCTCTGCTAGGAGAGAGATCCATATGGAAGGTGCATAAAGGCAAAAGCTCAGTTACATGTGCTTTAGTTACAAGTGCTTTGGTCCCTATCACACTACAAATATCATTACGAATGTGGAGAGTCTTGCGAATGGTGGAGTGCCATCTTCTCTACACCCTCCAAATGTTTTAGGGCCCGAATAAGCACTTTCCTGATGCCTATTCAAGCCTGGAGCAGGTCTGAACTTGGATGTAGGTGCAAATGCCCTCAAAGGTTCTCTAATTGATTCGGGACATCTATGTGCATCACCCTGCTGCAAACATGCCCCTCACCACATCTCCTGCCTACTTGGACATCTCCGCTCTAGAAATGTCTCCAGACACAGTTTGTGAAATGCCTCTGGGAATGTCTTCTCCATTTAGCCATCTGTATGAGATAGCAACAATGCAGGTAAATATAATAACAGAAAGAGCAGTGCTTTAAAAGATTTTGAAGTGCTTTATCTTTTAATATCTATATTTAAAATGGCTTGTGATGTAAAGCAAACAAATGGTGGCAGTGCTTTAAGGATTAAGAAATTGAATGAAATATGACTGCTAAAGATACTAACTTTTGATGAAATTATTTTGAGAATAATGCATATATCGATACTACCATTAGACAAAGATAGACGGTGAGATGCTATAAAAGAGACTGTCCATACGTAGTTTGCTGGGTCAGCTGTTCAGATTGTCTGCTACCATCAATCACTGAGTGTACATTACAGTCAATTGCAGGTTCCACTGAAGGCCCAGCAGGATAGTCAGTCTTTGCATCTCTCTGGGTTCCTTTGGCTCATTAATATGTTCCTCTGTTCTACTGCCCACTTTGACATGCAGTTCCTAACAACTAGGGGCTGAGAGAAACAGAACACAGTATGGTGGGGGGAACCTACCAGCCTACCATCATTAATGGACTTTGAATTCTCTCTTCAGAGCTCTTTTTAAATTTCCATTACTTTACTTGTTTGGAGGTTCTAGCCGCTACTTTTATATTCTTGTTGAAAGAATGGCATTTCTGTCAAGAGAGATGAGTGTGGAATGCTGACGGAGGAAGGGACACCAGCTAGTCAGCCTAATAGCTGAATCAATCCTAGCAGTCATGGGGTGACAGATTGCCCTCATATCCACCACCTTCCATTACTGTATTTGTCAACTTAGTAACTTGCATTTGTTGAGACATGAGTTAAAACTCTTAGGGGTAGGTTTACTAAACGGCGGTAAAGGAGCAAGAGTGCCATTAGCGTGTGCTAACTGTGCATGTGCACACTTAGCGCATGGAAAAAGGCACTTTAGTGTGTGCTAATGGCACCAGCAGTGTAAAGTGCCCTGTGGGTGGATAGAAGGCGTGCACGGAGCGGAGAGTAGGTGTCAATGGGCGGGGAGTGAGCAGGAACAAGGCTTGCTCCCTTAACGCAGGCACCTTAACGGCAGGAACACTAACGCAATTCAAAACCTGGCAGAAAGGGTGTTTTCTGAGGAGAGACAGCCTATTTTACATCTGCAATGTGATGCACAGAGGAGCCCAAGATAGTGATAGTAGTGCTTCATTAGCAGCAACAGCATAGTGCCCAAGTATGAAAGGGCACTATGTTGATGGTGCAAATGGAGGCAAAAGACGTGGTGCATGGGTCATGCAGTGGGGGCTACTGGTGCACAGGGGGGGACCAAGCAGCTGCCTAGATGGCACATTGGAACAAAAGACTACAAAATATGCCAAACTGTGTCAGACCAAGGCACATCATGTCCAGTATTCTGTGTCCAACAGTGCACGGTCTAGGTCACAAGTACCAAGCAGTTTCCCCAAAAGACACACAGGATCCCCAATAACTGCAATGGGGCAAGCAGTGCATAGCTCAGATCCTGTTTAGCAATGGTATATGGACCATTACCCAGGAACCCGTCCAAACCTTTTTAAACCCAGCTACATTGACAGCTTTTACCACATCCTCTGGTAATGGATTGCAGGGTTTGATTACACGTTGACTGAAAAAATATTTTCACCTAGAAGACCCAAATGGGTTACACTGTAGCCACATTGCAAGTCCCCTAGTCTGTCCACAGTCTGATGGCATAAAAAAAAGACCTAAGTTTACCTTTTCCACTCCAGTCAATAATCCATAGACCTCTATCATATCCCCCCTCAGTCATCTCTTCCCCAGATTGATCAGCCCCAACCTTTTGAGCCTCTCCACAAAGGGGTATTCTGCCATCCACAGAACCATCTGTGATGTTCGTCATGTTCCCACAGTGACAGTGGCAGCACACAACCCTGCTACTGCTGCGGAAAGGCAATGTGCCACATGGGGCGGTCCAAGGCTCCTGGCACCTCAGGCAGAGATCCAGGCTGTCTCCCCCCACCCCCCCGGCTGCTGTAGAACCCAACTGTGGGAGAAGACGCTAATAGTGCCAGATGCTGTAGCCCTCCAGGTAGCTGGAAAATACAGGTTCCCAGGGAAATACTACAGCAGTGGCTGCCATCCTCCCCCCAAGATGTATTGGTGGCAGGCGGTGATGGGGCCCCTGCATGGACAGCTGGTGGGAGGGCTGCCTGGCCGTCCATGTGTGCCCCTGCCCCTCCATCTGGCCCTTCTGCCCAAGGTGCCTGCCAAACCCTGATTTTTAAAATGCTGGGACTGCGACCACCACCACTGACAGTGCATGAGCATGTCTGCATGGTGGAGTGTTGGTGGTGGCATGGGAAGTGGCACCAGCCTGTAGAAGTCTTGTCCTGGTCATGTGCACCATGAGTATTGCAGCATGTGCCAAAAGCCAGCTAAAAGGAAGCATGTCAGCAACAGGAGCTGTTATTCCCATAAGGCCGTACTGTGATGCAACACTTACAGCTGGTGTGTATATGTGTGGAGGGTCACAGGTTAAGGTCCCTGCTGGGGTTTCTGTATTGCATCTTCCTGTGGACAAGGTTTAGCTGACAGTGTAAGTACAGCTCCAGCATATGCAACCCCCAAGAAGATGGCCAGCAAGGGTCGAAACACTCACCAGCAGCACTGACAGGCTCCACTATCCATCGCTGGTTGCAGGCTAATAGCACATGGCAACATGTGGTGAGGGCAAGGCACTGTAATATAGCACATGCAAACAGAGCACACGCTATGTGTGTGTGTGTGTATGGCTCCACTTTGTCCTGTGGCTTTCTGCACTGCACTTTGGCTCACATTGTCTGAGTTTTTCCCAGCCTGTTTGGAAAAAGTGAATAAGGCGAGGCAGAGGATTGTGGGTATCACCTGAAACCTGGCCTGGGTGTGTCTGCCACAATGGTAGGGTCACTGGCTGAGATGCCATTGTGCCTGTCTGCCACATACATTGCCTGGGTGGTCACTGTATGTCATGCTTCAGGCCGGAGGGACTGGGGTCTCTAGTCCCATGGCCACAGTGGCCTTCGGCAAGTCACTTAACCCTCCATTGCCCCAAGTACACTTAGACTGTGAGCCCTTCGGGGACAAGGGAATAAAAAGTACCTGTTAGTATACATGTAAACCGCACTGATTCTAAAGAGCACGGTATAAAAAATAAATAAATAAATAAAATAAAAATAAAATGCTATGACCAAAAAGTGACCATGGCATGACTATGTATCCATATAAAGCTATTCTAATGTCTGGTTCCAGTGATGTTGATGCATTCTTTGTCTGGGGATGCTTATCACTGAGTAAATGGCTGGAAGTCAATGCTGAGTATCCCAAGACAGAATGCTTGTGGTCACACTCTGCACATTCTATGCATGCTGACCAACAGACCTAATATAGTTGGTTTGCGCTTGGCTGACACAGCCCAGTGAAGGGCAGTGGGGCAGTTTTTCTACCAGTGCTTTAGTCAATTGTTAGTTTATGTTTATGTTTATGTTTATTAAAATTTGATATACCGCTCATTCAGGAAGATCAGAGCGGTGTACAATGTAAAAACAAATAAAAACTTATAAAAACAATCAATACAATAGGAGTAGCCTAGTGGTTAGAACACTGGCTTGGTAACCAAGCAACCAGGGTTCGATTCCCACTAGCACTCCTTGTGGCCTTGGGCAAGTCACTTAACCCTCCCCTGCCTTGGAAGAAAGGCCTGGCAATCTACTTCCAGTGACACTGCCAAGAAAACCCAGGAGCTTCTGGGTCGCCAGGAGTCAGGACTGACTCGAAGGCACACATTGCATTTTTACAATAGCTAGAAAGAAGGAAAAGAAGTTACAATTTCAAAATATAAAGCGGGGGAGTTAAAGAACACAGTTCTCAATGGTTTGGGCAGCATTCATGGTCTACTCACTTGGGTCCTGACAGGACTGTAGCAGTAGCCACATGCCAGCCTGTATACCCCCACTGCAGTGGCTGTCCATGTCAGCAGCATATTGACACTGGCTACTAACCTGGAGATTTAGTGTCCAAAGAGCAGAGCTATTGCTGTTTCTGTCACCCTCAGCATGCAAGAAAAAATAAAAAGCATAACACACTACAGACAATACCTGCCACATACTAGATCACCTCTAACAGTGCAGGTTCAGTGGACCAGGTGCTGGCTACCCCTCCTCAACCTCAGGATGACAGCTGAAACTGCTCTGCAACACAGCTTGCTGTTGTTATGTGCATGTAGCACATGCAGCCAGTGCATCTTACTGAGTTGATGTGCTGGATCACTGCATTTTCCATTGGTTCTTCAGTTGTAGACCGCTGTTTTGCATGTTCAGTGCCTCATGGGTAGTGGAAGGCTCAACCTATGCCGGCAGACAGCGCACCATTTGATCAGAGATCTGTAGACTCTATACATCTGCATTGAGCTGTGTGGTGGTATAGCATACTGGTTGGTGCAATGTCTCTAGGGTCAAAGGTCCAGTGTTTGATTCCCACATGCTCATTTTGTGCCTGGGTGTGCTTGCACAGTCCTAGCTCTGCTGTGATCTTCAGATAATCATTCTTCTAAATTTCTATGCATTATGGCCACATGTTGGGTAGCTCAATATGGCATTCCATATCATGGACATCTGTGAACATGGCTTTAGTGGTTCTGCCACGGCACATTGCAGCGGGTCAGTGATGTATACGTAGCAGATGTCAGGGTCAACTGATATGGATGTGTTTTCTGTTTTGCCATCATTGTGACCTCACAGCTTTACATAAAGAGGATATATTTCATACATTCAGGCAACTAACACTCGTCACATAGCCATTCCCTGCACTATTCTGCCATCATTACTTGCCCCACTTGGGGCAAATGGGTTCAACTTGTCCCTTTCTATCATTCCACTCTATCAGGTGTATTGTCTTGCAGTTGCACAGGCAGAGACACCAGTCCCATCCACACAAATGGTGTTTCATGTAGCCCATGGCACTGCTACTTTTGGTTCACACACACCAAATGCTTTTGGCCTGTATGATCCCATACATCCACCCACCATACACATAGCATTCTCTGCTTGGAAAATCCATGGAACAGCCCTGCATCCACCATTTGACCATCAGGAAGATTCACGGTAGGGCAGCTTATTGGCAGTAAACTGCCCCACCATGGCCATCAGGGGTCATTTGCAGCAGTTAGCCATATCATGCACACCTCTCTTGTGAGTGATCCATATGAGCACTCATGGACAATCCTCACTTTGCTGCCCACATCAGGAACATGCATCCTCCACCCAGATACTGTCCTGGCCTATGGCATGCAACACACTGACAGTACATTTGGATACCTGTCCACACCTCACAGACACTATAATGTAGCTAATGGCATGGTGTATGCTTTCAGGAGCATCTAGGACTACATGCCTGTCACAGTGGCATCCGTGACACAGCCAACACCTACACTAATCATCATCACTAGGCAGCTGCCTGTCTCGCCTAGTCAACAGCATAGGCCATGTTGCCAGGCATCAGGTGAGTCAACTCCATCAGCTGCCAATTGTGTTTGCATCCACACCTTCTCCAATGGCTTCCCTGTGCCCTTTCAGAGTTTCAGTGGCTTTCCTGCATTAAGATGTATGGCAGACACCTTCCCTCAGCATGTCCCATTACCACACGGTAAGTCTCCACTACCACCCCTTAATGTCCTGTTACCACATAGTAAGTGTCCATTACCACCCCTTAACGCAGCATGTGCTGTTACCACACAGTAAGTGTCCACTAGCACCCCTTAATGCTGGAACGCTTCTGACACGCCCAGTACACTTACCACACGATAACCCCTTTTTGCTGCCATTAACGCACGGAAAGGACTACTCCTTTACCACAGTGTAGTAAACATACCCCTTAGATTGTTCTAAATGACTGGAGTGCACTCCATGAATACTTCTTCCACCCCAGGAGGACCTTCCTCTGGACTTAATGTTCCAATGCTGGGACCAAAGTCCTCAGTGCCAGGACTCTAACATGGGCCCACAGCTTAGCTGAACTCACCCCACAGCTCATGATGCCTCTTCTACTCTAATATTGGCTCTCCTCTGCTGTTTTAGGTCCTTCCAGCCAATCTGAGAACTGTACTGGTCCTCCTGGCATAGTTTTGGGCAGGGATATCCAACTCCAGTCTTGGAGGGCACCAAACCAGTTAGGTTTTTGGGATAGCCCTAATGAATATGCATGAGATATATTTGCATGCATTGCCCCCATTGTATTCAAATTTATCTCATGCATATTTATTAGGGATATCCCAAAAACCGGACTGGTTTGGTGCCCTCCAGGACTGGAGTTGGAGACCCTTGGTTTACGGCCTTGCAGCTGATAAAGGTGTGCTGATTTCCTTGACATTTCACTCCTCTCAAAGTGTCTTGGAGTACTTACATCCATTGTGGTGCTGCTTTGCATTTTCACATATCTGAGGTGTTCACTGAGCTCTTTGTACTGCTTTTCCCTTCCAATGGTGATTTCTTGTTCTTATAGAAACAGAAAAAATGATGGTAGATAAAGATCATATGGCCTATGCAGTCTGCCCATCCTTAACAACTATAAAGTTTTACAGTTCCATCCTCTCCTTCAGGGATCCTCTATATTTGTCCCTACTTTTTTGAATTCAGATAGTTTTGTCTCCATCATCTCCATTGGGAGGCTGTTCTATACACTCACCACTCTTTCCGTAAAGAAATATTTTCTCAGATTATTATCTCCTTTCACCTTCATCTTATGACCCCTCATTCCAGAGCCTCCATTCAACTGGAAGAGGGCCACCTCCTATGCATTTATTTCACTGAGGTATTTAAGTGTCTCTATTATAGCACCCCTTTCCTGTCACTCATCCTGCCATTGTCTGCACTCTTTGCCTTTCTTCTAGTGCACCCAGGGCCGGCCCGTCCATTGAGCAAGAATGTTTTTTGCACAGGGCCCCGTGTTTCAGGGGGCCCCGCGCAAAAAACATCTTGCTTCAGCCCAGCTAGGTTAAAAAAAACACATATTGGCTGCTGCTGCCACTGCCACCGTGGCAGCGGCAGAATCGAGCATCCGCGGGGCCCCCCTGCCCTGCAGAGTCCTCCATTTGGCATCAGCGTTGGCTGTCAGGGCCACGTGAAGAGAGAGAGCTTCTCCTCTCATGGCTCTGTTAATCCCGCCGCGAGGCTGATGGGATTTCCCATCAGCCCCGCGGCGGGATTAACAGAGCCGTGAGAAAGGGAAACTCTCCCTTCGCGCGGCTCTGAAAAGCCCGCACTGAGGCCACATGGAAGACTCTGCAGGGCAGGGGGGGCCCCGCAGATGCTCGATTCTGCTGTTGCCACGGTGGCAGCGGCAGCAGCAGCTGATTTGTGTTTTTTTTAACCTAGCTGGGCTGATGGGGGGGGGGAGGGGGTTAGGACTGGTAATGAGCTATAGGGGGGTTAGGACTGGTAATGTGCTATGGGGGGGTTAGGACAGGTAATAGGCTATGGGGGGCTAAGACCAGAAATGGGCCTTTTGGGGGGTTAGGACTGGTAATGGGCTATGGGGGGGCTAAGACTACTAGTGGGCTGATGGGGGGCTTAGGACTGCTAATGGACTATGGGGGGTTAGGACTGGAAGTGGGCTGATGGGGGGTTAGGACTGGTAATGGGCTATGGGGGCTGACTGGAAATGGGCTGATGGGGGGCGTTAGGACTGGTAATGGGCTTATGGGGGGGTTAGGACTGGTAATGGACTGTGGAAGGGGTAAGACTGAAAATAGGGTGATGGGGGGTTAGGACTGGTAAGACTGAAAATGGGGTGATGGGGGTTAAGACTTGTAATGGGCTGTGGGGGGGTAAGACTGAAAATGGGCTGATGGGGGGTTAGGACTGCTAATGGGCTATGGGGGGGCTAGGACTGGTAATGGGATGGGGGGGTTGCTAGGACTGGAAATGGGCTGAGTGGAAGGGGGGCTTGAACTGCAAATAGCTGATGGGGACAGGGGCTTGGACTGGAAATGGGCTGAGTGGAAGGGGGTCTTGAACTGCAAATAGCTGATGGGGAGGGGGGCTTAGAATGGAAATGGGCTGTGAGGGGAGGGAGCTAGGACTGGAAATGGGCTGAGTGGGGGGGCTAGGACAGGAAATGGGCTGATGGAGGGGCTAGGATAGGACTGGAAATGGGCTGTTGGGGGTGCTAAGGTTGCAAATGGGCTGTGGTGGGGGCTTGAATTGAAATGGACTCATGGAGGGGCTAGAACTGGAAGTAGGCTCATGGGGGGTTTGGATTGGAAATGGGCTGAGTGGAGGGGAGCTAGGATTTGACATGGGCTGATGGTGGGGCTAGGAAAGGACTAGAAATGAGCTGATGGAGGGACTCGGATAGGACTGGAAATGGATGGGGGAGCTAGGACTGGAAATGGGCTGATGGTGGGGCTAGGATAGGATTGGAAATGGGCTGATGGTGGGGCTAGGATAGGATTGGAAATGGGCTGATGGGGGGCTAGGACTGGAAATGGGCTGATGCAGGGACTAGAAGGGAGCAGATGCTGGAACTAGAAGGGAGCTGATTTTGGGGGAGGATTAGAATGGGATGGAGCTGGGAGAGTGAAATGGAGAGAGAAAAATATTTTGTGTGGGAAGGAAGACAAATCTACAATTGGCCAGATATTGGGAGAGTAAGTGGGGATTGGGGATTGAGGATGTAGGGGTAAAATTTGAGTGGATGAAATAGGAATAAGGAAAGAGCAAAAGGATAAAGATTAGTATGTTAAAGCAGATGTAGAGAGAGAATGGAAAAAAAACTAGAAGAGAGAAGAAAGGAGAAATGGACAGCAGATGGAGAGTTAGCAGAAGACACGAAGAAACTAGAAGAAAGTGGCTGGAACAATTGTAACTGAAAAAAATGCACAAAAGGTAGAAAAATATCTCTTTATTTTGAATTTATTAACTGGAATATGTCAGCTCTGGGAAATGTGCATCATTAACGTCTGCGCTTTGTTTAGTACAAGAGGAAATTAATTTATAGTTGTATTTCTAGAGTGTTGTTGTACATTCCAAGTTTGGCTTTTGGGGTTCCCAGTTTAATTATTGTCTTCCTGTTTCTAAATTGTGATTCCTTGTTTGGTGATGGTCTATGTTCTGCATGTGTAACTGAGCTGAGATATTCTGTTTATATAATTCCTATTTGACATTGCCACTTGATCTCTTTCCCCAGTAGGTCATGTATTGTTATTCTCTGAAATGTATTGGTTTAATATTTGCAGTGTTGCCTCTTTATAGTTAGGGTATGGTGCTTTGTGAGTCCTGGTAGTGCTGTTAGGATACGGCGGGTTTGCTATGGGTTCTAAATGGGCAGTGTTTGTAGTAATTCCTAATGTGCCTGGCAGTTGGTACTGGATTATAGTAATGTAAAAATCTTTTAGTCTTTCTTTATCCATATACTCATTAAGAGGCATGTTTACTAAAAGTTAGTGTATGGTAACATTATGCAAATATTTATGCAAATGAGGCACCTTATGCAAATGAGGCCCTGCACCAAGTCTCCACACATGGCCCCGCACCCCCCTTGGACCGCCCTTGAGTGCACCTGAGGGATTTTGACACTCTTGACGGCTTGTAGTGCTGTTACAGATACCTACTATCAAGTTCCAAGCAGGTCTGATTGAAAATAGATAGTAAATCACCCTGTGGCATTGTAAAATAGCTTCCACCATGGACTTTAATGGGGACAAATGGGACAGACGCATGAATGCTATGGTTCTGAAAGTCTAACTGAATGGCTATATTCTGATGAACCAAAACAGGGATAAATATTTTTGGTGTGCACATGCCTAGCTGGTACTGATTTGGCTGTTTCTTCTGTGTTCCTATGGCTCTTCTTTGTCTGCTGTAGATTTTACTGCCTCTTCTTCCTCCCATGTCAGCCAGCTGGCCCACTTCCAGTTTTGGGTCCAGGCTGCTGCCTTGGGGAAATAGCTCTCCAGTCGTGCCCCCCCCCCCTCCCAATACATTGGGACAATCCCTCTCTCCTAGGAAGGTAATTTTAATATTTTCTCCTACAATTTAAGGAGTAGGTTACAATGGAAAATGTAGCAATTGGAAAAATACTTATATAAAAAATCAGTTAAACTTGTGTTAAAATTCCACAGTCTTGATACACATGGAGATGAGCTCCTGAGTCAACTGCATGTGCAGCTGAATGTTACGGGAAATGTTCTGCACATTATTATGGCTTGGAACTCTGCCTGTTCCCAGATATGGTGATGCACAAAAAATTCTAAACATATTATTCTTTTATGTGCAGCTGTACCTTAAACTTTAGAGGGGCCACAGGTCCTGATTTGAAGGTCCCCTTGAGGGCTCTAAATCTTTGTTGAACCTGAAGGTCTCCAGACCCACTCTGGTGCTCCAATATAAAAGTCCAGGCTCTCCCATAAAGAACTGATCCATTTGTGGAAAGTCTCCCTTCCCCAAAACATAGGTCCTGGGTATGGGCCCTCCTGTGTCCCATGATTCCCCATGAACACCCCACCCCTTCTGAAACTCAATGACAAAAAGTAAGTCACTAGAAAGTCACCATCTTTAAGCCTCACCCCCTTTGAAAATTAGGGTGGAGGTTCTGGCCCTCCTCAGCCCAACCCAATTTCTGAACAGGACAGTGGTATCCCCTTAGGTCCTGCCCATGACTGATATCTTAAATAACATCTCTTGATGCCAACATACAACTTTACAATATCCCTGGCCCTATTTGCAAAATCTTTTCACAAAAGGGGCTTCATGCATTAAAGACAGAAAAATGTTAGCATTTTGCTGGTTTGGCATGTTTGATGGAATTTTTGTGGTTTCTAACATGCTAAGCAGTGGTGTAAATTCTGCCTAAGCAACCCCTGCAGTGCTGGGGAGCCCAAGAAAGAAGGTGCCCCCTTGCAGCCTCTTCAAGATCTTTTTTTTAAAACTTTATTTACATTTTCAGCACAAACAAGATAACAAACAATAAACCACAATACATAAAATGCAACCAACCAACAAAAAAGAAAGAAAAACCCCCAGCACTTCCACTCACCCCTCCTAACCCCCCCCCCCCCCAGACCAATCACTTAGCAATTAACCCCAAACCCCTTCAAACCTTGGGCCCATACATTTAGCCGCATCCCCAAACTCCAGTAATGCTCTCCACTTGCTTCTACGAGAAGGGGATTGTAACTGTCCCTTCCGGGGCATTATCTTCAAGATCTTTTTAAAATGGGCACTTCCTGCTTTGGGGGCCCTTAATTGGAACTTCTGCCACTGTTGCCAAGCCTCTTTTGTGAAAATATTTCTCACTTTAGTACCTCAGCCTCAAAGGATTCCAAATACAGATGAAAACACTTGTGTGTTTTCAGCTTTTCATATGAGCACAAAATGATGCAAATTTGAAGGGAGACCTCTGGTTTAGATAAAGAAACATTTGTTCCAAATGCTGTCCCCTCATCTTCAGGTTCAGTCCAAGAGCAAAAAGTTGGAAAAAGGCACTGTTACCTGTCACCTAGAGGAATTTCATTCTCTTCTCTTTGCAAAAAAATGCAGTTGCCATAGTGATATAAATTCAGAAACAGAACATTGGTACATTAGAAAGAAAATATGGTGAGTACTGTACAGGAAAATTGCTCACATTGCTTCTTGGGAGGTCATAACAATTTTTGATCTGAAATATTAGCATAATTAGGGCCCTGATCTAGTAACATATTGGCTGCCGTCATTCTGTTTTAATCTGTGATTTTTTCCAGTGTGATTAAAGCCAGACAGCTTTATGTGAAGACTCCACTGCAGTACTACTGACTAAGTCATAAATGATTGCTTTCCCGTTACAAAATTATTGCAATGTAGATACATCAAACATAGCCTCAGAATACTATTCTGATTAGCCCTGGATTTTGTACAATTTACTGCACTTTGCAGTATATTATAAACATTTGGTTCTAAAGGGTAACATCTTGCAATGAACATAATCAAGATGACATTATTGATGAGCGTTGAAACTAACATTTATGCTATGTGTCAAAGATATTTGGATAAAACTGCAAGAGTATTCAGGCATAATTCGTTAGCAGCACCTTTTTTCTAGAGGATATAATGGTGTCAAAGTTCTATAATTAACATTTGTTTTTAGTTTGCTTTAAGAATTTATGCCTGGTCTCAAAAATACCACAATCTAAGAGGCCAGTGTAACTCTACAGGTTCTCTTTTGGAAATATCCTGTAGAGATTCCATCCAAATACACACAAACGTATTTACCTATGGGGCTCTCAGAACTAAATATATTTATTCCTGAAAGGATGAAGTCACCCATGTCAGGATTTACACCTGCTCCTTGACACAAATAGTGTTCCTTTTTCCTATCCTTTTACAGGAGAGAACATAAGAACATAAGAAATACCTTACTGGGTCAGACCAAGATCCATCAAGCCCAGTATCCTGTTTCCAACAATGGCCAATCCATGCAACAAGTACATGGCAGGTTGCCAAAGAGGTTCGCAATGCTTCTCCTGGGGCAAGAAGTGGATTTCACGGGTCCTCTTTAATAATGATTTATGGGCTTTTACTCCAGGAAGTTGTCCAGACCTTTGTTAAACCCTACACTAAGGGGTATGTTTACTAAACTGTCTTAATGTTACCGGCGCTAGTTGCAGCGTTACTGTGAAGAATGCCATATAAGGAGTGGGCATTCTGGTCTTAAGGTATCAATCGCGGGTTATCGTGCGATAAAGTGCGCTGTGTCCGTTATCGTGCGATAGAGGGAGCCATGCACGTTACCGCGCGTTAACCTTAACTTTGCGTGCTGATCTGCAGTCACAGCAACAGAGGTGTAGCACACTGGTTACTACAATGACTGCTGAAACAGGGGTCATGAATTCAATTCCCCAGTGGGCGTAATGAATAAGGGTGGCCAAGGCAATTCCTTTTCCTGCTTGAAACAGTCCAACAATCTGTGCTGCCAGCTAAAAATACTCGCACCCCAATGTCATAACCTAATACACCTTTTAGGGCGCACCAGAAGGCACATCCTAAACCACCACGTCAGCCAAGGTGGGTTATGATGTGCCCCAGAGGGCATGTCGAAAAGTTGTCAACTCCCAAGGCACCATAGTAGGCGCCCCATAAGCTGGCTGAATCTAAGATGTGGCTAAAGATGCCCCAAGGATGTATAGGTGACTCAAGAAATGTTGGCTAAGAGCAGTAAGGTCCCCTAAGTTGAAAAGCAAGAAAGGTATGGGTGAAACACAGATGTAACCCTAACACTGCACAGAGCACCAAGGAAAGACAATGCACAAGTGATGGAAGAAAGAAGATCTGAGCTGATGGACCAGACAAATCTGCGTCCAGTCCATGTGGCAGTTGGAAAAATGGACAAACATATCGGGGGCAGCTGTAGTGATGCACAGGGTGATGGTAATGTACCATGCAACAATGACAGTGTGTGGCAGAGGATGGCAAGACGTGCCTAGCAGAGGAGGTAGAGGTGGCAGGATAGGTGCAATGACAAGAGGACAGAGGAGTAGCAGTGCCATGCAGAGCACACACAGGAGAGGCAACCAGGAAGAGCTGCAATACAGAAATGTGTATCAGTGCAGGACATGGGGTAGCAGCTTTCACATCAGGGCAGGACGGCACACAGCTGGCAGACACACATAGACGGACAGAAGGATGGTTGGCAACTGTGATAAGGGTACAATGTGCTAACAGCACAGATCTGCACAGATATGACTGTTACAGGAATGAAAAGTAGCTGTGCAGGACAGGCATACAAATGAAAAAGAACAGAGAGGAATCAAACCTATGACCATTAGCACAAATGTTGATGCACAAACCGGTAGGCCACACCACCAACGTGAGGTTATCAGCAAAGGCTGCATACAAGAATACTGCAGGGCATCACACAAGAAGCCTGCTGTCTGCCAGGATAGGCAAACCTCCAACAGTAACCATGATGGAATGCACATGCAGATCTGGTGTGTACAGATCAGATCACAGTCTGTAATTGGGACCAGAGCCACATATAACTACATGCACACACACAATGAAATGCTATGCAGTGGATACAGCATGCAAAAGAGGAAAGAACCTAAACCCAAAGGGCAGTAGGGGATGCTCTGTGGAGCAGAGCAAAATATGGAACAGAACAGGAGCAAGTGAGAATTGAACCTGCAAACAGGTGTGCCACAGACAAGCTGAAACACAGCAATGGCAATCACCCAAGCAGACTGCCATGTAAATACTGCAAAGAAAGAGGCATATGTAACAGCTAATATATGATGTATAGGCAGCACAGAGGGCACACTTTGGTGTACAGTGAAGAGATGGAAGGGTGTGTGCATAGGTGATGAACCTGCAGGTAGCTCATGGTCAGCACAACAGAAAAAAATAAGTAAACCCCATGTATGGATCAAACCTTCAAACTATGGTGCTACAACACATGTCTGTAACCACTATCCCAAACAACCACAGCAAGCACAATGCAAAAATATTACCTCAAAGGGAATGTGTGTATGGGAACCTGTAACACCCAGTGATGTGGCAAACAGCTGGCAGATAGAGAGCTGGCACCATACAAGGATGTGAGCACAGGTGGGCCATGTACATGACCAGGAAATCACTAAATACATGTGTCAGTGTGATCAAGCAGCAGCAGAGTCAAATGTACGCCCAACACATATTTTTATTTTGGTTAATCATCACAGATAGTGTAGATATCGCCTATCATAATATCAAGGTGAGTGGATAACAGGGGAAAATTTGAAAACACATTTTGCAGGGCAGCAAACCACATGTTACAGAAAAGTCACTGGCCCGTCTACAGATGATGGGCAGGAGAGATAATGTGCATTAGGTGCATGGTGTGCAGTATGCATTAGCCCCCCACACCTCACATGCTGCTGCATGCCCCAAATGCGTTAGTTACATATATGTGCATGTAGACAGTAGGCGGTGCATGATGAGTGCCCAGCACACATCAATCATGATCTGTTCATAAAAACATATCTGTCTGCCAACACAGGAGGCACACAAATGAAACAGCATATGTTGTTAAAAGTAAGAAAGTGTAAACACAGATATCGAAATATATGTTAATGCTGTCACATAATGCCTGATATAGGAATCAAAGCAGCAACAATGTAACCCAAAACAATCGTCAAATGCACAATGAGGATATGCTAACAGGTAGCAGAGGCACATGAACACAGAGAATGCAAATGAAACAAACCGCAGAAACATGCAGAGATAACACTATTGCGGAAGGTCCCCCTGCACTGGTTGGTGTGGATACAGTGCCTGTACACATATATCATGGTACATGGAATGCACAAATGAAGGAAGAAAATGGACACTCACACTGCCACACTCCAAATATAACGGGCAATGTGAATGTCGTTACCTCAGGGGATAAATAGGACTGTGCAGACATGCAATGCTAGGTTTGTAAATCAATGCAGAGTGTCACGTCTGTACAGTAAACAAACACAATAACCTGTATATAGAGATGGAAAGAAAGGTCGAACATGTTACAGTAACCCACAAAGAAGCCATATTGCCACATGCTGTGTTGCATCAACATAGTCAGTCACATGCACATGCACCGTGTAAGTTGAAACATGATACAGTGATGCCACACATGCACTGTAACACCCTTGGTGAGTGCAAACATTAATTCAAGATGTTGGTGTGCAGTAAAGTGGTGTGGTGGCAAATACTGTGTCATGTTCAAGTGGAGGGTAGGTGGACATGGACAAGAAGACCTCTCCATTGCTCCCCCCTGTGCCACACACATGGCTGTATGCTCGTGTTGAACCAAACAGATGAGCGTATCCTGTGTTCTATGTCACACACATGGGCAAAACACAACAACACAATGTCAGAAGGATGTGCAACATACAGCGACAAGGTCAGTCCCTGCTGCACACGTGGGGACCAGTACACAGTGTCCACAGTGCAAAGGGTGTCTGCAATCCAACAAGTCACGGTAAGACTGTCCTTGAAATCCTGGGCATGCATAGTCAAGTGTGAACGGGCTTTACGGAAGATGTCTGCATAGTGTATCGTCCCATGCCCAATTATGATCTTTTCCAGTGCCCAGTTATGACCTTCCACTTACAGTCAATGCAGGAGCACCCTCTGACTGGGCAGACACACAGCAGTAGCATCACAGCCAGCCGTACTGTTACATTCAGCACCACTGAGGCAGAGGCATAACAGCCTAGCTGTAGGACTGCACATGCAAACAGTAAGGATGGTTAATGGCACATGCTGGTGTCAGCACCATTGGCCTGGTTCTTCACTCTGCCAGTTTCTGGACATCATAATGCAGGTCCCTGCCATCCCAGATTGCCTAACAGTATGCAACTGCAGACATCATATAGGGCGATGCAAGAGCTCACCCTGGTAGAGGATGTCTTGCAAATGCATGGGCCACAGGTTAATCACCACAGCAGTTTTTTGGGCCTGTTGAAGGTGTCACCTGTTGTAAGATTGTCACTAGTTGTAGATCTTATCCTGGGGCCTGCTGCAACTGCCCAGCCTCCAGAAAAAATCATAGTCGCTAGCTATGAACATTTGGAGAACATTGACGTAAACAGATTTAATTTATTTATTTTATTTATTTATGTTCTCTTCTATACCACGCTATTCAAATCAGTGTGGTTTACATATAACAGAACCATATACAAGGCAGTCGGGCTGCATTGTATTTACAATGAACAGGAACTATAACTTGGACATAACTGGGCTAACTTTCTACAAAGTATACACACTAGTAACAGTCTGAACCTCCTAATATTTACGTGGAGTGGTGTTTGAGGGGTTAGCTGCAGGAGAGTGTGTTGGGTGTGTTGTTGGCAAAGTCTTGTAGCTTTGGGTGTCTGTTTGTGTGCTGTCTTACCGGTAGTACTGCAAGAATAGGTGGTGCTTCAGTGCCTTCCTAAATTTGGCTAGGTCAGTGCATGCTCTAATGGCTGTCAGGAGGGCATTCCAGCATCTGGGTGCATAAAGCATGAATGCTCTGTTGGATGTTGCATGGTTGCATTTTGTTATTGCATTGGGTGTTATCAGTTTGTTGACAGCTGCGAGTCTTCTGGATCTTGTTGGAGGTGTGGGGTGGTTTAGCCCAGTGATGGAGGTGGTCGATTGGTTGTTTATGGCCTTGAAGGTCATTACTAGGATCTTGAAAGCTAGTCTGCCATGGATTGGTAACCAGTGGAGCTGTTTCAGGATTGGTGTAATATGGTCTGTTCTAGATGCTCCATATAGAATTCTGGCAGCTGAGTTCATTGCCAGCTGGAGTGGGTTCAGTGCTACCTGTGTGTAGGATTGCATTAGCATAGTCGAAATGTGGGATTACGAGGGCTTGGTAGATTGTGCGGAAGTCATCAGGGTCCAGTAGCGGTCGCAGTGTCCGTATTTTGTGGTATATTGCCTTGACTGTGTTTCCTATGTGGGTTTTTAAGCCCAGCCGTTGGTCCAAAGTGACCCCTAGGTAGTGGATTGTGGATTTGGCAGTCAGCTCGGCATGCTTCACCTTTAAGATGGCTGGAGGGGTAAAACCTTGGTTCCTTGTGATGAAGAGAACATGTTTTGTTGTGGTTTATTTGGAGATTTTGGGTATGGAGCCAGTCGGCAACCGCGTCGAAGCAGCTCATTAGTGGGGAGAAGTCGGGCTGGTCCGTTGAGAAAGGCATGTATAGCAGTACGTTGTCTGCGTATACCTGGCAGGTGATGTTAAAAGAGCGGATCAGGGCACAGATGGGCTGCATGTATATGTTGAACATCAGTGCCGATAATGAAGAGCACTGCGGCACACCCTGTTTTTGTTGGAAGGGTTCTGAGGTTGAGGTGCCGGTTCTTATGTGCCATCTGTTGGTCAAGTAGGATTTCCACCAGCTTAGAACTGAGTCCTGTATTCCCTTTTCCTCGAGATGACCCAAATAGCAGCTCGTGGCTCACAGAGTCAAAGGCTGCTGCGATATCCAAGAAGATAAGGGCAAACCCTTGTTGGATGTCATTGATTCCAAGTACTATTGTATTGAAGAGGGTGGTAAGGAGGGTTTCGACGCCATGTTCTTCTCTGAATCCGTGCTGACATGGATCTAGCGGTGTGGACGTCTCTATATGGTGTTGAATTTGGTGTTGGACTACTTTTTCTATTATCTTGGCGAGAAGTGGGATGCTTGAAATTGGTCAGAAGGATTCGACCTTCAGGGGGTCTAGTTTGCTGTTTTTCAGCAGTGGCCTGATGGAGGCGTGTTTCAGTTTTTGTGGGAAAGAACCCAATGAGAAAGACAGATCCATGAGCTTGGTTAGGAACTGGCTGAGTTTGCTGCGTAGTTCTTTTATCCAGAACGCTGGACAAGGGTCATTTGGTGCGGTGGTGGTGTTGATGGAGGCAATGGTGTCTTCAATGTCCCTTTTTGACGGTGGTGAATTTGGCCAGTGGCGTTGGATGGGGGGATTGTGTAAGGTGGTGGGGCTTGTAGTCTTATTGGTTTGCTGAGATTTTTGAGTGGAGATAGTTGGCAAATTCCTGAGGTTGAGGCATGCTAGGTTGGTTTGGAGATGGTTCTTTTGTTAGGGACTTCACTATATTGAAGAGGTCATGTGGTTTGCTCAACGAATGTTTCAGAAGATCCGTGTGAAATTGCTTCCTTCTCTCCATTGTTGCTTCTCGGTGCTTTCTTAGGTGTAGGTTGTACGTACTCCGGGCTTCGGCAGAGCGTGACCGGCGCCATCTTATTTCTAGCTTACGTAGGTGGAGTAGTGACTCTCTCAGTTTAGTGGTATACCATGGGGCATACTCTCGTCTCCTTGGTGCTTTGTTCGTGGGTGAGAGCTGAGCGATGGCACTGAGGTTTTTGTCCCAGCTGGAGATCATTTCTTCCAAGTTGGGAGCTGTTGCGTTGAGAAGTGGAAGGGCTTTTTCCATGATTTCATCTTTGTGAAAAGGCCATAAGCGTCTTGCTGCTGCTTTGGGGGAGATGGTAGGCCTGCTGGCAATGTTATGGTTGTGGCATTGAACAGGCATTTGAAATCTTATCAGGCTATGGTCAGACCAGGGAACTGGGGTTATGACCATTGCAAAGTTGTGTGCTGCATCCGCGGCCATTTGTGGTGCGAAGACCAAGTCCAGTTTGTTTCCTTTAGTATGGGTAGGTGCGTTGACTAGTTGTGTGTATCCAAGCTCCTTGAGAGCTTCGAGGAAGGCTGTGGCATGGGTGTCCTGTAGGGCGGGCAGGTTGAAATCACCTAATAACCAGTTTGGGGGATGTTGACTACCAGCGATGCAGGCGAGGTCAATTATTTATGAGAGGTCATCTGGTGATGCCACTTGTGCTCGATAGAGTAGGTTAATGGAGCAATGCTTGTTGGTTATGCTAATTGTGTCCAGGTGGGCTGTGCTGGTGGAGTTGATTGGTTTAAACTGGCGCTCTGCTTTGGAGATGACAAGCACTCCTCCACCTCTCCGATTTGCTCTGTGACAGGTGTGAATTGAGAAGTTGGGTGGTAGCATCTGGTGGAGAAGGACCAGGTCATCATCAGATAGCCATGTCTCCCGTGACCATTAGAAAGTCCAAATCATGGAGGGTTATCAAATCGGAGGCAACTGTCCATTTTTTGCGGATTGAGCGAGCATTGATGAGGGCACATTTCAAACTGTGCGGGTGAGGTTGTTCCTCTGGGTGAGGCTTTGTGGTGTGTTGTAGTGAAATGTAGAGTATGTGGGGGTGGAGCCTGTGCTTGGCATCAGTAGAGGAGTGGTGAGGGTTATCAGACCATCTCCTCCCTGAGCTCCGTAAGACTGGTATATAGTTTCCACCTGGGTTAAGGGCAAGTGTTCTGCTGGGTAATCCAGCGAGAAAATAGATGGTAGCTATTGCTAGAATTAGGTGCACCATTCTGGCTGTTCTTACCGCAACTAGATAGGTCTGGCATGCTATCTGCTCTAATAAGAGCAGGTAAGCACCGTTAGCTCTGATAGCGGTAGGTAAATTCTGCTAGCTATCTGGTCTAGTATAGGCACGTATGTCAGTATCCAGTCAGGTCTGTTGCTGGCGGTAATATAGACACGCTCTCAGGTCTGGCACAGCATGTAAGTCAGGTACCTATCAGGTCAATGGCAAGCAGGTAATACAGGCACAGCATGTAAGTCAGGTACCTATCAGGTTAATAGCAAGTAGGTAATACAGGCACGCTCTCAGGTCTAGTACAGCATGTAAGTCAGGTACCTATCAGGTCAATAGCAGCATGTAATACAGGCGTGCTCTCAGGTTTAGTACGGCATGTAACACAAGTACCTATCAGATCTAGAGCAGGTAATACAGGCACTTTCTAGGTCTAGTACTGCACGTAAGTCAGGTATCTGGCAGGACTAGTATAGTCAGGTGTACGGGGTGTGCTGTTCATTCCTTCGGAGGTTGGTCTGTGTTATTAGCTCGGGGCTAACACCCTTTGGTTAATATAGCTTAGTAAACCTACTTACATGTGGTCTTGGTGAGTACGTGGCTTCTTGTGCGTTCACTCGGGGTACTCGGTGTCTATGTGTTGCCCTCAGGGATTGGCCACCGCCTAAGGGCCATGCCAAAGGGCCCTCTGGCAAGGCCCTCAGGTGCGGGCCCGTAAGGTGCGGGTGCACCCACTGGCGCTCTTTTTCAAATGGGGGTGCTTGGCCACGACTGGGCAGATGGAGGCTTCCGGTCTGGTCGGCGGTGGCGTGATCCGGCTCCAGTGGCTCTATCCCGGCTGGGAGAGCTCCTGCTGGGTCAGCGGCAGTGGGAGGGAGAGTTCCTTGTGCCCACTGGTGCTCTTTTCAAATGGGGGTGCTTGGCCCCGATTGGGCGGCTGGAGGCTTCTGGTCTGGTCGGCGTGGTGTGATCTGGCTCCAGCGACTCTATCCCGGCTGGGAGAGCTCCTGCTGGGTCAGCGTCAGTGGGCGGGAGAGTTCCTTATGCCCGCTGGTGCTCTTTTTCAAATGGGGGTGCTCGGCCAGGATTGGGTGGCTGGAGGCTTCCGGTCTGGTCGGCGGCAGCATGATCTGGCTCCAGCGGCTCTATCCCAGCTGGGAGAGCTCCTGCTGGGTCGGCGGCAGTGGGAGGGAACTGAGGGAACAGATTGGAACTGATGTGGATTCACTAGCATGTCCATACTGAGGCCCCTCTGTTCCCTACATATCACCATATCTTGGGTAGCTGTGAGTCATATACAGCATCAGAAAGCTGGCTCTGTGTAACAATAACACACCTGCAACTGAAAACTATAACAAACCACAAACCATGGCTGAATGCTCCGAGAGTGGTGTCAAGAGGGAGGTACAGAAGTGCTGGGGATGACATAGGGAGTGCAAGAGGTTTAGGGAGAGTGAGAAGGAAGGGGAGGAGGGCCAGGGCAGCAGATTGAGGAGGGTTGGTGCCATCCTGCATTGTTGAGATGAGATGGAAAAGAGTGGTGTGTGGGGTTGGAAATGGTGAGGAAGTGGCAGGGTATAGAAAGTGGAGGCACATAGCAGAGTGTATGGGCCAGGGAATGTTTGGTGCGGCAGTGAGGAGGCAGATGCTGAAGAGACATGGGCCATATGGGGTCCATAGGGGAAACACGGGTATCTGAGAAAGCAGATGCAGGGTCAAAGTGACAGCCATACTGTATGGGTACCCAGAAGACTTGCAAAGGCTAAGGACAATGTGGGGATGCTAGAGAGAGCTACTAAGTAGTGTTCTTAAGGTCACACATTCAGTGCCATAAACTAATGAGATCCTTATAGAGCTGCAATATATGTGCTGCCAGGGGTCACACATATGTCACAGGAGCTGTCAGCATTCTGTAGCACCTGGACATGGCCCGATCTGGGAGCATAACCATAATACCACATTGCCACAGGGGTGTGTGGGAATCTTGGTACAGAGTACCCAAAGGTATAACATTGGGCAAATATTGTGAATTGCCCCTGAGAATGGAAGCATATCCCCTGCTACAAGAGTGCTAAGGTCTGCTGTAAAAAGCTGTGCATGTGATTGCACTTTTGGGTGCTAATATGAATGTTAACCTCTCTTCCACAGTGAATTCGGGGCATGGGGACAATGGAGGCACTGAAGTGCCACTTCAGGATCATGCGACAACAGAGGCCTGACTTCATGCAGTGCTTCAGGGAGGAGGTCACTGCAAATGCAGGTAAGTGAGGCACATAGCATTCTCCACATGCCACCAGAAACGACAGCTATGATGGAATGGAAGGCCTGTTGTTGTTAAGTGCTGTCGAAACGGAGTCAACTCATGGCGACCCTCTGGATAGCTATCCTAAATTGTGTTCGGTCTTCAGTCAGGTGGCTCATTGTTGACAGACTGATACCCGTAGCTGCTGTTATTGTAACGATGAGAAATACACACCCAGCAGTATACAGTCCTCATATTGTCCTGCCTCAAATTGTCTGAATAGTGCCGAGTGATGCAGGATATAGCAGTCATGGGTGGACCCTGCAAACCTAGGGACCACATTCAGAATATGCATATTTGCATCACATACAACCTGAACATTCAGGAAATGGTAGTGTTTGCGGTTGCGGAACACTACCTCCCTGTCTCTGGGTGGGACCAGGGCAACATGTGTGCAATCAATAGCTCCCATCACGTGTGGTATCCCAGCAAATGCCTCAAAGGCCTGGTTCAGGGTACCCCACTGTTGCCTAGTGTTGGGAATGGCAATGTAATTGCCCACCTGGCTGATCATGGCACGCAGTACCTGGTGGAGACAGCGTGAGAAGGTTGGGCGGCTCATGCCACCCACTGCGG
This sequence comes from Ichthyophis bannanicus, assembly GCA_033557465.1. Lineage (NCBI taxonomy): Eukaryota > Metazoa > Chordata > Amphibia > Gymnophiona > Ichthyophiidae > Ichthyophis > Ichthyophis bannanicus. The sequence continues at coordinate 401,464,660 of CM066032.1, read as the reverse complement.
CCACAGATGACTGGAAACAGCCAGAGGCAAAGAAATGTAGGGCACCAAGGAGCTTGACCAAACCTGGTATGGCATGTGACCGACCAGTCAGGGGCTCGAGGTCAGGTCTTAGATCCTCATAGAGCTCCCTAATAGCCCCCGTGCTCAGGCGGTAGAGGGAGATGACCTGGTCCTCACGCATGCCCTGGAGCTGGGCCCTGGGCCTGTAGAGGCGAGGCTGGTGAGTCTGCAACTCTGCATGCCTCCTGTGCCGTGCCGGCACAGCTCCTGCCTGGACTGCCCCCACAGCTGCAGGTCTGTGTTGCAGTGGGACTAAACCCATGCCCTGTGCCTCAGTCCCATGGACACCATCTCCCCCGTCAGGCAACTGCAGCCCCTGATCACCTCTCACTGCACATGCAGCAACCACAAAGCCCGCCATAAACTCCACCCCCTCAACTCCTCAAACTCACTCAAACCCAGACACTCACCTCACCCACCAGTCACCAACCCAGCCACACAACTAACTCCACCAGCATTCACCAACCCATCCACTCTCCACACCAAACCTGCCTCTGACACTTCCCTTTCTTCACCAACAACCGACACCGCACACCTCATCTCCCTTGCCTACACAATCCCCTCAGCGTCTACCATGTGTGCATGTGTATTTATGTGTTTTTTACGTGTGCGCGTCCTTCCGCGTGTTGCGCATGCGCAGCAGTTGGTTTTTACATGTGCGCATCCTTGCGCACATTGTGCATGCGCAGCGGCACAAGCGTGGAGGCTGCGTGCATTGCACATGCGCAGGGGTGTGCAGAAGGTGCGTGCACGGGGACACCACATTGCACAGGCGCTCCGTGTGTGAGCATGAGAGGTGTGCATGTGCTGAGTGCCGTTACGCGCATGCAGCCGGCACTCATCACATGGTTCCCGGGCATACACCTTCTGCATCCCCTGCACGTGCGCAATGCGTGCAGCCTCTATACTCGTACTGCTGCGCATGCACAACGCGTGCAAGGATGCGCACACGTAAGAAAACACATAAATACACATGCACATGTGGTACATGCTGAGGGGTTTGTGTAGGCAACGGAGAAAGAAGGCGAGTTGTAGAGCAGGCAAGTGTGAGATCAGGATTATAGCAGGTGAGGAGAGGTGTGTTGTGGAGCAGGCGAGATAGAGTGAGAGGAGGGGAGGCTAGGAGCAAGAGAGAGAGACAGGAGGTGATCTGAGGAGCAGACGCAAGGGAGAGGAGGGGAGGTGAGGGGAGGTGCAGGCGTGAGATGGAGCAGAGGAATCGAGGGGCAGGGGAGGGGGAGTGGACGAAGAACAGGAGGTGTGAAGATATGTGACAGGGAGGGAGAGGGCACAGAGGGCAGTGAGATTGAGCAGCAGGACATGGCGGGGGGGAGGAGGGGGAGGCACATGTTCAGCGGGACCCAGAGCCGCCAGGGAGAGGTGGGCCTGTGATGGTGGCTGCAGGCCCATCGTGTGTGTCGCAGCCCATCCAGGGGCTACCCAGGTGCAAGCCGAGGAACGGAGGAGGGCTGTTAGATTCAGCCAGCAGGAAACAACATCTTGCTGGCCAGTGTTTTGGAGCGGTATGAGGTGCTCTACGGCTAGCTAAGCACAAGCATCACTGTGGGCACACACATACACGTGTGGGAGGAGATCCAGAAGGCCATAGCCCAGGCAGGGGGGCCAACCAGGGACCTGGATAGCCTTTGGAAAAGATTTAATGATATTAAGCGTGGTGTCCACGCACACATGGTGGTGGAGTGGCGACATGCCATGGGCACCGGAGGGAGTGGTCCCTTTGCCCCATCCCTGACACCCCTGGAGCAGGAACTTGCAGACCGTCTTGGACCCATCTACCTGCGTTGACTGCCTGAAGTGCTGGACACTGCCCATCCACAGGCAGGTAGGTCAGAGATATGTTACACATGTACAACTCACAGCCCAGTACATGCCAGCCATGGACGGGAAAGTGGGGGTCTATGTCCTGAGAACAAGTGTGTCCTAACACAGGCAACTGGGGTCCAAATATCCAACAAATCATGGCTGTGTAGGTACAGGGTGGGTGTGACAGGTACCTGGGGCTGCTTGCAAAACAGCCACAGTCCTGGACATCATAGAGCACTGCACAGGTGTACAGAACCGGGGGGGGGGCGGTCCTCCAGCCAGACGGAGTGCCACCCCCCCTTGACTAAGCATGAGTGGGCAGGATGACCGTACATACAGGGTGGCACAACACTCTCCACCCCATGAACCCAGCACATGCAGCAGCTACTCGTACATGGCATATAGGTCACACAGAACAACATACATCCGCAGCCAGGCACACACCACTATATGACAGGGGGACACAGACAGGAGGTACATACAATTAGGCCACAAAACATTGACCTGGGGAGACCCCCACACACCACCTATAGCAGCTATGACGTGTGTATGAGATTACCTGTCCAAAGACATATCCCAGACCAGTGACAGAGGAAGGGCTATCACACTGTGAGGGCAAAGTAGATGCAAACAAAACCCAATGACCACATCACAGAGATGTCCAACACATCACACTCTGTCATTGTCCAACATACAGTGTGGATCCCACACCCACCCTCACAAGACATTGGGGTGCACATTGCCGCAGCCGTATCAACTGCACCTAGCCAATACCCCACACCACCTGGGGCCATCATCTATACAGGTACTACAGTGCCACAGACATATTACCATGACCCCCACCCACGGTGCAACCACATGCCCAGCATCACTCCATCCATCCCCTGAATTAACCCACCACACACACTGAGTATGTGATAGCTGTCCACACACACCACACAGTGGCTACCAAAGCAGCAGACCCCACACACACGTCTGGCTTACCAGGACGAATGCTGCAACACCTGCCATCCATACCACTCAGGCCAATGCATACACATCGCTCACACACACTATGTGTTGTTGTTGTTAAGTGCCGTCGAGTCGGAGTCGACTCATGGCAACCCTCTGGATAGCTATCCTAAATTGTGTTCAGTCTTGAGTCAGGCGGCTCATTGTTGACAGACTGGCACCCATAGCTGCTGTTATTGTATCGATCCATCTCATTGCTGGCCTTCCTAATTTGGGTTGACCTTCTATCTTGCCAAGCATGATGTCTTTCTCTAATGAACTCTCTCTTCGCATGATGTGTCCAAAGTATGAAAGTCGAAGTCTTGTCATCTGAGCTTCCAAAGAAAGCTTAGGTTTGATCTCCTCTAGTACCGACTGGTTTGTTCTTCAGGCAGTCCATGGTATACACAGTATTCGCCACCAGCACCATAATTCAAAGGCATCAATTTTCTTCCTGTCTATCTTTTTCACTGTCCAGCTTTCACATCTATATAATGTTATTGAAAATACCATGGCTTGAACAAGTAGAATCTTTGTATGGAGAGAGACATCTCTGCTCTTGAGAATCTTATCTAGCTCTTTCATAGCCATTCTGCCAAGAGCAATGTGTCGTCTGATTTCTTGACTGCTTGTTGCTTCTTTATTGATAGTTGATCCAAGTAGATTAAAGTTATTCACAATTTCAATTTCTTCTCCTTCAACGATGAACCTCTTGATTATGCCAATTGTCATGATCTTTGTCTTCTTTACATTAAGGTGCAGGCCCATTTTGAGACTATGTTCTTTGATTGTGAGAAGCAAATGTTTCAGATCATCTTCACTTTCAGCCAGTAATGTGGTATCATCAGCATAGTGAAGGTTGTTGATGAGTCTTCCACCAATCTTCACACCTCTGTTGTCTTCATAAAATCCTGCTTTTCTGTTGATTTGTTCTGCATATAAATTAAACAGGTAGGGGGAAAGTATGCAGCCTTGCCTTACACCTTTGCTTATTTTAAACCATTCTGTTTCTCCTTGTTCCGTTCGAACTGTTGCTTCTTGATCAATGTACAGATTGTGCAAGAGTACGATCAGGTGTTCTGGCATACCCATGCTTCTTAATGTGGCCCAGAGTTTCTCATGGTTTACATAGTCAAAAGCCTTGCTATCGATAAAGCACAAATAGATATCTTTTTGGTATTCTTTAGTCTTTTCAAGGATCCATCTCACATCCGCAATGATGTCTCTCGTTCCTCGCCCTTTCCTGAACTCTGCTGGCACTTCAGGTAGTTCTTGTTCCAGGTATGGTTGTAGTCTCTTTTGAATAATCTTCAGTAGAATCTTGCTGGCATGTGGGATCAGAACGATTGTGCGATAATTTCCACAGTCAGTTGGATCACCTTTCTTTAGTATTGGTATAAACACAGATCTTTTCCAGTCAGTTGGCCATGATGTTGTCTTCCATATTTCTTGGCAGAGCCTTGTAAGTATGGTAACAGCTGCATCAGATTGCTGTAATACTTCTATGTGAATGCTATCAATGCCTGCTGCTTTGTTCTTTGATAAGGCTTTCAATGCTGCTTAAATTTCTTTTTTCATCACCAATGGTTCCCGATCATAAGGTACAGGTTGAAACGGCTGTTGGTCCACTTGATCTTTATCATATAAAAACTCTGTATATTCCTTCCACCTTATCTTGATCTTCTCAGCATCATTCAACATAGAACCTTGAGCATCTTGTAACATTCCAATTCGAGGCTGGAACTTTTTCTTTAACTCTTGTAGGTTTAGGAAAGCCGATCTTGTTCTTCCTCTAATAGTTTCTGCTTCTATTTCCTTGCATGCGTCGTTGTAGTACTTTTCTTTGCCCTGTCTTGTTGAACATTGGAAATCTCTGTTGAGTTCTGTTATTGTCTTTCTTTCTCCTCTGGCTTTAGCTTCTTTGCGTTTCTGGGCAATTTTCAGAGTTTTTTCCGTCATCCATTTTGGCCGTTTTTGCTTTTTTACCTTTTGTAGAGACTTCTCGCTTTCTTACAACACAACCTTCTTGGTGTCATTCCATAACTCTTCTAGAGCTCTGTCATTTGTATCTAAAGCAGCAAATCAATTTTGCAGGCAGTCTTTAAATTTCAGTGGTATATTCTCAAGGTCATATTTTGCTGCATTCATGAGTGGTTTGCTCTTTTTCAACTTTAGCTTGAGTTTGCATATTAGTAGTTGATGATCTGTACCACAGTCAGCTCCAGGTTTTGTCTTTGTTGATGTTATAGAACTTTTCCACCATTGACTTCCACAGATGTAGTCAATTTGATTTTTATACAATCCATTGGGTGAAGTCCATGTGTACAGTCATCGCTTGTGTTGATGGAAGAAGGTGTTTGAGATGACTAGATCGTTGGTCTTGCAGAGTTCTATCAGTCTTTCTCCAGCTTCATTTCTGTTGCCAAGTCCATATTTTCCAACCACTTTGCCTTCTTCTTTGTTGCCAACTTTTGCGTTCCAGTCACCCATGACTATCAGGATATCCTGTTTGCATGTTCTGTCAATTTCAGCTTGTACTTGTTCATAGAACTCTTCAATTTCATTCTCTTCTGCAGCTGTTGTTGGGGCATATACTTGAATTATAGTTGTGTTGATAGGCATTCCTCGTAGAAGAATAGAGATTAAGCGTTCACTGACTGCACTGTATTTCATTACAGTTCTTGCAAGTTTTTTCTTTATTATAAATGCAACACCATTTCTTCTTTGTCTTTCATTTCCAGCATAGTAGACCATGTGATCATCTGATGCAAAGTACCCGATGCCAGTCCATTTCAGTTTGCTGACACCCAACAGATCAAGTTGTACACGCTGCATTTCATTCTTGACCACCTCCAACTTCCCTGTATTCATGCTTCGTACGTTCCATGTTCCAATGCGTAAGACATTTTTACAGCTTGACTCTCATTTCATGTGCAGCTACATCAGCAGTCAGATGTCCCGAGGTCTTTGATCGAATCACTTCATAAATGCTGGCTTTACTCTGAAAAGTCTTCAGCTTTTCCCCAGTAGCTAGTTGAGTGCCTTCTGACCTGGGGGTCTCATCTTTGAGCACTATAGCACAACTTGATTTGTTGTAACTATCTATTGGGTTTTCATGGCAAGATACAGAAGTAGATTGCCGGGCCTTTCTTCCGCGCAGTTTAAGTTTGATGTTGTTGCCATTGTCATAGAAATGTGATTCTCCGCCGTCAACACTATCCCATTCTGCTGCTGCCCAGATGGGTGGTTTGTCTTGGTCTGGCACCTGGTCCATCTTGGGAGACCCTGCCAGTAGTTAAACTATCGATAGTTTAGCTCTCAGCATCACTGATGCACACAAGCCCTCACAGCACGACAAGCTGCAAACCAAGTGGAGCACACACACTATGACAGACCACAATCCCACTCAGGGCCCACACACGCACCCTAGCCACATGTAATGCTGAGCCCGCATCCAAGGTCACACGCACAGTGCATACCTAGTGCTGCATATAGTGGGGCCGCAAGTCTCAGGCCCATTCTCCCCAACATAAAAGCAAATGTGACAAAAATCCACCAGTGTGAGAGGCTGCTCCTCCCCCCCCCCCCCCGTCAGGTACAGAAAACTGTACGCACATGTGCTGTCTCCATTGTAGGTGCAGGAACAGCAGGTAGAGGCATACACCACATTGCTGTTGGTGGGGATGTACTACACAGGTGTAGATATCTGACCTGCACTAACTCATCCTTGCTGTGTACCCTGTTCTAACACCCATGTGACATCCAGGCCATGGAGGTATATGAGGAGGGGTATGTGCTGGCGCCAGAGGTTGCCGAGGGGCCAGAGGCCACCGAAGGGCCAGAGGCCGGTGAGTCCAGGGACGTGGACAGCACTGGCGGAGAGACCCCAGGAAACGTTGTGATGCCCGAGGCAGAGGACAGGACAGTGGATGCCGACGCACAAGTGGGGGCCAGTGGCAGCAGCACACGGGCTGTGGAGGACGCAGAGTCAGAGGGGAGTCACCACACAATGCATGCGCCGGGGACATCATGCACCCAACACACCAGCATGGATATCATCCTTGCAGAGCTGCAGGCTCATACTGCCTCAGCAAAGCACGATGCGGAAGGTGGGTAACAGAATACACAACAAGCCCCCTGGGGGTTGAAGTACCATCCACAATGACATTCCATGTGCCCCCTAATATTATGACACCATAGCACATAGTTCTGTATTTGTAGTGGGGGTGTGTGCCATGTGTATTCCCCCCCCCCCTTGTAGCATATGCCATCTGGTGTCATCATGCTAATGAGCTCATACATCCACCTACTATTCACCACAAAATACCCCATGGAGACGTACAGTGGTACACACCTATCCCAGATCACCTATACAGTTTACCCGTCGGACCCCTCTCCCTGGGTAGTGGTACGTAGCAAAGATAGTCAGGGTACTCAATACTGTGTGTCAGGTTTAGAGTGAACAGCGCCCCCCAGATATCTATCTGTGTGCCATGAATCCCCACATTATCCAACCTATCCCATACGACCAGTGCGCAGATACAGCAGTGACACACTGAAGTGCAACACAGTACCATGTGTCATATCTGTGATCTCCACGACCCCCAGCAAGATCATTTCCTAGCCTGTGGATGGATCATGGAACACACAGATGTAAACATGGTACTGTGTTACTAGCCATCACATACATGATTGGTCTGCGGACTTGTCTGTTGGGATACGCCAGACATGTGCATGAGCCATGGTGGGGGGCTGCAAGACATGTCTCACACATCACCTTGTGTCTCACCCACAGCCACTCGTCAGGTTCTGATGGGCATTCAGGAGGAGATGAGCCAGATGCGTGCTACAGCTGAGGTGATGGCAGCGATGCTATTGCGGATTGCAGATGCTCAAGAGGCCATGGCTGGGCGTTCCCAGCAGCCATCCCCAGCCCCAGAGGCAGCACCTGCAGAACCAGAACAACGGCATTGCTTGAACCGTGGTCGCCGTGGACATGGGTGGCCACGCAGGTCTTGATTGTGGGGAACAGGTCACTGTGTGCCAATAAAGATGACTAAACCTGATTGTATCTATGTGCATGTCTCCGGTGTTTGCAACTTTACTCCCCTGAGTACCCTGTCCCCCATATTGTCAACATGGTCACATGTGCCTCCCCATTTCCCTTAGGGGTGTGGTGCATGCACTACCACCAATCAATGCACAGACCTTATACCATGCCCTGTGTGCCATGATCCATGCCATGTGTGCACCCTTCTACCTATGCGTGGGGGTATACCCTACCTCTCCAGTTAAGCAGTAATATGTTTATGGTGGTACATGCATGTTTTACTCTCTCACACCCCATATCCTCTCCATTGCTCTACCCACATATGTGCCATTCCCTCTGACCCACACCAGGGCCTACGTGGCTGTTTAGCTGTAGATGTTTGTGTAAGACACAGACAGACATAGGTAACTAGCTACAGTCAGTTGTTCACTCTCCCCCTGTGCCTGTAGTGAGCTACTGCTCCCCCTCCAGACCAACATCCACCTGTCTTGGCCTCACCAGCTATCCCCCTGGGCAGCTCCTGGGTACAGCAGTCCATCTTATCCTTCCTGCCACATGCCTGCTGCTGTCCGTCCCCCCTATTCCCCTACGAGCATGGTGCATCAGATATGCTGCCTACACATCACAGGCAGCATGTGTCCATAGCTGGTGGTACACACAGCAGTGCGGTACATCACAGGGGGCACAAGGGGGCACTGACGGCTACACACATGGTCAGACACCACACATGAGTGTGGAGACGGTCCATGTATGTTACCAATGTCTAATACACATACACAAAGGGATGAACACACATGTCCCATGCTCACTTCAACAGTCTGTCTATAAGGAAAACACGTGACCAGTGTGATATATAATGTAACACCGAAAATCCACCCTATAGCTTTAAGACACAAAAAGCTGAAGAGTACGGCACAGACTCTGACAGAAAGGGAGAGAAAAAGCTTCCTAGTTGCTATAGGCAACCAGAGCAGGCTGAGGCACGAGACCTGAAGGCACGCCCAGCCAACAGACACTCCCCAAACACTGAGGGAAACACTCTGCACATGTGCAGGAAAACGCCCATAACTCTGCATAAGAAAGCAGGCAGGCAAGCAGAGTTAGTTCAGGAACGGGCCACAGCTCGGGAGCAGGCCAGAGTTCAGGAACGGGCCACAGCTCGGGAGCAGGCCAGAGTGCAGGAACGGGCCACAGTTCAGAAGCAGGCCAGAGAGCAGAATCCTTATTATGCTCGAGTCCAGGAGAGAGAGAATCCAGGAAGAGAGGCTGAATGTGATTCCTGTATGATTTCTGACGAAGGTTTTGAGGACACAGAAGCAGCAAGCTTTTGTGAAACCTGGCAGGTTAGAGAGAACCTAAAACCCTTCAACAAAAGGTCAGAGTATTTTCAGCCTAACCCTGTGTATTGTGAGGCCTGGAATAAGAAGCCAAGAAGGGCTGGGAGACAGAACAGGCAGTCATTCTCCAACCGTGAGTTTAACCACAGAAAACCCTTTGCTAATGAAAGCCAGAAGCTTTTAAGATATTCACATCCTTGTGAAAGAGATAGTGAACTGCTTCAGGATATTTGTATGCATGAAGAGCCTGAATGTTTGTATGTAAAGCCTGGCAGCAAACTGACAAGAACAAGGTTCAACAGAAAGACTGCAAAGCAGTTTTATCAAGGCTCAGATAATTATCTCCCTGACCAGGAAGAGAGTATTGAAGAGAGACCAGTCACTGGCTGGAGGAAGATACAAACTCTCTGCCAGAGGGAAGGCGAGGCAGGTGAGGAGCCCATGTGTATTGACCAAAACGAATGTTTATCTTATGATGAAAAGATGGACTGTTCTTTAGTGATTACTGAAGAGACCTCTCTACGCTGAGAGCAGATAAGCCTGCTAGAGAGAACAGGTCTGCACAGAGGAAACTGCCCAGGTGTTTACCTTGATTATATATATTTTGCTTTGTCATTTGATTTGTTAAGCAAGAAGCTACTTTTCTTTAACCATTTGTTTATGCCAGAAGTATGGCTATCTTTTGAGTTTGGAAGTTGTATCATTTTTGAAAATCCAGCAAAACCCCGGGAGGGGAATAAATCCTTGTTTAAACCTGACCCTCGACTTGCAACTACACTTTCTTTTTATAGAAAGGTCAGGGCCAGTAGTGCACTAAGCTAAATAACACTAGTTTAGCCTCTGCTGGTGACAATAACAAAACCTGTGCATTCACATCTATGGCTGATATTTAGAGTTGGACCCAAGCTGTGGCCTGAGTGACACGGCACCACAGGGCACGTGTGTGGCCGCCACTCTGCCCCTCAGACACTCTGGGGCCACCCATCAGGGGATGGCTACTGAGATGCACCCCCCATACCAGCTGCATTCTGCATGTGCATCTCGGCAGCCAGCCACTGAATAGCACCTGCAAGCCACCGCATGGTGCAGTCCTGTGCCCACTACCATTGCAGCACACCAAGCACTGCCACAGACAGGTCCCAGACACACCTGCCACCACATCCGCCCCAGGTGCCCGGAGTCTGAGTGGTGGCATGTGCGTGGGCCCCGACTGCAGCACATGGTGGTGTCACTGCACCTACAGGGCCATCCTCTCCCCCTCCACCCTCCCTGACACCTCCCCCCAACCTCGCCCTCCCCCTCCACACTCTCCTCCTCCTCCTCCTGCACATCATCCTCCCACCCATCCACCAGTGCACTGGAGCGACCCTCACCTTCCCCTCCCTCCCGCCCCACACCACCCTCCGCCCACTCCATTTCTGCAGAGTTGCCATCCTACGGCTCTGCCCTCCTTCCTCCTCATCCTCTTCCTCCATTGGCTGGGCTGGAGCTGCGGGTCCTCTTGTGTGTGTCCCGGATGTGGATGCATGTTCCCCAGCAGCAATGGCCTCTACTGGGGAAGACAGTCATTAGGACACCATCATGCCATTCCCACACCACATAAACATTGTGTGGCCACACACAGGCTGTTGGCCCATGGTGACATGCTGTACATCCCTGCAGTGGCCGCAAAACTCACCGTCATGTTCCTGTTGTGCCCTCCTTTGTAGGCGTTCCAGGACATCCAGGTAGTGCAGCCGCAACTCCCTTCCCTTCTTCTGAAGGTCCTCCACCTGGGGGGGAATGCAATGGGTGGGAACATCAGGGTGAGGATATCTCTGGTGGGTGGCCATCACATATCACACATCACTGCAGGCAGCTGAGTGTTGCTGCTGCTCTGGCCAGTGGGTCCTCTACTACCTGTTGGCAGCGCCGCATGCATGTGTGGCTATGGGTCTGCCCATGTGTGGGGTGCCAGCTACATGCACTGTGTGCTACCCCCTGGCCCCCTTACCCTGTTCCCACACCCTCCTTGCATGACATGGGTGCACCATGCCATGTGTGTGGTGGTCACGTTGGTCTCCAAAAGTGGGATTTCTAAACTCTCTGTATGCTGTGGCAGACACCTGTGTATTTTGCTCACCTACACACATCAGCCAACACACCCACCGTGGCACCATGAGCTCTCTAAGGAATATGTGCGATGTGTTCTGACCTCGCCCATGTGGGTGGGCCAGGCACATCAGCAGGGGCCACTACCATGACATCAGACCTACAACTCTACCTTTGTGGTCAGGACTTAGGCCTCCTGTGAATATGGCAGTTGTGGCCATATGCAACCGGAGCATACACAGAGCAACCTAGCTGAGCTATAGACCTATGTTATCCGGTCTAGGCCCTCCCGGGGGTCGGGCAGAACAGTGACACCCCAACAGCTGCAGGTATGCTGACACCAGCAGCTTTAACAGACCTCTGTGATCTGGTGTGGGTCTTCTGATGTTTGGGCTCAGCAGTGCAACAACAACAGATGCAGGTACCCTGACACCATGATGTCAAACAGACCACAGCAATCAAGTCTGGCTCTCCTGGGGGTAGGGTGGATGTAAACACATGAACTGTAGCACCTACCGTACCAACAGGATGTATAACTGACCTCTGTAATCAGATCAAGGCCTCCTGGGGGTAGGGTGGATTGGAACACAGAAACAGCAGCAAGTACCGTACCAACAGGATGTATAACTGACCTCTGTAGTCAGGTCTTGGTCTCCTGGGGGTAGGGTGGATATAAACACATGAACAGCAGCAACTTCCATACCTACAGGATTTAAGCCTGACCTCTGTAATCAGATCAAGGCCTCCTGGGGGTAGGGTGGATATAAACACATGAACAGCAGCAAGCACTGTACCAACAGCAGCAACTTTCATACCTACAGGATTTAAGCCTGACCTCTGTAATCAGATCAAGGCCTCCTTGGGGTAGGGTGGATATAACCACATGAACAGCAGCAAGTACCATACCAACAGGATTTAAGTCTGACCTCTGTAATCAGATCAAGGCCTCCTGGGGGTAGGGTGGATATGAACACATGAACAGCAGCAACTTCCATACCTACAGGATTTAAGCCTGACCTCTGTAATCAGATCAAGGCCTCCTGGGGGTAGGGTGGATATAACCACATGAACAGCAGCAAGCACCGTACCAACAGGATGTATAACTGACCTCTGTAATCAGATCAAGGCCTCCTAGGGGTAGGGTGGATATAAACACATGAACAGCAGCAAGCACTATACCAACAGGATGTATAACTGACCTCTGTAATCAGATCAAGGCCTCCTGGGGGTAGGGTGGATATAACCACATGAACAGCAGCAACTTCCATACCTACAGGATTTAAGCCTGACCTCTGTGAGCAGGTCATGGCCTCATGGGGATAAGGCATACTTGCACACAGCAGTATCCACATCTACTTTCAGCACTGCCTGCACTTACCTCACGTGGGTGGTCAGCAATCCGATTAAAGCGCCTAGTGATGCAGCGCCATGCCCTCCTGACGCGGTGGAGGTCTTACCTTCTAGATGAACCAGGGAATAACTTGGTCTGCTTTGAGCAGATCAGGTTTGCCAGCACTTTTAAATCATGCCTGGTGAAGGCTGGTTGACGTGAGTGCCTCTCCATATTCACGGAAGTGACTGGGTTGATGGCGCATGCACGCACACCACACATGCGTGATGCTGCTCACGGCGCGCACGACACACACGCTGCGTAAGCGCGGGGGGAGGGGCACGCACTAACACGCATTAATCCTAAGTTCATGACAGCGCAGTGTTAGAATGAATAAAGATGTGGCCCACTGGTTACTGCAATGACAGGGGAGGCAGAGGTCATGGGTTCAATTCTACAGTGGTGTTATGTAATAAGGCTGTCTGAGGCATTACCCTTTAATTTAAATCAGTGCTGTCTGAGGCATTTCCTTTTTAAATTTAAATTAGTGCTGCCAGCAAAAACACCCACAGTGCCGTAACCTACGGTGCTGCATAAGGCGCACTATAAGGCACCCCATAGGGCACATTATAAAGTGCACTGTTTGCCAAGGCACCTTACAATGTGCCCTATAGAGCGCTTTATAGGGCACATTATATAACACCTTCCTGGCTGGCTACAGAAAGACTGCAGGTCACCACACAAACTGTCTGCTGTGGTTACCAGGATAGGGTAAATCTACCCATACCCATGATGCACTGCATATGCAGATCAGCAGTCTACAGCTGATCACAAGATGGGATATGCACCCCCAGAGCACCCCGGCCTGGTAGGGGGAACTGACCGTGTGTATTACTGGCACAGAGTAGCTACAGACCGTGACATTGTGCAGGTCCTGTGCTCACCCTGAGGGTGAGGTGGGGTGCCCCGCACTAGGTCCGCAGCACCTGGCTTGGCTGAGATAGGTTGTGCTGCAGGTCCCCATCAGTACCAGTGTGTGATAGGTAGCCCTTGCAGACACACCTTGAATACACCTGTGTCCATCTCTATTTCCCAGTCACGTCTAGCCCTTGTGGACTATGGTGCACCCACAATAGTGCATATCCTGTGTGGGTGCCATGGTTACGTGTTACAGGTGAAGGGGGCTGTTTGGACCCAAAAGCAGATTATGTAGTGCCCGTCAACCAGCTCTCTGTGGTTCACGGTGGGGGAACAGGATCCCCCACCAACAGATCCATATTCTACATCGCTGCAATGGTGGCAGTAGAGGGGACCATCAACTCCATTCCTGCTGGGGAACAGGCACCCTAAAGGGCAATCAATGGAGATCTGTACACATCAATAAGGCAATGGCAGGCAGGCAGACAGCCAGAATGCTGGAGCAGCTCAGCTGCCCCCCACCACTGTCTGACATTCACAAACAGAAAGAACAATCAGTCTCCACCCGCTGCACCCTGCAAGGTTTTCCAGCCATACACATGCTAACTGCAGATAGTCTGCTAGCTAGGATATAGTGCATGTTCCTGGAGGAACTGTGCGCACCCAAAAATGGGATGCGAGCACACACACCAAGCAGCTATGTCAGATTGGGCCCCAGAAAAAGATACCCATAAATAACACCAGAGAGAAAAAATGTATAGCACTATGGGGGAACCTAGCCATGCCGTGGTCACTGCTCAGTGAGGGTGAGAGTGACCTCCCAGCATGACATGCTGTGGCCACCCTGACCGTGCAGGTGGTGGTCGGCCACTACAATGTCCCAGCCATTGCCCTATCCCCTGTGCAGATGCACCCTGCCCAGGCCATCCTGTCCGGCCCATACCCACACTACCTTGCTCCTCATTAAGCACATTGGCAGGCTAACACTGGAAACAGTGCAAGCAGTGTGGGCTCAGAAAGGTATAGGCAGCCACAACACACTGGATAGACAGACACACACTCCCACACCTATGTCAGCATTGTGCAAATATAGAGGTTTTTGGCAGCCCTGGCCACCGCACCAGTCCTAGGCACAGTACAGGCATGGCTATGGTACGCAATACTGTTGGGGGTCACTCCCCGGGGTAGTAAACACTGTCAGAAACCAGAACTGAAACACACTCCACAGACATCTGAAAGGTTGCTATGATGCAGCTCAATCAGCAAATTGTGCTAAACTTAGGAATTGCTATCTGCCATTAATCATAGCAACCTTTTGTTATATGTGTAACGTATTCCCAGGTTTAGGGCGGCATTGCTAAGTATGCAAGTGCTAGTATTCGGAGATGCTGCTGCACGCAGGGCCCAACATCCTGCCTCTCCATGAGGCTTTGGATAATGGAGCCTGTGGGTGCGGGTGTTTCTGCCCCTGTTGGCCGCTGCTCTAGGGCAGAGGTTCCCAACTCCGGTCCTGGTGGGCCAAACACTGTTCGGGTTTTCATGCTGTCCCTAATGAATATGCATGAGATACATTTGCATACCATGGGGGCGGCGCATAGAAATGCTGTACAGGCATATTTATTAGAGACAGCATGAAACCTGAATAGTTTTTGGCCTTCCAGGACTGCATTTGGGAAACTCTGCTCTAGATATTGCACATGTTTATGGTGTCTGTGCTCTGTAGGGTAAAATATAGGCGTTTCAGGCATGTTTATGTTATCTGCAATAAAGGTTCCCTCTTTATTACCACGGTTTAGTACTGGGTAAAATATGGGGACAGGGTTGGCAGGAGCCACAGCTGGGCCTTGAACCTGTGACTTTCTGCTCCTGAACACACTGGCTGTGTATACCGCACCACACTGTTGCCACAGAGACAGTTCATTCCCTGGGGATACCATGACTTATCGTCAGACAGGGCCTGTCTGTTGCAGTGCATGGCACCCATCTAAACAGAGCTAGGCCATGGTCTGCTGTGGGCAGCTGCCACTGCCCCCTCCACCAGCAGTACCCCACCAGTACCGCAGTATTTAAGGTGGATATAGACAGAAAAGGTTTTACCTACTTATTTGAAGCTTAAAACATATGTAGTATATATCAACCAATATTTGAGGCACAAAGATGCCTTACTGTCCAGCAGGACTCCAGGGTCCCTAACAAGATTTTTGGAGAAGCCAACAACATCCTCCATCATCAACTTTTCCAGCAACTTAGTGCAATCAACATTCCCAAAAGTCAACATCTCAGTCTTCTGTGTGTTAATAACTAACAGACTTCACACACTATGCCACAACCCTCGTCAAACACTAGATAACCACAGGTATAACTTCCCATGGACAAGGCAACAACAGAACCACAATTTGTATATCATCCACAAAGGCAAAGAAAGAAAACACATGTGAATGAACTACAAAGTATCCGATGGAAGGAGGAAGATAGAACCAAGTCTTGGGGAACCCTAGACAATATCCTATTTGCCTTAATGCTAAAGTTTCTACAAACAAGAAAAGTTGTAAGCCAAGTGAGTATCTTATATCCCTCCAGTCCCACTCCCTTATGCCTTTCCACTAAAATCTAATAATCCACAAAATCAAAAGATGAGGATACCTTCCAAGGAAATCAACAATACTGCCTCTTTTCTATCCAGTTGCTTATATATCATATTCATCACCACTGTCAAAAGAAATTCTATCCCTGACCCTCCTCGCAAAACCTGTTTGCCCTACATATAATAGGTCTTTCTTCTCCAAAACTACCTCAGTCTGAAGAGCCACCTCTTTTTCCATAATCTTAACTACCACTGGCAAGTTAGAGATTGATCTAAAGCTAGCAGAATCTATCAAATTCCACCACTTTTTTTTAGCACAAACACAACTGTAGAGTCCTTCAACAATATTAATACATGTCTTGCACAGGGATACATACACAATGTCCTTCAACCACAAAAAAATTACATCAGGTCATTGTTTCAGCAAATATGTCAGCACAGGATTTACAAGGGAATATGCTAAGTGCAAAAATCTCAATTACCACAAGCTATTTTAACTTACCAAAGCAAAGTTGTGTTGACTTATGAATTTACAATGCCCACCTTTAATAAAGCTTTCCCACTCATGAAAAAGTTTTTAAATTTAAAGTTTGAAACAAGCTGTAAAAATGTCCGTAAATCCATCAAAAAGTCCAAAGGAACCAAAGTTTTTTCCATGCACATTTCAACTGCATTTGTTTTTTATGGACTGTACTTATAACCCATGATTATATGAGCAGAGAATTTATTGACTGCAAATGGTTTATCTGTAATTAAACAATTTTATTTCTATTTTATAACTACTTTACCAGTCTTTGGGGCATGTTTACTAAAGCATGCTACCCAGGTACCATGGGGATAGTGCGTGTTTTTGAAGCTGCACTAAATTAAAACACTGGGCCCTGTGCTGAAAAGCATCCACTACGAAGGCAGCATGTGGATCTTGAAAAACCACACTGCTAGTGCTTGGCAGGGAACATCTGCCGCCAGCACAATGGGTGGCCATAGTGGTTCCCCATGCTGGTATTAACATTGTGAGCTATGCTAAATTCAGGGGAATGGCTGTCTTCTCTTCCTTGCAGCAAGTGCAGTGCCCTGCAAAAGAAATGCAGCCCAAACTCGTATTGCTAGTGTGGGGTTTAGTAAACATGTCCCTTTAGCTAATTAGTTACACAAAAATACATATTACAGTTTGGCAGCATGGGAAAGAAACAGCAGTTATAGGGCAGGAAATACCAACCTTATAGCTGTAGACTGTATTTTCCTTTTGCATGTCTTCCAGTCATCGAGATGGGACTGATTTAACATAGGGAATTTTGCCAAAATAGGAAGCAATCACAGCCTGTAGATACTTAATCCCAGAAAGATGACATTGCATTTCAACCAAAAGCATAAACTCTCAAAAAATTGTTTTAGACTGTCAACCTGAAACAAAATACAACATGATACTGGATACTTTTTCTGATCGGGACTCTCGCCAGTTACTTGACAGTTCAGACATTCCAATAAATCCCATATTTATGGAATTTTGAAGGCATATCCTCTAATTCATTTTCCAACATGAAAGCAAGAAAAAGTGGTTCATAATATTGCTGGAAAAATAACAAATGCTGAACTGCTAAGTAGTTTTATTACATTAAAATAATTTATCTTGCTTGATACAGTGGTTTCTTTTTTCTTTTAGTGGCATTAGTGATCAAATGATTGCTTTTACTTTTAAACAGCAATTAGTTTCATGCTTTCTCAGAGCAAATGAAATAAAGCACATAAATACCAAAGAGGGGTTCCAGAAACTTTCATTATAATATGTACTGGGGTGCTGAATAATAATAAGTCAAGACAACCTCAAGACCCCAGTCAAACTGCATAGTTTAATAATACTCCAAAAATACTACTACAAGCAGAAAGTATATTTTGGACTGTTATATTGCATATTAGTAACTAGCCCCCTAAGTTTTTTACACAGGTTTCCCTTCTTAATTGTTATCTCTTGTTATCCCTCAGAATTCAACCTGTTCATTACGTACCAGTCATGAAAAACATCTCTCTGTGCCCTCTCTTTACTGTTCAAGGTTTGAATCTACATTGTTTTCAGCTTTCTTTTACAGAGCTTCCACTTGTGAAATGATTTACTTCCGGCCGTGTGGAATGAGTCTAGTAAACATTTTGTGCAGCTCTGAACACTCAATTAGTTTTCTTTGGCATTTGACGATGATATTTAATCTCTGATGACTGTCATGGTGTCTGAAACCTTCACCTTTTGACTTTTGTCTTGTCTAACCTTTTCATTACTGTTTTCTCTTTCCTATAGAATGCTGGTTTTATGATTTTTCTATGTTTTTAATTGTAAACTGCCTTGATTATTTGAAAAGTGGTATATTAAGCTTCCCAAAATAATTTATTTATTTATTTATTTATTTACATTCTCTTATTTACCGCGCTATTCTGCATCAGTGCGGTTTACATTGAACAAACTGAAATTACATTGAACAGGGCATTATAACTTGGAGATAACTATTTTACAGGGAACATGGGCTATGGAGGGTTAAGTGGCTTGCCCAAGACCACAAGGAGCACCTGTGGGACTAGAAACCCCAGTCCTTCCGGCCCAAGGTTGCTGTCCTCTAGCGGGATTTGATAAACAATATATTTTACTATTGTATATCACTGAGATATATTTTTATGATTCTGCGGTACATCAAGATTAAAAAACATAAACATATTCCAACCGATTACACCGCATTCCTTCACAAATAGTTAAACTGAACTAAATTAAATATATCCACTCCACCTGCATAATCAACCCATAGGGAACAACGATTTTTAAAGAGAAAATTGAATACTGTTCCTTATAGTTCAACAAACACACCGGGTCCCTTGGTCAAATTGTTGCTCACTTGCCATTTTAAATTCTGTAATGTGTGTCTGTTTATACAGTCTTCAAGTATTGGGGCTGGTAATGATCTACAGTATATTTAATTAGCCATGGTGTCGAAAATGATAAGATTTTGCAGGGTTTTAATTCACCTCATTAATGAATATGGACAGATGACCAGAAACACCACAAACATGGAATTGCAGGAAGTCAATAACTAGGCTGAAAATATATGATCATCCCTTGAAATTTTCCAACCTTCGCCTTGCCATGTCTATGCACAATAACTGCACTTTCCATAACCACAATGGCCAATAATAGATTCTTCAACTCGTTGGTCAGGACCAACTAATGTAGATTTAGGGAGGCAGTTGCTAACATGTGTTAAGGAAATATTGCATGATATCTACTCCTTAACATGTGCTAAATGGAAATATCATACATTATTTTACCTCAATACATGTTAGTTTAAAGCAACACGTGTTGCAAAATAATGAGATACAAAGCATGTAAAATGCATACAAAATACATCAACATTAAGCAAATCAACTAATGTGCTACTTTGCCCTTCTGATGGTGGCATCTGGACCATCCTACCACTATATACACCCTTTACCCCTCTTCTGGTGTCCCTGGGAAGTTTGTGACCTCTTGATGGCTAGGAGTACTGTTACAAATGCCTGCCATCAAGTTTTAAGCAGGTTTGATTGAAAATAGATGGCAAGCCTCATTGTGGCATCGTAAAATAGTATTCTCCAAAAACTTTAAGTGGGTTGATGAATGGAACAAACACAGAAATGTTTCAGTTCCCAAAGACGAACCAAACTAGTATATTTGGTTGAATAAAAATGAGCACAAATCTTTGGCATACACCTGCTTAGAATTTAGCATGCTTGGTACCTTAATAGTCATGATGAAGTTTATTGCAAAGGCCTCAAAATGATTGGAATCAAAAAAATAAACTTTTATTTTCATGCAGAAATCATGTAGCTTCTCATAGAGAGCGTAACAAAACATGAATTATTGTTTTTAATATCTCATCTAGTGATATTTCTTGGATGAGCATTACATAATAAGTGAATTTCCAATATGTACAATACATAATAATTTTAAATGCATTGATCTATTGTGCTTGGCTCAATTTTACCTTTGTTTTATGTCTACATGAAAGGAATTGTCACCGTTATGTATGTTGATCCACAGATTAGAAAGTGAATATAGGAAACAAAAGCTGTATGTCTCTTGTTGTAATTAAAAAATGTATGGACAGATATAAACTTTCAAAATTGCACATTTAGGTGACATACTTTAAATTAAATCCTGTATGCTGTACAGAATAGGAAACCAAAAAAGTGGGTACAAGGACTGGCGGATTTCAGGTTTATTTAAAACCCCTTTTATTAAACCCCTTTAATATATGAAATCTGCTAGTCCCTGTACCCGCTTTTTTAGTTTCCAGTCGCAATCTGCAGGTACTTTGTTGCTCTGTTTGGTCTGCTATACAGAATAGAGCATGAACTGAAATGGGTGGATTTCATGAGGCTTGCAACTATTTGAAAGCAACAGTAAAAACAACCAAATCCAGGAAACCGACATCAAATTATGGCACTACAATCCCTTGTAGTGATGAGGGAAAGAATTCAAAGAGCTGGTCAAAGACAGATGGCTCTCATTTTTCTGAGAATTTGTGCCCTGCATATAGTTTTAATATATGAAAATTAACACATGGCTCGACTGAGCTGTTTTCACACCACCCCTTCAAACAATACCAGGAATTAAAGAAATAGACTATTAATTAGCATGATTCCCATAATATCAGGTCAAAGGGCATGTAGACCAGGCAGAGGATCATGGTATCAATTATCCAGCTGTCATTTCAGATTTGATCATTGAAGGAAAGGGTATCACCTGAAGATCGGTTTTCTTTTATGTACCAAGAAAGATACTTTCTGCATTTTGATCTTTAAAAATTGTTCATCCACTTGTATTCCATGGACTCTGTCCCTGATGTTTTGGCCAAGGAGGGGTAATATTGAGTCCATGGTGATCAACATTTCTTTTAAATACCTGCCGCTCTATTCAGCAGCACCATCCGAACTCTAAAGGAAAGTAAAGGATTATAGTAATTGGTATGGAAGGACAGACTGGATAGGCCATATGGCCTTTTCCTGCCATCATGTTTCTATGTTTCTAGTGGGCGCTGTTGAATATCTAGATCAGTGGATCTCAACCCAGTCCTCTGGGGCCCCCAGGCCAGTCAGGTTTTCAGGATGTCCACAATGAATATGCATGAGACTTCATGCACTCCATTGTATGAGGATCGATCTCATGCATATTCATTGTGGATATCCTGAAAACCTGACTGGCCTGGGGGTCCCAGAGGACTGGGTTGAGAACCACTGATCTAGATTGTATAGCCACTATTGTCAGATGTGTTCAGTGCTGCTGCATAGCTGGATTATGTGGCACTATTCAGGGAATACAAAAAAAGAGCACGAAGCCCTCACAGCTAGAAGACACCAACACAAGAAGCGAGAGGCGTACGGAGGTCACAGATGCCTTTATTAATTCAGCCCCAACGCATTTCGGCAAACACCTTCCTCAGGGGGTATGCAGGTATGCACTCTGTGAGAATCTTTTGAGAGAACGCTAATGTGCAATTGTATCTCTGTGCTTGAGATCAATCCAGTAGTGACTTTTTCCGATGAAGCAAGCCTCAGACAATATCAGGCCAGAGTTTGAGCATGTGACTTTAGAGACCAGAGGCCACAGTCATTGAGCTTAGGTTCTGTCATTAAGACTGCAAGCAGCAAAAGGGGAAGCCCCGCCCCTCCCATCCCCCAAGAGGAGCCCATTAGATCAGCAAGAGATGTGTCTTATGAGTCACTATATATAAGGAAGCCTAACCAGACACATCTTTGAGGGATCAATAGTTTTTGGTTGGTCTGTCCTGTGCCTACTGCCAACCCAACCAATAAGTGTTTCTTATTCCTCTTCTTTCCAAGATCTCCTACTTTTTCTCCACACTGGTTCCTGTTCCTGCTCTACCATAACAATCTGCTCCAGTCCTATCATTACTTCCTCACCTGGTTCCTGAATCTGCCTGATTTCTGCACTGTTCTACCTTGCTGTGGTCTAGCCACTCTACTACACTCCTGGCCAGGATAGTCCTGAGCAAATTCTCCAGATAATCACCAACCTTATCAGGATAGTGGAAATTTTCAGCCTCTATATGGATAAATTATCTGGATAGCACTTAGGACAGCTTTTCACCTGTCCTAAGCTACCTTGGTAATATATCAGGAGAGCGGCTGAAAATCATCACTTTCCAGATTTCTTTTCTCCACTCTTGGAGCACCCCCACGCTATCCAGATAAGGACGAGGCAGTATTTGGTGATATAGAGCAGCACTCTCTGGATAGTGCTGCTGAATATTGGCCTCCATTGAATTTATCCAAGAAGCAGGTGCTGTTTTTAAATATTGGCTCTAGCGTTGATACCCTAATCAGCCTAGATATGTTCTGTTGTCTTTAAAGATTTTCTGTATACTCTCTTAAGTAGGAGATTTCACAAATGGCAAAGCCTAATGGGGTTTTCTTTAATAAAGTCTTAGATATTTTTGTTATTCCTTGGGCTTCTAGTTTCATTTAAAAAATATGGGAGATCAATTCATCCTCAGAGTTTTCTGGCCTCTCTTAATGCATAGTAGCACCATACTAGGTGTTTATTACAAATTTGGTTGGTTTGGGTATCTAAAAATGAAAAGTACATGTAAATTGTATTACTCAACTCAAAAACTATGTCCATCTTAACACAATTTATTGATGATTCTACCACCATCAAGATTTAGGGGTATGTTTACTAAACCGTCTTAATGTTACCAGCGTTAGTTGCAGCCTTACTATGACAAATGCCATATAAGGTAGTGGGCGTTCTGGTCTTAAGGTAGCATTTTGGGTTATCACGCGATAGAGGGAGCTGTGGCACGTTAACACGCGTTAGCCTTAATTAGGCGCTCTGACCTGCAAGCACAGCAACAGAGGTGTAGTACAATGGTTAATACATTGACTGATGAAACAAGGGTCATGAGTTTGATCCCCCAGTAGGCTTAATAAGTAAGGCTGTCTGAGCCATTACCCTTTACTTTAAATCAGTGCTGTCTGAGGCATTTTCTTTTTTAATTTAAATCAGTGCTGCCAGCAAACACACCCTCACAGTGCCGTAACCTAAGGCGCCCTATAAGGCACTCCAGAGGGCACATTATAAAGTGCACTTTCCGCCAAGGCACCTTATAATGTTCCCTATAGGGTGCCTTATAGGGCACCTTATGAGGCACCTTAAGGTTGCAGCACTGTGAGGGTGTTTTTGCTGGCAGCACTAATTTAAATTAAAAAAGGAAATGCCTCAGACAGCCCTATCAAATAACACTACTATGGGATCAAACCCATGACCTCTACCTCCACAGTCTGTGAAGTAACCAGTGGGCTACATCTCTATAGATAACAAACCCCTGGCTGGCTACAGAAGGACTGCAGGTCACCACACAAACTGTCTGCTGTGGTTACCAAGATAGGGTTAACCCACCCATACCCATGATGCACTGCACATGCAGATCAGCAGTCTACAGATGATCACAAGATGGGGTATGCACCCCCACAGCACCTTGGCCTGGTAGGGGGAACTGATCGTGTGTGTTACTCGCACAGAGTAGCTACAGACCGACAAATTGTGGGGGTACTGTGTTCACCCTGAGGGCGAAGTGGGGCGACCAGCACCAGGTCCGCAGCACCTGGCTTAGCTGAGATAGACTATGCTGCAGTTTGCCATCAGTGCCAGTGTGTGATAGGTGGTCCTTGCAGACACCCCTAGGATACATCTGTGTCCATCTGTATTTCCCAGTCACGTCTAACCCTTGTGGACTATGATGCACCCAGAATAGTGCATATTCTGTGTAGATGCTAGGGTCACATGATTTAAGTGAATAGGTGGATTATGTAGCACCACCACCACCATTCTGGGGCTCAGGGTGGGGGACAGGATCTCCTACCAACAGATCCACATTCTACATCCCTGCAATGGTGGCAGTAGAGCAGGGGTTCTCAACCCAGTCCTCGGAACCCACCTAGCCAGTCGGGTTTTCAGGATAACCACAATGAATATGCATGGGAGAGATTTGCATATAATGGAGGCAGTGTATGCAAATCTCTGTCATACATATTCATTGCGGTTATCCTGAAAACCCAGCTGGCTAGGTGGGTCCCGAGGACAGGGTTGAGAACCCCTGCAGTAGAGGGAACCATCAACCCCAGTCCTGCTGGGGAACAGGTATTATTTATTTATTTTTATTATTTATTACAATTTCTTATATACCGCGCTATTCGGTATCAGCGCGGTTTACATTATAACATAACGACCATAACAACAAGCTGTCTGGTTTTACATCAAACAGGAGTGCAAACTTGGATAACAGGGGTTAACAATATACATGAGATATTTACATGGAACAAGGTTAGGTACAAGTCACATAACGAATGTAAGGGTCTTTCTAGGGTGGGTCAATTCTTCAGAGGGATATCTAGGTTCAATTGCTGGTTGGGTAAAATTGGTGTTAACAATATACATGAGATATTTACATGGAACAAAGGTTAGGTACAAGTCACATAACGAATGTAAGGGTCTTTCTAGAGTGGGTCATTTCTTCAGAGGGATATCTAGGTTCAATTGCTGGTTGGGTAATATTGGAGGAAAAGGTGGGATTTGAGTGCCTTCCTAAACTGATATAGGTCGGCAATGGCCCTAATGTCAGGGGGTAGAGCATTCCAGTATTTGGGGACATAGAAAATGAACGCCCTGTTTGTGGTTGTCATGTTGCACTTTGTCATTGCCTTTGGGGTTGTTAATAGGTTTACGGCTGTTGCTCTTCTGGATATGTTGGGGGGGACCATGTGAATAAGATCTGTGAGTGAGGATGATGAAATACCTTTGATTGCCTTGAATGATAGGAGTAGGGTTTTAAAGATGATCCTCCCATGGATAGGTAGCCAGTGAAGCTGTTTGAGGTACCCTACAGGACAGTCAATGCAGATCTGTACGCATCCATAAAGCAATGGCAGAGAGACAGTAGGCCTAGAAATGCTCAGATGCCCTCCACATTCTCCAGCAGAAAGCACAGTGAGTCTCCAGCCGCTGCACCCTGCAAGGTGTTCCAGCCATACACACACTAACTGCAGACAATCTGCTAACTAGTCCATAGTGCATGTTCCTGGAGAAGATGTGTGCACCCAAAACTGGGATGTGAGCACACACACCAAGCAGATAAGTCAGTGATTGGGCCCCAGAAAAGAGAACCCATAAATATCACTTGAGAGAAATACTATATAACACTATGGGGGAACCTAGCCATACTGTGGTCACTGCTCAGTCAGGGTGAGAGTGACCTCCCAGCAGGACATTCTGTGACCACCCTGTCCGTGCAGGTGGTGGCCGGGCACAACAATGTCCCTTGCCATTGCCCTATGCCCTGTGTAGAGGCATCCTGCCCAGGCCACATAAGAACATAAGATATACCATACTGGGTCAGACCAAGGAACATCAAGCCCAGTATCCTGTTTCCAACAGTGGCCAATCTAGGTCATACGTACCTAGCAGTATCCCCAAAAGACACAGGTTCCACAATGCTTGTACTGGGTCAAGCATTGATATCCTGGGTCCCTTTTTAATAATGGTTTATAGACCTTTCCTCCAGGAACTTGTCCAACCCTTTTTTAAACCCAGCTATACTAACAGCCTTTACTACATCCTCCGGTAACAAATTCCAGAGTTTGATTACACGTTGAGTGAAAAAATATTTTCTTTTATTAGTCCTAAGTAGTTTACCCTGTAGCTTCATTGCATGCCCCCTAGTCTTTCTATATTCTGATAATGTAAACAATCGATCTACGTTTACCGGCTCCACTCCGTTCATTAATTTATAGACTTCTATCATATTTCCCCTCAGCCATCTCTTTTCCAGGTTAAAGAGCCCTAACCTTTTTAGCCTTTCTTCATAGGAGTATCCTTCCATCCCCTTTACCATTTTGGTGGCTCTTCTCTGAACCTTTTCTAATAACGCTATATCCTTTTTAAGATACGGTGACCAGAATTGCACACAATATTCAAGGTGCGGTCTCACCATGGAACAATATGGAAGCATTACAATATCTTTTGTTTTATTTTCCATTCCTTTCCTTATGATACCTAGCATTCTATTTGCTCTCTTGGCCGCTGCTGCACACTGGGCCAAGGGTTTTAACATGTTATCCACAATGACGCCTAAATCTTTTTCCTGTGTGGTGGTTCCCAATGTGGAACCTTGCATCGTGTAACCATAGTTTGGGTTGTTCTTCCCCAGGTGCATAACTTTGCACTTGTCCACATTAAATTTCATCTGTCATTTTGATGCCCAGTCTACCAACTTATCAAGATCCTCTTGCAATTTTCCACAATCCTCTTGGGTTTTAACAACTTTAAATAGTTTTGTGTGATCTGCAAATTTGAAAGCCTCATTCGTTATTCCACTTTCCAGGTCATTTATGAATATGTCAAAAAGCAGTGAACCCAGCACAGATCCCTGGGGTACACCACTATTCACCTTTCTCCATTGGGAAAATTGGCCATTTAGCCCAACCCTCTGCTTTCTATCTTTTAACCAGTTCCTGATCCACAGTAGTACACTGCCTCCTATCCCATGACTCTTTAGTTTTGCCAAAAGTCTCTGATGAGGGACCTTGTCAAAGGCTTTCTGAAAGTCCAGATACACTATATCAACTGACTCACCTTTGTCCACCTGTTTATTCACACCTTCAAAAAAACATAACAGATTAGTAAGACAAGATCTTCCTTGTCTACAGCCATGTTGGCTGTCTCCCATTAGTCCATCAAAACAGTATATCATCACTTTTCAGAGCTTCATAAACTCCACAGTAACCACAAATATATCAGCTCTATTGTTCACCTTTGAAATTGTAACTTTGCCACAATCCGCTTTGGGTTAATAACCCTTGAATATAGTAACTCTTTAATATAGCAACTGGGTCTCCGACTAGAACAAGGCAGTTTATCTAAACTTAGATTCATTGTTTAGAATGTGTGCCTTTTGTTGCATCAATGACCCCAATGTGCTGCTTTTAAAGTAATGCTTATAAGATCTAAAGGTAATGCTTGTCATATAGTTCCTGCAGAAGTACCCATATGAAAATACTCAGGAGCAACACTTGCCAGTTTAACCAGTGCTAGACTTGTTGCAAAAATTTGAAAGTGATGCTTATCTGATGAGTCCTGCAGAAGTCCTTGAACTGCCTTGTTCTAGTCGGAGACCCAGTCGCTATATTTTTTTGAAGGTGTGAATAAACAGGTGGACAAAGGTGAGTCGGTTGATATAGTGTATCTGGACTTTCAGAAAGCCTTTGACAAGGTCCCTCATCAGAGACTTTTGGCAAAACTAAAAGCGGCACATTGGGGTCATTGATGCTACTAAAGGCACACATTCTAAATAACAAATCTAAGTTTAGATAAACTGCCTTGTTCTAGACGGAGACGCTATATTCAAGAGTTACTATATTCAAGGGTTATTAACCCAAAGCGGATTGTGGCAAACAAAGTTACAATTTCAAAGGTGACCATTAGAGCTGATACATTTGTGGTTACTGTCCCATTAGACCATGACTATCTACATGCTGAGTAATTTTATTCTTTATGATGGTTTTCTACCATTTTTCCCGGTACGGACGTGAGGCTCACCGATCTGTAGTTTCCCGGATCACCACTGGAACCCTTTTTAAACATTGGTGTTACATTGGCGATCCTCCAATCTTCAGGTATCAGAGATGATTTTAATGATAGTTCACAGATTACTAATAGCAGGTCTGCAATCTCATATTTCAGTTCTTTCAACACCCTTGGATGTATACCATCCGGCCCAGGTGATTTGCTACTCTTCAGTTTATCTAATAGTTGTAATACATCTTCCCGATGTATATATATTTCCTTCAATTCTTCCGCACATTTAAATACAACTGCAGTCATGGGTAACATCCCTACATCTTCCTCAGTAAAGACCGATGCAAACAATTCATTCAGTCTCTCCGCTATCGCCTTGTCGCCTCTTAATGCCCCTTTAACTCCTCTATCATCTAATGGACCAACTGACTCACAGGTTTTTTGCTATGAATGTACTTGAAAAAATCTTTATTTTGCGTTTTTGCTTCTGCAGCAAGCTTCTTCTCAAATTCTCCCTTTGCCTGCTTTATCAATGCCTTGCATTTGTCTTGCCAGTGCTTGTGCTGTTTCCAGGTTTTGTCGTTTGGCTCTTTTTTCCATTTCCTGAAAGATGCTTTTTTGGCAACAACAGCCTCTCTGAACTCACCTTTAAACCATGCTGGCAGTTTTTTGGACTTCCTTCCACTTTTCTTAAAGCGTGGAATAAAGCTGGTTTGGGCTTCCAAGATAGTATTTTTCAACAACACCCAAGCTTGATGTAAGTCTTTAACCTTTGCAACTGCTCCTCTTAGTTTTTTCTTAACTATTTTCCTCATTTTATCATAGTCTCCCTTTCAAAAGTTAAAAGGTAGTACTGTGGATTTCCTTACTATCCCTCCTCCACTAATTAAATCAAAGGTGATCATGCTATGATCACTATTGCCAAGTGGCCCCAACACCCTTATCTCTTACACTAGATCTGGTGTTCCACTAAGGACTAGGTCTAATATTGCTTCCCCTCTGGTCAGTTCATGAACCAGCTGCTCCAAGAAGCAGTCATTTATTTCATCTAGAAACTTTATCTCCCTATCATGTCCTGCCGTGACACTGACCCAATCGATACCGGGGCAATTGAAATCACCCATTATTGTTACTGCGCTGTAACGTTTGTTAGCTTCCTTGATTTTTTTGAGCATTTCATCATCCATTTGTTCATTCTGGCCAGGTGGTCGATAGTACACCCCCACTGCCATCGCCTTCCCCTTTTTACATGGAATTTCAATCCATAGAGATTCTACAGCAAATTTTGTTTCCTGCAAAACTTTAATCCTTTCTGACTCAGTTCCCTCTCTAACATAGAGCGCAACCCCTCCACCAATTTGATCAGCTCTATCATTACGATATAGTTTGTACCCAGGTATCACAGTGTCCCACTGGTTGTCCTCCTTCCACCATGTCTCTGATATTCCAATCATATCTATCCTCTCATTTAGTGCTATATATTCTAAATCTCCCATCTTATTTTTTAGACTTCTAGCATTTGCATACAAGCATTTTAGAGACTGTATTTTATTCATATTAATTTGGCTGTTGGTAGACATGGGTAATTGGGATCTTTAAGCTCTGTCTGCTCCATACTCGAGGGCATTTGGGCTACTTTACTCTTTTTTGGAACACTTATTAAAAGAGGGCTGCTACACAATACCCTGTCCTGTGCTGCTGAGGTGAGCTATATTCTGATTTGATTTAAATTATAGCTCTTTGCTGCTACTAGGCTCTAACTTATTATGAAATTTAAACTACAAGCTCTCTGCTGGGTTCCAAATTTAACCAGAAAGCTCTGTTCTATGTTTTAAATTTAAACTAAAAGTACTTTGCTGATGCTAGGCCCTGAGTGACTATTAAATTTAAACTACAAGCTCTCTGCTGGGTATGAAATGTAACCAGAAAGTTCTCTTCTGTGTTTTTAATTTAAACTTAAACTGCTGCTACTAGGCCCTGACTGATTTAACAAAAAATAGTGGGTTCACAGATTAATTAGCTTTAATAGAAAGAATTCCTTTCAGAAAATTCCCAGAAATATATACTCACTATTGCAGATCTCTCTCCAGAAGTAACAGTCCCCTTTTCTAGTCCTTCAAAACTGAGGATCACAGAGCTCTGGTTGAGTTATTTATGCCTGTGCTGCTGAGGTAAGCTGTGACCAACTTCCTGGGTGATTAACAGTCCTTGCTTGGATAGAAGGAGTCTTTCAAAATGGCCTTTTGACCTGCCACCTGGTGTTAACACCTATTGAAAATGTTTCACAGGTCTCTTGCCCCCTTGGTAGAAGGCCTCTTTGTAAAGGTCTCTAGAAGACTTTATTTGCTGCTGAAAGAGTACTGACCCTGTTTTGCCTTTTGTGCTAAGCTATATTCTGATTTCATTTAAATTATAGCTCTTTGCTGCTGCTAGGCTCTAACTTATTATGAAATTTAAACTACAAGCTCTCTGCTGGGTTCTAAATTTAACCAGAAAGCTCTCTTCTGTGTTTTAAATTTAAACTAAAAGTACTTTGCTGATGCTAGGCCCTGAGTGACTATTAAATTTAAACTACAGCTCTCTGCTGGGTTCCAAATGTAACCAGAAAGCTCTCTTCTGTGTTTTAAATTTAAACTAAAAGTACTTTGCTGATACTAGGCCCTGAGTGACTATTAAATTTAAAGTACAAGCTCTCTGCTGGGTATGAAATGTAACCAGAAAGTTATCTTCTGTGTTTTCAATTTAAACTTAAACTGCTGCTACTAGGCCCTGACTGATTTAACAAAAAATAGTGGGTTCACAGATTAATTAGCTTTAATGGAAAGAATTCCTATCAGAAAATTCCCAGAAGTATATACTCACAATTGCAGATCTCTCCCCAGAAGTAACAGTCCCTTTTTCTAGTCCTTCAAGACTGTCCAGGCCATACCCACAGTACCTTTCTCCTCATTATGCACATTGACAGGCTAACACTGGAAACAGTGCAAGTAGTGTGGGCTGAGTAAGGTGTAGGCAGCCACAACACACTAGATAGACAGACACACAATCCCACACCTATGCTAGCATTGCGCAAATATAGAGGCTTTTGGCAGCCCTGGCCACCACACCAGTCCTGGGCACAGTGCAGGCATGGCTATGGTATGCAATGCTGTTGGGGTCACTCCCCGGGGTGGTAAACACTGTCAGAAACCAAAACTGAAACACACTCCACAGATATCAGAAAGGTTGCTATGATGCAGCTCTATCAGAAAATTGTGCTGAACTTAGGAATTGTTATCTGTCATTAATCATAGCAACCTTTTGATATATGTGGAACATGTTCCCTAGTTTAGGGCGGCATTGCTAAGGTATGCAAGTGCTAGTATGGGGAGATGCTGCTGCGTGCAGGGCCCAACAGCCTGACTCTCCATGAGGCTTTGGATAGTTGAGCCTCTGGGTGTGGGTGTTTATGCCCCTGTTGGCCACTGCTCTAGGGCAGAGGTTCCCAACTCCGGTCCTGGTGGGCCAAACACTGTTCAGGTTTTCCCTAATGAATATGCATGAGATACATTTGCTTACAATGGGGGCGGCGCATACTAATGCAGCACAGGCATATTTATTAGGGACAGCATGAAACCTGAATGGTGTTTGGCCCTCCAGGACTGCAGTTGGTAAACTCTGCTCTAGGGATTACACATGTTTATGGTATCTGTCTGTGCTCTGTAGGGTAAAATATATGCCTTTCAGGCATGTTTATTTTATCTGCAATAAAGATTCTGTCTTTATTACCATGGTTTAGTACTGGGTAAAGTATGGGGAAAGGGTTGGCAGGAGCCACAGCTGGGACTTAAACTTGTGACCTTCTGCTCCTGAACACACTGGCTGTGTGTACAACACCACACTGTTGCCACAGGGACAGTTTATTCCCTGGGGATACCATGACTGTTCATTAGACAGACTCTGTCTGTTGCATTGCACAGCACTCACCTAAATGGGGCTAGGCCAGCGATGGCGAACCTATGGCACGCGTGCCAGCTGTGGCACGCGAAGGCCTTGCAGCTGGCACGCAGGAAGGTCCGCAATCAAAATATGCGGCATTAAAAAAATAAAAAATAAAAAGCTGCCGCTGCCGGGGCCGGGGCCGCGGCGGCAGAATCGAGTGTGCCGCAGGGCCCCCCCGCCCAGCAGAGCCTGCCCTCCGTCCCCGGTATCACCTTCTCTCAGCTGCCTCTAGTCAAACGCGCCTGCTTTCAGAGCGCGAGTGGAGTTTCTTCCTCGCTGCTCTGTTATGCCCGCGGGGGCTGATGGGAAGTTCCCATCAGCCCCCGCGGGCTTAACAGAGCAGCGAGGGAGAAACTTCCCTCGCGCTCTGAAAGCCGGCGCGTGTGACTGGAGGCAGCTGAGAGAGGTGATACCGGGGACGGAGGGCAGGCTCTGCTGGGCGGGGGGGCCCCGCGGCACACTCGATTCTGCCGCGGCGGCCCCGGCCCCGGCAGCGACAGCTTTCTTTGTAAAAAAAATATCGCTGGGGGGGGGGGTTAGGAGTGGTAATGGCTGGGGGGGGTTAGGACATGTAATGGGGTGGGGGGGGTGAGGAGGGGTATGGGCTGGGGGCTGGGGGGGGATTAGGACTGGTGAGGGGCTGGGGGGGGGGGCTAGGACAGGAAATGGGCTGATGGGGGGTTAGGAGTGGTAATGGCTGGGGGGGTTAGGACTGGTGATGGGCTGGGGGGGTTAGGAGTGGTAATGGCTGTGGGCTGATGGGGGTTAGGACTGGTGATGGGCTGGGGGGGGCTAGGACAGGAAATGGGCTGATGGGGGGTTAGGAGTGGTAATGGGCTGGGGGGGGTTAGGAGTGGTAATGGCTGTGGGCTATTGGGGGGTTAGGAGTGGTAATGGCTGTGTGCTGGTGGGTGGGGTTATGACTGGTAAAGGGCTATGGGGGGCTAGGACAGGAAATGGGCTGATGGGGGGGTAAGGACTGGTGATGGGCTGGGGGAGGTTAGGAGTGGTGATGGGCTATGGGGGGCTATGGGCTATGGGGGAGCTAAGTCTATATGGGCTTATGGGATTAGGACTGGAAGTGGGTTGATGGGGGCTTAGGACTGGTCATGGGCTCTGGGGGGCTAGGACAGGAAATGGGCTGATGGGGAGGGGTTAGGACTTGAGGTGGGCTGTTGGGTGGGGTTAGGACTGGTAATGGGCTATGGGGGGCTAGGACAGGAAATGGGCTGATGGGGAGGGGTTAGGACTTGAGGTGGGCTGTTGGGTGGGGTTAGGACTGGTAATGGGCTATGGGGAGGGGTTAGGACTTGAGGTGGGCTGTTGGGTGGTGTTAGGACTGGTAATGGGCTATGGGGGGCTAGGACAGGAAATGGGCTGATGGGGAGGGGTTAGGACTTGAGGTGGGCTTTTGGGTGGGGTTAGGACTGGAAATGGGCTGATGGGGGGTTAACACTGGAGGTGGTCTGATGGGGTTAGGACTGGTAATGGGCTATGGGGGGGTTTAGGACTGATAATGGGCTATGGGGGGGCTGGGACAAGAAATGGGCTGATGGGGAGGGGTTAGGACTTGAGGTGGGCTGATGGGGTTAGGACTGGTAATGGGCTGTGGGCTGATGGGGGGGTTAGGACTGGCAATGGGCTATGGGGGGTTAAGACTGGTAATGGGCTGTTGGCTGATGGGGGCTGTCTGGTAATGGGCTATGGGGGGTTAGGATTGATAATGGACTATGGGGGGGCTAGGACAGGAAATGGGCTGATGGGGAGGGGTTAGGACTTGAGGTGGGCTGATGGGGTTAGGACTGGTAATGGACTGTGGGCTGATGGGGGGGTTAGGACTGGCAATGGGCTATGGGGGGCTGACTGGAAATGGGTTGATGGGGGTTAGGACTGGAAGTGGGCTGATGGGGGGGTTAGGACTGGAAGTGGGCTGATGGGGGTTAGGACTGGTAATGGGTTATAGGGGGGGCTTAAACTGAAAATGGGGTGATGGGGGGTTAGGACTGGAAGTGGGCTAATGAGGGGGGGCTAGGACTGGTATTGGGTTGGGGGGTTTCTAGGACTGGAAATGGGTTGGGGGGCTGCTAGGACTGGAAATGGGCTGATGCAGGGACTAGAAGGGAATGGATGCTGGGTGAGGCTGGAACTAGAAGGGAGCTGGTGTTGGGGGAGGATTAGAATGGGATGGGGCTGGGAGAGTAAAATGGAGAGGGGAAAAATATTTTGTGTGGGAGGGATAAAAAATCTACAATTGGCCGGGTATTGGGAGAATAAGTGGGGATTGAGGATGGAGGGGTAAATTTTGAGTAGATGAAATAGGAATGAGGAAAGAGCAAAAGGAGAAAGATTAGTATGTTAAAGCAGATGTAGAGAGAGAATGGAAAAAAAAAGAAGACAGAAGAAAGGACAAATGGACAGCAGATGGAGAGTTAGCAGAAGACACGAAGAAACCAGAAGAAAGTGGTTGGAACAATTGCAACTGAAAAAAAATGCACAAAAGGTAGAAAAATATCTCTTTATTTTGAAGTTATTAACTGGAATATGTCAGCTCTGGGAAATGTGCATCATTAATTTTTGCGCTTTGTTTAGTACAAGAGGAAATTAATTTATAGTTTTATTTCTACAGTGTTGTTGTATATTCCAAGTTTGGCTTTTGGGGTTCCCAGTTTAATTATTGTCTTCCTGTTTCTAAATTGTGATTCCTTGTTTGGTGATGGTCTGTTCTGCATGTGTAACTGAGCTGAGGTATTCTGTTTATATAATTCCTATTTGACATTGCCACTTGTTCTTTCCCCAGTAGGTCATGTATTGTTGTTCTCTGAAATGTATTGGTTTAATATTTGCAGTGTTGCCTTTTGATAGTTAGGGTATGGTGCTTTGTGAGTCCTGGTAGTGCTGTTAGGATACGGCGGGTTTGCTATGGGTTCTAAATGGGCAGCGTTTGTAGTAGTTCCTAATGTGCCTGGCGGTTGGTACTGGATTATAGTAATGTAGAAACCTTTTAGTCTTTCTTTATCCATATACTCATTAAGAAGCATGTTTACTAAAAGTTAGTGTATGGTAACATTATGCAAATATTTATGCAAATGAGGCACCTTATGCAAATGAGGCTTTAATTGACGTGCTGGCACTTTGAGGAAATTCTTTGGTTTTGTGCGGCAGTTTGGGCACTCGGGCTCAAAAAGGTTAGCCATCACTGGGCTAGGCCATGCTCTGCTGTGGGCAGATGCCACTGCCCCCTCCGCCACCATGCTGCCATGCCATTATGCCGGTGGTGCTGGTGGTGCACAGTCCCAGGCCATCCAGTGTGCCAGTAGGCAGCTGCCTATGGTGTGGGTTCTCGAGTAGGGGTGCCTACATGGACATGCGCGCTTCCCTCCCTCCACACGCACCGCCTGCCAATGTTATGTGACCTTGGGGGTACCTGCTGGGTAATCTCCCTTGTGACACTGTAGGACACACACTTGTGCCCATGTTGGACCCTTGTCAGTTGCTGTCTTGCTGCTTTACATTTTTGGCATTCCTATGTGCCACCTAGGCATCTGCCTAGCCCGCACTGTGCCCCAGCTGGACCACAGCATGTGCCGCCTGCAGCCCCCTGTATCCCATTTACAGCATCAGTACAGTTGCCCTTTCTTATGTACCCACTCTACTGTTGCTGCAAATGTGCACGCCATAACAAACCTGCCCAATCTAAATGACAGAAACCCTGATCATCGCTATTTCAATGTGGGATCATTCACTTTGTAGGGGGACAGAGCATAGATCCTTCCAAACATGATATCTTAATTTATATGCTTTGTCTGTAGTGTTGCTTTATGTTTATCATTAATATCACTATTGGCCAGCTTGGTTATTGGGATTTTAGATGTGGTTCTGGTCCTTTTATATGTTTATTTG
Organism: Ichthyophis bannanicus; assembly: GCA_033557465.1. NCBI lineage: Eukaryota > Metazoa > Chordata > Amphibia > Gymnophiona > Ichthyophiidae > Ichthyophis > Ichthyophis bannanicus. Next base: position 401,428,984 of record CM066032.1, on the reverse strand, counting down.
CCTTTTTGGTCCCTGCACATATATCACAACTATCACGTTACTGGGTTTCCCTGCCTTTTCTGCACATTGCTGACTGAAATGGTTTCTCTTTCCTGCCAATGTTCCTTAACGCGAGGGTTTCACTGGCGTTAGTGTTCAGACCCGGATTTCACAGCATTAGTGTGCCTGGAGCCTCTCCCCTCCCACTCTCCGCCCATTGACCCCTTCTCTCCGCCCTCTGGGAAGCCTTACTCCACCCTTCAGACCCGAATTTCACAGCGTTAGTGTGCCTTAATGCCGCCGCTGCGTTATTGTGCGATAAGTGACGTTATCGTGCGATAAGTGACGTTATCACGCGATAATGTTACATTATCGTGCGATAACGTCACTTGTTGTTGTTAAGTGCCGTTGAGTCGATGTTGACTCATGGCGACCATCTGGATAGTTGTCCTAAATTGTGTTCGGTCTTCAGTCAGGCGGCTCATTGTTGACAGACTGGTAGCCATAGCTGCTGTTATTGTATCGATCCATCTCATTGCTGGCCTTCCTGTTTTGCATTTACCTTCTATCTTGCCAAGCATGATGTCTTTCTCTAATGATCTCTCTCTTCGCATGATGTATCCAAAGTATGAAAGTCGAAGTCTTGTCATCTGAGCTTCTAAAGAAAGCTTAGGTTTGATCTCCTCTAGTATCGACTGTTTTTTTCTTCGGACAGTCCATGGTATTACACAGTATTCGCCGCCAGCACCATAATTCAAAGGCATCAATTTTCTTCCTGTCTATCTTTTTCACTGTCCAGCTTTCACATCCATATGATGTTATTGAAAATACCATGGCTTGAACAAGTCGAATCTTTGTATGGAGAGAGACATCTCTGCTCTTGAGAATCTTATCTAGCTCTTTCATAGCCATTCTGCCAGGAGCAATGCGTCGTCTGATTTCTTGACTGCTTGTTGCTTCTTTATTGATAGTTGATCCAAGTAGGTTAAAGTTGTTCACGATTTCAATTTCTTCTCCTTCAACGATGAACCTGTTAATTATGCCAGTTGTCATGATCTTTGTCTTCTTTACATTAAGGTGCAGGCCCATTTTGAGACTATGTTCTTTGATTGTGAGAAGCAAATATTACAGATCATCTTCACTTTCAGCCAGTAATGTGGTATCATCAGCATAGCGAAGGTTGTTGATGAGTCTTCCACCAATCTTCACACCTCTGTTGTCTTCATACAATCCTGCTTCTCTGATGATTTGTTCTGCATATAAATTAAACAGGTAGGGGGAAAGTATGCAGCCTTGTCTTACACCTTTGCTTATTTTAAACCATTCTGTTTCTCCTTGATCTGTTCGAACTGTTGCTTCTTGATCAATGTACAGATTATGCAAGAGTACGATCAATTGTTCTGGTATACCTATGCTTCTTAATGTGGCCCAGAGTTTCTCATGGTTTACACAGTCAAAAGCCTTGCTATAGTCGATAAAGCAAAAATAGATATCCTTTTGGTATTCTTTAGTCTTTTCAAGGATCCATCTCACATCCGCAATGATGTCTCTCGTTCCTCGCCCTTTCCTGAACCCTGCTTGCACTTCAGGTAGTTCTTGTTCCAGGTATGGTTGTAGTCTCTTTTGAATAATCTTCAGTAGAATCTTGCTGGCATGTGGGAGCAGAGCGATTGTGCGATAATTTCCACAGTCAGTTGGATCACCTTTCGTTAGTATTGGTTTAAACACAGATCTTTTCCAGTCAGTTGGCCATGATGTTGTCTTCCATATTTCTTGGCAGAGCCTTGTAAGTATGGTAACAGCTGCATCAGATTGCTGTAATACTTCTATGGGAATGCTATCAATGCCTGGTGCTTTGTTCTTTGATAAGGCTTTCAATGCTGCTTTAACTTCTTCTTTCATCACCAATGGTTCCCGATCATAAGGTACAGGTTGAAATGGCTGTTGGTCCACTTGATCTTTATCATATAAAAACTCTGTATATTCCTTCCACCTTTTCTTGATTGTCACTTATTGCATGATAATACCACCGCTGCGACATTAAGACGGTTTAGTAAACATACCCCTTAAACTAGAAATATCAAGAACTGCTACCTTTAGGTTTTTGGATCCTACTTTGTGGAAGACTTCCATGGACGCTCTCCTTAAAAAGTTCCACTAAAACATGTCTAAAAGGAATTGATCCATTGTGCTTGGCTCAATTTTACCTTTGCCTTATGTCTAAATGAAAGGAATTTCACTATTATGTATTTTGATCCACAAATTAGAAATTGGAATATAGGAAACAAAAGCTGTATAGTTCCTGTAGTAATAAAAAAGGTATGTGACAGGTATAAACGTTCAAAATTGCACATTTATGTGACACACTTTAAATAAAATCCCATATACCAGGCACGTCCAACTTCAAACAGGTCGTGATCTACTTTTTCCGGCCAAAAGTGCCGGTGATCTACCACCATGAAAATTAAGTTTCAAATTAGTTTCAAATTAAATTTTAACCCAATAAGGTTGGAGGATCTCCCCCCCACCCCCCCATTTTTAATGAACCTTCTGTCATGTACTTGGATGTGATCAGCTGTTAAGCAAATTAAATAAAAACAAAACAGAGAGACAAAGATCCAGTAAGAACTGAGAGGGGAAATGGAAAGTACATTTTTTCTTGAAGTTTGATTGAGTAATAACTTTATTTAACTGTCTTAATAACTTTCTTTACCTTTAATTGAGCAATTTGTGTTAAATTTAGGTTGAGTATTGATCCAGGCTGATCTTGCACAATCTTTAATATTTCGCTCTTGCTCATTAGTGAGACGTCTGAGCCTGCTTTTCATCCACCAGCTTTTTGAAGTTGGGTGAATATTGCGTGAGGGCCAGTCTCAGGGAATCCTGGAGATGTTCATCTGTCATGTTGGAACATTGTATACTTTTTGTCATTTTCAGATGGGAAAGCGCAGATTCACACAAATAAGTTGAACTGAAACAGGAGTGTACAGCTTCACTGCATCTTCTCAAGTTGGGAAATTTGTCTCTAGGCACTAGCTTCCAAAACAATTCTTGCTCAGCGCGGGTTTTGAGAAAAATGTCATTTTTAAGGGTTAATATTTCGTTTTCAAGAGATGGCTTGTTCAATGAGTAATTTTTACTGATAGCAGCTGCAGTTTCTTTAATGTCCACATCTACTTTGAATGGGTATGACAAGTACTCCACAACTGTTCCAATTTTTTTGGAAGTCACAGAATCTATTTTCGAATTCCTGGATAACAGAACAAATTTCTGTCACATACTTCTTGTTCTGAAAAACAAAATTTGGATGTTGTCCCAGATGGTCCTGCGAATTAGGAAAATGATCAAAAGTGTTGTTTGCAAGGTCAGTCATCATTAGCTCAAATTTGCTCTTGTAGGATGAAACTGTACTTATCATCTCGCCAATGCATTTGTTTTTACCTTGTAGTTCAAGGTTGATATCACTTAGTTCATCTGTAAAGTCAGCGAGAAATGCCAGATCACATAACCACTCCTCATTTTCCAACTCTGCTTGATCATCTCCCCTCTCCTTCAAAAAACTTCTTATTTCATTCAGCAAATCACAAAATCTTTGCAGAAATTTGTGCCTACTTAGCCACAATCTGTGTGCAAAATGATTTCCGCTGCCCCTTCATCAAGAGTAAGATTGAAAAGTGGTCTTTGAAGTGATCTTCCACGAACTGAAATTACAATTTTGAAAGTGATGTCCATGACAGTCTTTGTATTGAGTCTCTTGCTTGCCAAAACTTGCTGGTGAATGATGCAGTGGTAAGAAAGGAAATCTGGGAAGTCATCATGCTGTCTACAGAGGGCTATGAAACCGTTAACCTCACCTGCCATTGCTCTTGCTCCATCAGTAGTGATGGAAACAAGTCTATGCAATGGAAGATTACACTTTTTCACAAAAGAATGGAAAGAACTGAATATTTCCTGACCGGTAGTTCTCCCTTTTAAAGAAATCATTCCAAGTAGTTCTTCTTTAACACTGAAGTCTTCAAAAACCATCCGGATAAAGACTAGTAACTGGGCTATGTCTCTTATGTCTGTAAGTTCATCCAGTTGGAGTGAGAAAGCAACACAATTTGAAACATACTCCAACAATTGTTCAGTTGGGTCTCCACACATCTTTTTTATTTGCTGTACGACAGTGTTTCTTGACAATTGTACATCTTGAATAGTAGCTATGATCTCTTTCTTATTTTTAAATTCTTCAAAAAGATTGTCAGCTGCTTCAAGAAAACAATCTTTTACAAATTCCCCTTCAGTGAAAGGTTTGCATTTCTTTGCGATCAGGTCGATGACCTTGAAGAATGCTATGGTTGCATTGACCGAATGTGACCTTGGCTTCGCCATCAACTGTTGTCGAGTAGCCAATTTCGATTTAAGTTCTTTGAGCTTCAGTTTATGAATTTCACTTTTTGGTGGAAAATCAGCATCAAACTTATTGTTATGCAGAGCCTTATAATGACGTTCCAGATTACCCTTTTTTGGGCAAGGATACTGGGGCGTTACAAATTAGACAACAACTCTTGTCTTTCACCATGATGAAGAAGTAGTCCATTTCCCATTCATCATGAAAGTGGTAGGCTTTACTCTTCTTTGGAACACTCATCTTCGTTATACTGGGGTGGCTGGATGTAAGAAGACCAAATCTACTAAGTTAGTATAAACTCCGGCTGAATCTGGTCCAAAACTGTCACTGTCCCAAAGTATTAAAGATCAACAGGAACTGAAGACCTCTGGATGATGTGCAATACAAGGACTGGAGATGCCAAAATCACACATGCAGTTCTAAAAGTACAAATAAGAATTCATCATACTGGCACCAATAATCAAATACCACCAAACAATTATCAAAAAAACTCAAACACCTGTCCAGCAAACCAGATAAAATCAAATACCACCAAACAAGTTCAAATACCACCATATGCGATTTAATAAATTCTGTACACAGTGTAGAATCAACACAAAGGCTAGGCAAAATAAAATTGCAGAGGCAAGCAAAGGTCACAGTGGTTTGAACCAATTCGAAGGCAAGGCATAGGCAAGTTAGAACAAAATTGGAAAAGCCAGCCAAAATCACCAAATTCTTGACACTTTGTTGTATGACCTAGATTGGCCACTGTTGGAAACAGGATACTGGGCTTGATGGACCTCGGTCTGACCCAGTATGGCATTTCTTATGTTCTTATGTTCTTATGTCTGCCCAAAAATGTTTAATGAAAGTGAACTATAAAGTGACCAATGACCAGCACACGGCACAACTAATACGGTAAGTGTATTCAGGTAAAGCATGGGCAAATGGATATCACCCGGTATATAACACACTTCTAAGGGGTGTTGGGGCGGGGGCAGAAATGGGTGATTCTGAGAGGCAGGAGACCAGGTATGATGCCAGGCCTGTGGCGTCTCATCACGGGGCACGGGTGGCGGCCCCCTGGGGTACCCACAAACTATTGGCACAAAAACAACAAGCACCCCCAATACATCTGCAGGCAAAATTCCCGCAGGCAGGGAAAAAAGAGAGGCAAAGGATCAGCAGCGGCGGCAAGCCCTCGGCAGATGACCTGCCGGCACAAGCTCTCTTCTAGCTATGGGGCGAGCTGCTGGAGAGATGGAGCCAAGTGGGGCTGGCGATCTACCTCTGACCCCTCCATGATCTACAGGTAGATCGCAATCTTCCTGTTGGACATGCCTGCTGTATACTATACAGATAAGGGAGCATGAACTGAAAAGGCTGGATTTCATGAGGCATGGTAAGCGCTCTGAGCTAACAGCATGGAGCGCCACTCTAAGAATTCCACACTAACCAGTCAGCATGTGATTTGGTGGAAACCTGGCAAGTTAGCGGCAACACGTGGGGATTGACAGCACTTTGCAGGTAGCATGGGGGTCGGTTAGTGCCTTGCCTCATTTCAGCAGTACATTATTGGCAGGAGGATGTACGCACACGTCCCCTAAACTTAGCGTGGGCCTCCTCATTAATTTTGTGGCTCAAATGCATGTTACTGGTGCACTTTTTAGTAGGCATGTTCCTTAGTCTCTCTGCTCCAGTCTTGTCCTTCCTGATTATCCTTTTTATCCCATGAGCGTCTAATAGCCTAAATGACTCCCTCACAGGCTTCCTGCTCAGAGTACCTGAAAATGTTATTGATTGTTTTTGCCTTTGTAACAAGCTTCTTTTCACATTCTTTGTTTCTAACTTGCCAGTGCTTATGCTCTTTCCTGTTTTCTTTAATCAAAGTCCTTTGCCATTTTGTATAAGAGGTCTTTTGGCTATAATAGCCTCTTTTAGCTCACTTTTTGACATTTCAGCCTCTGGTCTTCCTTCTGCCTTGTTTAATACCTGGAAAACATTTATTCTGCGATCTAAAGATTAAAATTTTTGAATAACATCCACGCCTAATACAAATTACTCTTAATCTTAGCAGATGTTCCTTTTAGTATTTTTTGCCATCTTCCTCATTTTATCATTCTTCCTTTGAAAGTTAGTGCAGTAGATTTCTTTAGTGCCCTCACTTAAGTAAATTTGATCATGTTATTATCACTATTGCCAAGTGTTCCCAAAACTGTTACCTCTTGCACCAAAGTCAACATTCCACTAAGGACAAGATCTAAACATAGTAACAACATTTTCAAGTACATTTGTAGCAAAAAACCTGGGAGACAGTCAGTTGGACCATTAGATGATAAAGGGGTAAAAGGGGGCACCACCATAGCGCAGAGACTTAATGAATTCTTTGCTTCGGTCTTTACTGAAGAAGATGTAAGGAAGTTACCCATGCTTGAAATGGTATTTAAAGGTGATACATTGGAAGAATTGAGAGAAATCTTGATAAACTGGGAAGACGTATTACAACTATTTGATAAACTGAAGCATGGCAAATCACCTGGACCGGATAGTACACATCCAAGAGTATTGAAAGAACTGAAATATGAGATTGCAGATCTATTAGTAATCTGTGAACTATCATCAAAATCATCTGTAGAACCTGAAGATTGGTGAATAGCTGATGTAATGCCAATTTTAGAAAAGGGTTTCAGGAGTGATGTGGGAAACTACAGACCAGTGAGCCTGATGGCAGTACCAGTTAAAATGGTGGAAACCATTATACGAAACAAAATTACTGAACATGCAGATAGTCATGATTTAATGGGAGAAAGTCAACATGGTTTTAGCCAAGGAAGGTCTTGTCTTACTAATCTGTTATATTTTTTTGAAGGTGTGAATAAACAGATAGACAACGGTGAGACGGTTGATATAATGTCCATGGATTTTCAGAAAGCCTTTGACAAGGTCTCTCAAGAGAGACTCTTGGTGAAATTAAAAAGTCATGGATTGAAGGCGGTGCAGTATTGTGGAACAGGAACCTGGTTAAAAGATAGAAAGCAGAGGGTAGGGATAAATGGCCAATTTTCTCAATGGAGAAAGGTGAATAGTGTAGTACCCCAGGGATCTGTGCTGGGTCCACTGCTTTTTAACATATTCGTAAATGACCTGGAAATGGGAATAATGAGTGAAGTGATCAAATTTGCAAATGACACAAAATTATTCAAAGTTGTTAAAATGCAAGAGCGTTGTGAAAAATTGCAAGAGGACCTTGATAAACTGGAAGACTGGATGTTCAAATGACAGATGAAATTTAATGTGGACAAAGCAAAGCTACACACCTAGGAAAGAACAACCCAAACTATGGTTACACAATGTAAGGTTCCACATTAGGAACAACCACCCAGGAAAAAGATTAAGGCGTCATCATAGATAACACATTGAAACCCTCCTCCCAGTGTGCAGCGGCAGCCAAGAAAGCAAATAGAACGCTAGGAATCATAAGAAAAGGAATGGAAAATTAAACAAAGGCTATTATAATGCCTCTGTATCATTCCATGGTGCGGCCGCACCTTGAATATTATGTGCAATTCTGGTTTCCATATCTTAAAAAAGATATAGCAGAATTAGAAACGGTACAGATAAGAGCCACCAAAAAGGTAAAGGAGGTGGAAGGATACCCTTATTAGAAAAGGCTTAAAAGGTTAGAGCTCTTCAACAGACGGCTGAGAGGACATATGATAGAGGTCTATAAATTAATGAATGGAATGTAACGGGTAAACATAGATCAATAGTTTACACCATCAAAAAGTAGAAAGACTAGGGGACATGCAATAAAGTTACAATCATTTAAGATGAATAGAAGAAATTATTTTTTCACTCAACGCATAATCAAACTCTGGAATTCATTACCGGAGGATGTAGTAAAAGCTGTTAGTGTAGCTGGGTTTAAAAAAGATTTGGACAAGTTCCTGGAGGAAAGGTCCATAAATCATTATTAAAGATGACCCTGGAAATCCACTGCTTGCCCCAGGACAAACATTATGGAACCTGTGTGCCTTTTTGGGAACCTGCTAGGTACTTGTGACCTGGATTGTCCACTGTTGGGCAATCCAGGCTTTATGGACTTGGTCTGAACCAGTACGGCATATCTTATGTTCTTAAAATAGCTTCCTTCTTGTCAATTCCTGAGCCTGCTTCTCCATGAAGCAGTCATTTGCTTTATTTAGGAACTTTAACTCCCTGGCATGACTTAAGATAACATTTTTCTAGCCAATTTTTTGGTAATTGAAATCATTTATTATTAGGGCTGCAAAATTTGTTTCTCTAAATTCTGTTAACTTTTCATCATCTTTCTATTCATTCTGGCCAGATAGATGGTAGTATACTCCCACCACTAATCTTTGTCCCTTCACAGAATGGAATTTCTAGCCATAAATGTTCTACAGTGTATTCTGTTTCATATTTTTTAATAAATAGGAATTACACTTACCTGGTAATTGTGGTTCCTTGAGTGACTCCAGTTTAGTCCTCAACCTCTGGATAGTGAACCTCCTCCTGCAGCTTGGAGACTGAGCATGTCAAAAACTCATGACATCACTGGATATAGGCTGCTGGTCTCTTTTTTTTTTTTTAACTTAACATTATATTCAAGGGCACGCAGAACATATAACCTATCTACCTACTACTCCCCTTCCAGAAGGAAAGGGACTGCTTCCTGCATGCTCTCGTTTCCGTCGAATGCCTAGCCCTAAACAATCCAGAGCAATATAGCAATATATATAACAATATATAACAATATCATAATATAATAATATAACAATATAGCACAAAACAAATGGAAGCATCAAAATGACTGAACACCAGTGAAGGCCTATATCCACTTTTAAACTTGCACTTCCCCCCAACAGAAAAACCACTGCTATGACCCCATCCCCGGGCGGGAATGAGGACTAAACTGGAGTCACTCAAGGAACCACAATTACCAGGTAAGTGTTATTCCTATTTCCTTATCATTCCTCCAGTTTAGTCCTTAACCTCTGGGATGTATCAGAGCAGTAATCATTGGGAGGGACCTTTCCAGCCGGATCTCAATGCCGCCTCCCTGAAAACGGCATCCTTAGCCGCCAGAACATCTAGGCGGTAGTGCTTACTGAAAGTATGGAGAGACAACCAAGAGGCCTCCCTACAGATGTCCACTGGCGGAACCAAACTGTGCTCCGTCCAAGAAGACGCTTGCACTCTGGTAGAGTGAGCTCGTAAGCTCCCTGGGACTATATGATCCCGTAGAAGATAAGCCGACGCACTCGCCGCTCCAATCCATCCGGAAATGGACTCCTTCGCCACCGCTTCCCTTTGTGGGGCCCTCCGAACACCCCGAAGAGAGATGATCTGCCTTGCGAAAGTTTCTGAAACCTTTAAACACTGCCGCAGTGCTCTCTTGACGTCCAAACAGCACAAGCTATGGTTCAATATGCTCCCCTCCGCCGCACCTAGCGCTGGAAGAGAGACCATTTTAGTTAGGTGAACGTAGAAACCACTTTTGGCAACAACGACAGAACCAGCCGCCAGGCCACATTCTGTCTGGAGACAGACAAAAAACGATTCCTGACAGGTCAACGCCTGCAACTCTGAAAATCGCCTCGCTGAACAGATGACCATCAAACATACCGTCTTCAAGGCAAAACCCTTAACCTATGCCTGCTGCAAGGGCCCCAACAGCATGCTAGCCCATGCTCCTAAAACCAACTTGAGCTTCCCCAGTGGAATTAATATCCTATGACAGGGCTAGAGTCTGGTAACCGTCTGAGAAAGCGTACCACTTCGATCTGTGCATGAAAGCCACTCCCTGTCCTTTGCCCCTATAGCAAGACAGAGCTGCTAACTGAACTCTCCAGGACCTGCCTTTACCAAACCTGTCCTGCAGAAAACTTAATACCAAGGGAACTGACACTGTTGTTGCGCGAGTGTGCCTCTGCGAGCACATGTCCTCAAATATGCGCCATATATGCACATATGCAAGGAACGTAGACTTTTTATTTATTTTTTATTTTTTTTATTTTTTTTGCGGCAAGGTGGCAAAGACTGCTGTCGAGCAACTCTTTTTCCTTAAGTTTGCCCTTTCAATGGCCACCCCGTAAGCAAAAACCGATGCACCTGAGACATTCGAAGGGAACTCCGTAGCAACAGAATCTCCAATATCGGAAACCTCCATGGATTCCCGTCGAGCAACCGTATGAGGCAGGCATACCAAGAGCGTCTCGGCCAGCCCGAGAAGGCCCCCAACCACACGTTTCCCCGAAGCACTTCGATACACAGAACCACTCGACCTATTAGTGCCCCCGGTGGAAAGACATAGAGAAGACTGGACGACAGCTGCCGTTGAAACAGCGCGCCGATGCCTTCCGACCTCCTTTCGCATCGTCTGCTGAAGAAGTGACCCATTTACACAGAGTGAAACGTCGCCATGAGGTCCATTACTGGCTGTCCCCATATGCGACCGATCTGTGCGAACACCTCCGGATGCCACTCCCATTCTCTGGCATCTACTCGGTCCCAGCTGAGGAAATCCACCATCACAATGTCCTTACCCGCAACATGCGCCACCGAAAACACTGGCAGCCGAAGCTCTATTCACACACACAGACCCTCTGCCGCGGCCTCTATGGCCACACTTCCGGTTCCGCCCTGCCGATTGATGTAGGCCACCGCCGCAGAGTTGTCGGACAGTACTCGCACCGCTCAACCTGTCACCATAGCTTTGAACGCCTTCTCTTATGTGATATTTATGGGTTTCCTTTTGGGGCCCAATCACTGACTTATCTGCTTGGTATGTATGCTGATATCCCCGTTCTGGGTACATGCATCTCCTCCAGGACCATGCACTATGGACTAGCTGGCGGACTGTCTGCAGCTAGTATGTGTCTTGCTGGAACACCGTGCAGGGTGCAGCGGCTGGAGGCTTGCTGCTGGAGAATGTCAGATAATGGTGGGGGGCAGCTGAGCATTTCCAGACCTGCCGTCTGTCTGCTATTGCATTATGGATGTGTACTGCTCTGCATTGCCTTCCCTGTAGGGTGTTTGATCCCTAGCAGGACTGGGGTGATGGTCCCCTCTACTGCCACCATTGCAGGGGGGTAGAAAGTGGATCTGTGGGCGGGAGATCCTGTCCCCCACCCTGCGCCCCAGAGGGTGGGTTGGGTGGTGGTATGTAATCTCCCTGGTAACCACAGCAGAATGTGGGTGTGGTGCCGTGCAGTCCTCCTGTAGCCAGCCAGGTGTTTATTAGCAGCTCTAGCTCACTGGTTACTTCACTGCCCATGGAGCCAGAGGTCATGGGTTCACAATCCACAGTGGGGTTCATCGATAGGGCTGTCTTAGGCATTGTCTATTTTTATTATATATTAGTGCTGCCAGCAGAACCACCCTCAGGGTACTGTCACCTTAGGGTGGCTCATAAGGTGCCCTATAGGGTGCCCTATAGGGCGCCTTATATGTCGCCCTATAGGGCGCTTTATACGTTGCCCTATAGGGCGCCTTATATGGCGCCCTATAAAGCGTCTTATAAGGTGCCTTATATGCTGTCCTATAGGGGACATTATAGGGTGCCTTGGCAGACAGCGCACTTTATAATGTGCCCTATGGAGTGCCTTCTAGGGTGCTTTATGTGGCACCTTAGGTTACGCCACTGTGAGGGTGTGTTTGCTGGCAGCACTATGACAGTACAACTAAACTTCCTCACAGCCCAATACTTAACCCTTTCCAGGCCAAGCCCAAAACATTCAGGATCCAAACTTCTGCCTAAATATTGCTATCAAATGGTATATAATACATGACCATGGCAGAGGGAACGTCACTATTGGAACATATTGAATAAGACGGGTACAATTTTCCTGACATATGCAAACATTAACCCGGCTGCAGACTGTGGATTAAAATATTATAGTAGGCTTTCAAAGGGTTACACATGACGCCTCGGCCAGCCTTATTCATTAGGCACACTGGGGAATCAAACCCATGACCCTTGTACCATCAGTCTGTGTAGTAACCATTGTGCTACAGCTCTGTTTCTGTATTTGGGTGTCTGCGCGCCTTCTTACGCTTAACACGCAGTAACGCGCCCTGTAACGATCGTTGCTGCGCGGCACGTTATAACGCGCATTATCACTAACGATGTACCGCCCATGTCCTTTTTTGGCATTTCTTCCACTAACGCGGCTCCTAACGCGAATCACACTAACGCAGTTTAGTAAACATACCCCTGAGTGTTCTAATTCACAGCTGGCAAGTTTGAAATCTCCTAGCAATCACACTTCCCATTTCATGCCTATCTTCTGAATATTTATGGCATTTTGAAGGGGGCATGTTGTGGGCAGGCCTGAAAAGGATGCCTGCATTTCTGATTTTCTAACAGCAAGAAAATGCGCATACTTTAAAAATGTTAGATGTCAACATTTATAGCTGCTCTAGTGTGTCAGCTAATGCTTGTTTGGCCTTAGGCTTTGAAGAAGCGATGGTGGGGGGCAACTGTGCAGAAGCGATGGTGGGGGGCAACTGTGCTTATCTCTCTGGTATTTAAAACCACCTGAAAAAAACAAAAACTAACAGGGGGATATTCAGTGCCAGCAGCTAGAGCTTGTACAGCGGCTAGCCATCGGCACTGAAATTTGCACCCAGAAATTCAATGCCGGGGCCATATCCAGCCACTGGCATTGAATATCCAGGTTGGCCAGATAGTGCTGCAGCTAATTGGGTCGTGGTGATATGCAGCTGAAATATGAGATTGCAGACCTGCTATTAGTAATCTGTGAACTATCATTAAAATCATCTGTAGAACTTGAAGACTGGCGAATAGCCAATGTAATGCCAATTTTTAAAAAGGGTTCCAGGATTGATACGGGAAACTACAGACCGGTGAGCTTGACTATTAAAATGGTGGAAACTATTATAAAGAACAAAATTATTGAACATGTAGATAGGCATGATTTAATGGGAGAAAGTCAACATGGCTTTAGACAAGGAAGATCTTGTCTTACTAATCTGTTATGTTTTTTTGAAGGTGTGAATAAACAGGTAGACAAAGGTGAGCCGGTTGATATAGTGTATCTGGATTTTCAGAAAGCCTTTGACAAGGTCCCTCATGAGAGACTCTTGATGAAATTAAAAAATCATGAGATTGAAGGCAGTGCAGTATTGTGAAACAGGAACCTAGTTAAAAGATAGAAAGCAGAAGGTAGGACTAAATGGACAATTTTCTCAATGTTGAAAGGTAGAGTACCCCAGGGATCTGTGCTGGGTTCGCTGCTTTTTAACGTATTCATAAATGATCTGGAAATGGGAATAACGAGTGAAGTGATCAAATTTGCTTTCCGTATCTTAAAAAAGATATATCAGAATTAGAAAAGGTGCAGATAAGAGTCACCAAAATGGTAAAGGGAATGGAAGGATACCCTTATGAGAAAAGGCTTAAAAGGTTAGAGCTCTTCAACTAGAAAAGAGATGGCTGAGAGGAGTAATGATAGAGGTCTATAAATTAATAAATGGAATGGAATAGGTAAACATAGATCAATAGGTGTGGAGGAGTGGCCTAGTGGTTGGGGCAAGGTACTTCAGGCCAGAAGGTCAGTGGTTCATATCCCACTAGAGGACAGCAACCTTGGGCCAGAAGGACTGGGGTTTCTAGTCCCACAGGTGCTCCTTGTGGTCTTGGGCAAGCCACTTAACCCTCCATAGCCCATGTTCCCTCTAAAATAGTTATCTCTAATGCCCTGTTCAATGTAAACCACACTGATGCAGAATAGCACAGTATATAAGAGAATGTAAATAAATAAATAATAGTTTACACCATCAAAGAGTAGAAAGACTAAGGGACATGCAATAAAGTAACAATATAACCCATTTAAGATTAATAAGAGAAAATATTTTTCACTCAATGCATAATCAAACCCTAGAATTTATTACCGAAGGATGTAGTAAAAGCTTTTAGTGCTTTTATGCTAAACCCCTCAGATCCAAAATCCTACCGCCCCATCTCAAACCTACCATTCCTCTCGAAGATCATCAAAAAAAATGGTACAAAGACAACTGCAGGATTACATTGATCTGAATGCTCCGCTAGACACCCACCAACATGGCTTTAAACCACAGCACAATGTGGAAACTCTGCTTACCTCTCTCTGCTTACCTCCCTCTTCGACAACCTCCTAAAAGGCATAGACAACATAAAGAATGGATTCCTGCTAGTTTTCATGGACATCTCAGCGGCCTTCGACACAGTGTCACATACCATACTACTACAACGCTTACAAGAGATCGGACTATGCAAAAATACTCTAAATGGTTTACCTTTTATCTGAGCAATTGAACGCAGCAAGCAAATGTGGTGAGAAGAAATCAACACAGTTCCCCATCACACAAGGAATACCTCAAGGATCAGCACTCTCATCTATACTCTTCATCTATATATTCAACCCATATGCAACATCATCAAATGACACAAGATACATTACCACCTTTATGCCCATGAAATCATGGTGTATGCCCCAATTAACCTGCTTGCACCTGACCTGACTCCGATAACCAAGTGCCTCGAAGACATGGAAACCTGGCTCGCCAAAATAACCTGATGGTCAACTTTGACAAGAGAGAGGCAATGTTCATGTCTAGAAGCTCCACATTCAACACACCCCAAGCAATCAGCATCCTAAACAAGATGATAGCACTAAAGGATGAAGTAAAGCACCTAGGCCTCACCCTGTACAAAAATCTAAACCTACAATCACACATCAACAAAACTGCGGCAAAAGCCTGTCACCGATTAAAGCTTATCAGGAGACTCAAACCAATTCTCAGCCATTTCTGCACCATATGCCAAACAGTTATCACCCCATTATTGGACTATGGAAACTCATTATACCAAGGTCTATCCAAGCAGACTATCGACCCACTTTAACTGGTGCAGAATACTGCAGCGCGCATCATCACAGGCACTGCCAAGTCTGAACACATCACACCCATACTACAACAGCTGCACTGGCCGCCAATAATTACACGGGCAAGATTCAAAGCAACCCTGAACATATTCAAAGTCACCCACCACTGCTCATCAGATGTGCTCCAGCACATAATAACCAAGGACATAAGTAGCAGACCTAGGCAAATCAACAATGGTAACAGACTCAGCACACCCGCAGGATATCATAAAATGAAGCAAGCAACGTCCAAAAGAGCTCTTTCACTCTCGGCACCTGCCCTATGGAACTCCCTCCCGGAAGAATTAAGAGTCCTAAATAACATCAAGGACTTCCGCAAGTCTCTCAAGACCCTCCAGTTCAAGGATTCCTACGGACAAGTAACATAAAATTGCTAAGCACCAGAATTCTGCTACAAATGGACCATCGATAACTCACTCTTTCAAATGAAAACTAAATGCAGATAGTCTGTATGTATGTCCTGTCATACCCCTCCCCTCCTGTTAAATGTATACCTACAATTTGTGCTGTTACCCACTTTGATTGAAGGATAAGGTGGTATACAAAACTGGTTAAATAAATAAATGCATAAAATAAATAAAATACTGTTTTAAAATAAAATTAAACATAAAAGTGATTATTTTAGAACCCTATTTGTGATTTCCATATCTGAAAATGCCCACTCAGATGTGGAAATCACATGGACATCCCCGGAGCCATTTTAGAAAGTCCCAAATTTACATGTGCCCAGCACAATCACAGCCAGGTCACATGGGAGCATGGCGGAGGCGTGTCTAGGATGTTCCTACAAATACAAATGTGTGCGTGCCTGATTTTAGCATGGTACTGCATGTCTGACATCACCAGCAGGCACATCCAGTGCTGTACATGCTCCGAGCATGAATAGGCAATCCAATATCCTCTCATTCTCTCCATACTTTTCGCTCTTTGAATAAACACTGCAGGTAAATAAAGAGACTTTTTCCCTGGTTGTCGCACCACTGCACGGTTCCACTTGCAAAATGGCAGGCTGGGACATGTACTGTACGTGGCATGGGATACAGTACATGAAGCCGTGTACTGTACTGAAGCCGTTCTGAAATACCATTGTGGACATATCTATGTTGTCTAGACCACTGTCATCCATATTGGACACGTGCAAGTTTCTAAAATCGACTGACAACTTGCACGTGTCCAGCCTAATATTTAACATGTCCCCATTTAGGGTGGAAACAGATCAATTTTAAAAGACACTTTTATGTGCCCACCTTTACTGCTGCCCCTCTCATGGAATTTATTTATTTATTTCGTTATTTAACTGTTTTGTTATCTGGGAATTTTGGATGTTTTGACTTGGACATCCTAGATTTCAGTTATATGGCCTTTCTAAAATGTGCCTTCAAATAAAAAGTTTATTTGTTCCATATTTTCTGAAGTCATATGTCATTCTGTTCATCTGTGGGGCCTCACTTGCTCTACTCTTTTTCCTATCTTGTGGTTCCAGGAGAAAGAGCAAGCAAAATGCAATACAGGAGAATGGCAGTGAAACATTACTACTACTATTGATCATTTGTATAGCGCAACATGCTGCTGCCTTAGAGGCATATGCATACAGCTCCTTAGAGAAGGGCCCAACAGCCATACTGCATAGCACATAGCACAGGCTCACCTCTGTCCCACACAAAAATGAAGGATAAGGGTGAGATGGATGTAACAGTCAAGTGACTCTCTGCTGCAGGGCTGACTGACCTTCTGATCTTTGCCCTTCTAACACATTTCTCCCTATCCTTCCCTGCTGATTCTCCCTATCTGCATGAGTAATGGTCCACAGCTCCTAGGTCTTGCGGTTTTCACATGTCTGGAGGCACCATTGAATACATATGACAGAACCTGCTGCTGCCTATATAGACATCTTAGCAACCAGGACACACTGCATAGTACCCCTGTTGTTTGCACCCTTACAGACCCTATTCACTCAACTCTTTATGTTGCCTCCATTATGCACTTCAGTTCCACAAATCTTTGTCCTGGCATATGCACAGCCACTGAGGCATTTTCCCTCATGCCTGATGGACACAGAAAACAGAAGCATCTTCCAAGAAGGGTCTCTTTATTGAGATATACAGAGTAGAAGGTATATTCATGGCTAGCATAGGAAATAAATGCTACAGGCCACAATCTTGTTAATTGGCCTATTCTGAACCTCCCCCCTCCCCTTTCCATACTTCTTTCCTACTTTATAGGTTTCAAATATTTATACGATGGAAGAGGAACCTGTGTGTTGTCTAGGTACTCTCTGGGCTGGTGCAAGGATTAAACATACCCTAGGTGAGCCCTCCATCTTGGCCCTCTATCCCCAAACTGCAACACAGCACCTACTAACACACTCAGATGCCATCAAGGATGTCCCAGTTTCCTCCTCTTCACAATGTGCTGTTTCCATTCCCCTCCAACACCGAGTCTGGTAGGAAATTCGGAAAATGGATGCCTATAGTTTGCAGAAAAATAGTACAGTTTGACACAGCACCCAAATTATGTACTAATTTTATAATATATGTGGCTGGAAATATGGACAAAGTTTCATTAGGCACATGTGTACCTACTTATTGGTAACGTATGTGTGCTCACAAAATAGGCACCTACGCGCATACTCCCCACCTGCTCCTACCACAATGGCAGCAAGCCAGCACATGGTCAACTTTTCTGCTGCTGAACTAAGACTCCTTGTAAGAGAAATAAAACAGAACTACGATGTTCTGTATGGCCTGGCCTCTGAAGAAAGTTAAATACAATTTAGCTTAACTACAGGGATGTGGAGGATATAAAAACAAATGGAAGGATGTGCGAGGGGAAAGCTCATCCGAAATTGGCTACCTGCAACAGTGAAGGGCCTGACAACCAGGTCCAGCTCACAGCAGGAGGCCCTGGAAACTTGTGATGATACAATCATGATACATCATGGAATTTTGGTGAGTGGGATTCAGGCTCCTTTCCTCATTTTGCTTATGTAAAGCGAGACCTTAACTGCTGAATGGAGGCCCACTATAACTTCCTCAGCACAACGACTTGGCCCCACTATTACCATACATTGTTACTATTATATGGTAGGACTATATTACATCATCAATAACTGTTTTTATAGCCTCATCCTACTACTGCACATCAACAACAGCCGCATATATCTCATACACATTTTTGTATCCCGACACCTAACATTTTCACCTTTCACCCCATTCTCATCAGACCTTGAAGCAGGACTAGTATATAGAATTATAAATGTACCCTGTGCAATTTGTGAACCTGGTGCCCCCTGCCTTCCCAGCCACATGCAGGAACTCACTCTTATTGGGCTTTCTGAAGGTCAGTGATGACATCAGTGCGCCTTCTGTTCTTTCACTCTGTGTGGCCACACTGCTCGCACAGCTCTTGGCATGATATACACATCACCTTGTGCTCATTATGCACATAACTTTGAACTTTGACAACACACATGAGGAAAACCACACGGTCCCTTCTTATTTCTCTCACATCCATTGGATTTTCTTATGGAAATGTGGTATAAATGTTCTCATCATACTGGCGCCAGTGGAAAGTTGAACAACCAATGCTTGATATTCTGTGCCCACTCAATGTACACGGTGAAGGGCAACATACTAGCAAGATACAGGGCCATATGGCAACGTTGCAATACATCATCTGTAGATGCTTCTTATGGCTCTCCATTTCCATTGCATCCTGCACACTGTGGGCCCTGTTTGGGCATGGGCTAACATGCCAGAAGTTAAGAGTTTTAGAATGCCATGTTGAAGATAGGTGCTTATACGCTATGTTATCTGAAGGCTTAAGGCAAGGGGCCAGACATTGCTTTTCCAGTGACCTGTCAAACTCACTCATGAGAGACCCCTTCTTGTTTCACATCCTTAAAATGCTGCAGTTTCACCCAGGAAAGGTGCATTAGCCATGAGAGAAGAGCTACCAGATCCCTCCCATGTGGAAAAAGGCTACAGAGGTGCTGCTACACCATGCCACTCCCAGCAAAGGTCATTGCAACAATGGCCAGAGTCTTCAGCAAAGGCTGTTTCAGAGGAGGCACAACATCCAGTGGGACAGGAACAGATGGTTATCTAGGAGAAGGCAGTGTGACAAGAGGCCATCCATGATCAGGAGGGGGAGATGGAGGTTTACTATTTAGATGAGGAAGTGGAGGAGGATCATCGTTAATAATAGGGCTGCAGAAGCAGAAAACCCATTAATTCAGATGACCCAAGATATATACCTGCTGAAATAACATCCATAGAATAAGTAATGAGAGGAAAAGACCCAAGGAAGGAGATTTTTGTGAACATAGACCTAGGTTTTGCTCCTTGTGAGGAGATATTTTTCATTTAGAGGCACATTCCAATGTGTGTGTCCAGGCCCCTGTGCGTCCGATCGGAATCGGGATGCTCAAAGGTAGACCCAATTCTGATCCCATGGGGGCTAGACATGCCCCACAGGATCAGAATTGGGTCTAGAGCTGGCACGTGCAGGTGGGACCCGATTCTGATCGGCCTGAACACACAGCCATCTGCCCTGCTACCTCAGTGTAGCTCCTGAATGGAGCTGCAGTGCTATGGCTTCCCATTGCCATGGCACTGTGGAGCCATTCAGGAGCCATGATCCCTGGCCACCGACCACAATCTTCTTTCCCTGCAGCCCAATCCTCGATCTGGCCTTCCATGGCCAGGGTAGGGCTGCGGGGAATCCCCTGTACCCCCTCACCTTTCCACTGCTGCCCAGGCCTGCTGTCACTGAATGTCCAGGAGGATTTATTACACCTCCAAGGTGGAATAAGTCCCCCATCCAGTTTGCCGACCCTAGACATACAGGGCCAACCTCAGAATAGGCCCTGTATGTCTGGGGTCACGGACCACCCATGCCGCACCCTCGCTCCAACTCAGGGACACCCCTTCCACCCACATCTAAACCTCCCTATACAAACATCCTGTTCCTACAGGGAGGCTTTTAACAGGGCCGGCAGGGGGGCGAATAGAGGGGATGGACGTCCCGATGGGATGACCATCCCCGCAATTCGCATGACGGAATAGACCCCTTAGTTTATACCAAGATATATAACTACATTTTCAAGATGGCAGGCCAGGACATGCTTGTGGTGAGAGATACACAGCATACTCTGAAATAGGGCTGTGAGCACATCACAAACTTAAATATCTTTATATTTCATTAAATAGAAGGGAGCTGACCTGCACAGAGCGGCAGTTACAACCACTCTAGTCACCTTACTGGGCAGACTAGATGAACCATACTGGTCTTTATCTGCCATAATATACTATGTTTCTATGTTATGTTACTATGGATTGGCAGATGTCTATACCTGACACATGCAGATTTTGGAAATGAGGTGAAAACCTGCATGTCTTGGACCTTTTACTGTGCACATTCCTGGTTTTCCTTTTGTTTTATAGACAAGTGCATCTTTCAGAGTGGGGACTGGTCAATTTTAAAAGGCACCTACACATGCCCACCTTCTCTGCCACCCCTCCCACTAATGTTCAGACATTTTGACTTGGACGTCCCAGATTTCACCTACATGGCTTTTCTAAAATGTGCCTTCACATGCATAAGTCCTCATATTCAGTTCTTAAACTAATATATTTAAAGGTGATAGATATATGTACAACACTGCTAAATATCAAAATATTTTGAAATGGCTAGATTAGCCATTTTTAATTTTTCCACAGATGTTTTACTGTTTGTCTTGTTTCCGTCTGTTATTTAATTAGTTCTGTAATGCAAATACTATGTACACTGTCCTAATGTTCCCTGTGAAGGTGTTCTATTAAATATGCCAAATAATAAATAAATTAATAAAATTTACCTATAAATGTTCAGAAAGATTCTTATAGTTTCTTCCATCACCCTTATTTTTCTTCCTTGGGTACATGCCGAATAAAATAGATCCCATGGGGAAACCATCACACTTGTTGCCTTGCATTTTCTTGATCTGAGTATAAGTAATGAAACAGCTTTTTAATGGTCCACTATCCCAGATGACCTTATAACCCTTCTGTAAAAATGGTTCATATTTGACAAGTATGACAGGCACAGCTAGCGAGCCCTTAGGCCAGCAATATTTTTATCTTTAATCCATCATGGACATCAAAAAATAATGAGATCTCTTGAAATGGTGCCAGGAGTGATCTCATATGACACTGATATGATGAATTAACTCTATCACTTAAAAAGCAAAATGAGCACACTGTAATGTACAGATAATTTCATTTGTTTGAATCACCTTAAATAGAAAATGTCAAATGTGACAACCCCATTGTAGTTATAGAATTATCTTTAGTTACAGTATGTATCTTTTCCAGTTTCAGCAACACCTTAAACATGTAACCCACTTTGCTGATTCAATGAAAGTAAGAAACTGTAATCTCCCCAGTGGAGTGCTGTCTTCATTATATATTTCTTTTGCTACTTCAAGAACGACGGTATTAAGACATACCTAATGTCACCTAATAACATACAAGGAAGAGAAATGACCAGTCAACAGCAAAGGGCCCACACATATGCCACTTACTAAAAAGCAAATTATTTTTTGCTTCCCACCTAGACATGCACTCATAGAGACCACCTTGTCTTACATAAATGAGAATAATGACACTTTGGTCATGGTGTCCATCAGAATATGAGTGTTATATCTCAAAATGCCTTCATATTAAGATTGTGGTCATACATACAATAGATAACTCTGAAGACAATATATAAAAGACTGTGACTGACTTTAACCAGGTCTAGGAACAATTTCTCAATCAAGATCCAGTTTGTATTTAACCCCTTTTGAAGAGCCAATTCACAGAATTATTTTTGCATTCTGTCTCTTTGAGAAAGGCTTTGATCAATCAGGTTCTTAGAGGAGAAAAATATCACAGAGTATCGTGATAGACCTGAACATGTCAGGAGAAAAATGAGCTAATTCAGGTAATTTAAGATGATTGTCACATTTGGGTTCAGAAAATATTTATTTTAATTTTTATTGGCTACCAATGCCCAACACCTTTTCACCTTCCAACGTAGAAATAGCTGTGAGAAAAACAGAAGTTGTTTGAATTCAATGAATTTTTGGTCTTCATTCAACCAAACTATTAAGGGTTTGGCTATATTTTCAGGAGTTCACGTGCAGTTGAATACCCCAATGTACAGCGCTATTACTGTAGTTGCATTTACTGCTACCTATTGAGGTGGAGATTAATGCATCAATGATAATTGTAAAACTAACATTACATGATATGCCCCTCCCCTCTCCCCGTGCTAACTCCAACATGCTCACTGGGCTTACTCTCTGCCCCTAATATGACCATTCTTGAACGTTCAAGTCAAACTTTGGAATTCATTACCGCAGGATACAGTAAAAGCTGTTGGTGTAGCTGGGTTTAAAAAAGGTTTAGACAAGTTCCTGGAGGAAAAGTCCATAAACCACTAGGATAAGCAGCATGGAATCTGTGTACCTTTTTGGGAACCCGACATGTACTTTGTGACATGAATTGGCCACTGTTGGAAACAGGATACTGGGCTCGATGGACCGTTGGTCTGACCCAGTATGGCATAACTTACATTCTTAAGCGATAACAGAAAGATCTACCTTGCTTGTGTCTTTTGACCTTAAATTAGACTGAAATATCATCCTATGTTTGTATTTCAAGAATATGGATCTGCTGATTTTGGACTTAAAAGTACAAATTTTTCTCTATTTCTCTCATGAGACTCAGCTTCAGCACAAGGAACTCCTAGCTTTAAAGTCGAGAGTTCTTGCTTTGGGAGCTGCATTCAAGTTAACATTGCCTTGTCAATGTATTGTTTTTTGTGAAGCATAACATTTTCTGTTCTTTGAACCTAAGAAGCTCTTAGATTTTTCTATCAAACAGGGAAAAGTCAAATCTATCTGATGTTGCTGGTTGTGATGTGTAACTTTTTCCTTGTGCCCTAACTGCATATTTTGTATATTTTCCTTTGACTGCTTATTCTTATACCTCGCCTCCACAATTTGTGGGCTGAAGTTTTTTTTTCTCAATGTTCTTATTTCAATGATGGAATGTGATAATATCTTATAAACAAAAAATAAATAAATATGTATTCTTTAGAAGAAAAATAAGAGAGGTGTGATATAACAGATACATGAAAATACCTCCATGGTATAAAAGAACTGTAGGCGAGCCTCTTTTATTTGAAAGGAAACTCTGGAACAATGATTGATATGATGAGAGTGCAGAGCATAGATTCAGGAGTAATCTCAGAAAATAGGTCTGTAAAGAAAGGGTGGTGGAGGTGGTGGAGATGTGGACAGTATCTACTACTACTATTCCTACTGAACATTTGTATAGAGCTACAAGACATACACAGCACTGCACAGACATATGTAAAATATGGTCCCTGCTCATCAGAGCTTACAATCTAGTCAAGACAGACAACACTGAACTGAACTTCATTGGCTACCAATTTACTCCCGAATCAAATATAAAATTCTTGTCACTACATTTAAACTTATAAATAAACTTGCACCATCTGCACTAAATACACTGATTAACATTGACATTGATAAACGATCTCAAAGGAGCAGAAACATAAATACTTTAACAATACCAAAAGATTTTACAAAAGCCAGAAAACAAACCAATAAGAGAGCTTTCTCACACTCTGCTCCAATACTCTGGAACAATTTACCTGACAACATTCGCCTACTGTCTGACATAAAAGAATTTAAAAAAAAATTAAAAACTCACTTATTTACATTACACTATAATACACTCCCAAAACAGAATTCTCAAAGGGATACAGGCTAACATTTATTTTTAATATTATATACCCTATTTTCAAAAATAAACGACACTAATACACTAATTTAACCATACTACACACTCATTTACATGATGATTAATAATTTAACTAGCAATGTATATATGTTCTAATATGTTATACTTGTAATGTTACAATTTTCCTTGTAATTTATAATTATCTGTTCTATGTAAAATGTCCTGGTATATCTCATACCAATTAACCTACTGTTACATGTAAACCGCACTTGAAACAAGGGAAAGAGCAGTATATAAATAACTGTTAAATAAATAAATAAATAAATAAACACAGTAGCTGTAGACACAAGATACATCTAAGGGGAATGGTAAGGAAATACAAAGGACATCAGGTGAATCAAGATCCGAAAGTAGCGGCGAAGAGGTGAGTTTTCAGCCTGGATTTGAAAAGGGTCAGACTCAGGTAGTTTGTTCCAGGCATAAGGAGCAGAAAGATGAAAGGAGCAAAGTCTAGAGTTAGCAATAGAAGAGAAGGAAACAGATAGAAGTGATTTGCCAGAAGAGCGGAGTTCCCGAGAAGGGGTATAGGGAGAGTTAAGAGAAGAAAGGTAGTGAGGAGCTGCAGAGTGAATGCACTTAGAGGTCAGCAGGAGAATTTTGAACTGGATGTGGAAATGAATAAGGAGCCAATGAAGTGACTTGAGAAGAGGGGTAATATGAGATGATGAGGCTGGTGGAAGATTAGTCGTGCAGCAGAGTGTTGAACAGATTGAAGGGAGGATGATTCAGAGGGAGACCAGCGAGGAGTAGGTTACAATAGTCTAGATGGGAGGTGATTAAGGAGTGGATATGTGTCTTAGTAGTGTGTTCAGAAAGGAATGGGCGAGTTTTGTTGATGTTGCACAAAAAGAAATGGCAGGGCCCTTTGGTGTGGCCCTTAGGCGTGGAACATCACAAATCAGCTCTAAAGGGCACCATAAAGAACTGGCACCTACACCACTGCAAGCCTAGACACTACGAGAGGCACTGAACTATACCAGCTTCCCACAGCATCGTCGCCACCAATCTGGCACCTGATTGTGAAGGGCAGCAGTGACAAGGACCTGACGCAAGACAGGGATCTGCCCCCCAGCATAACCGAGGCCCAAACTCTCCACCGGCTGCAGGAAGCATGGAGGTAAATCCTCCCCCTGGAGTCACATCATCAAGCTGGCCTCCCAGCAATTTAAAGAGCAGTTTTAGAGTGGCCCCAGAGTGCCACTGCCCAAATGTGATGATATCACACCCATTGCCTCCCATTACCACACGGCAACACCACCTACAACAAATGAAGCATCCATCTGACAACTCCACCACAATCTACTACTACTGAAACCCATCACCAGTGCAGCTTGAGGCAGACTGAAAAGAGGCAAGACCTGCACACTTGATCCACAAACCACTAATTCCCTTTGCCACAGACTGCTAGACAATCCTGGAGTCCCAGAAACCAGCTGAGGTAAGAGGATACTAATTTTTGATAGAAGCTTCTAATCTGAAAAAAAAAAGTGAAAGAACCAACAATCAAATTAGACCCCCAAGATGCTCCTACTACAATACTCTAACATCCCAGCCCTAAGCGTGATTATACTGATTATACTATTAATGGGAGTAGACTCATATACATCTTCGACAAGCCAAATCCCGACTGTCCGAAGCTATGGCCTCAAATAAACACATTCCTCTATGAAAATGAAAAAATAAGACTATGACACCCCCTAATTCATATCCAACCTATCAATACAGAATATGAAAACAGAAAAAAAAATCAAACAAAGCAGAGGATAATATATGCTTTGATAAACACAAGATCAGTTTGCAATAAAATTCCTATAACCAGGGATTTACATGGAACAATAATTCCTAGATATTTTAGCCATAACAGAGTCATGGCTAACAGAAAATTGACTCTGTCCTTATGAACCAACTAAACAAAGTAGCTACAACATCTTTAACTGCTCTAGAAGTGATAAGAGTTTGAAACTACCTAATCTCACAGATTAACACTGCTTTGGATGTCCAGCATGGCCTCTTTCAGCTATGGAAGGTGCTGTGGACCTGGTGCTGGGCGCCTCACCGCACCCTCAGGGTGAGCACAGTACCCGCCCAATGTGACGGTGTGTAGCTACTCTGTGCCAGTAAAACACACGGTCAGTACCCCCTACCAGGCCGAGGTGCTGTGGGGGTGCACATGGTCACTTCCCCCTACCAGGCCGAGGTGCTGTGGGGGTGCATTCCCCATCTTGTGTTTATCTGTGGACAGCTGATTTGCATGTGCAGTGCATCATGGGTACGGGTGTGCTAACCCTATCCTGGTGACCACAACAGACTGTCTGTGTGGTGACATGCAGGCTCTCTACAGCCAGTCTGGGGCTTGCTAGTAGCTGTAGCCCAATGGTTACTTCACTGTCTGTGAAGCCAGAAGTCATGGGTTCAAACCCACAGTGGGGTTATTTGATAGGGCTGCCCAAAGCATTATCTCTTTTTAATGTACATTTTTGCTGCCAGCAAAAACACCCTCAGCATGCTGTATCCATAAGGTGCCTCTGAGGGCGCCCTATAGGGCACCTTATGGTTCCCGTCCATGTAAGGTGCACTATACATTATCCTGTGACGCAACTTATAGGGTGCCCTTTAGGGGATATTTTAGGGTGCCGTGGCGGACAGTGCACTTTAAAATGTGCCTTATGGGGCGCCTTATGTTAACATGCTTTGAGAGTGCGTTTGCTAGTAGTGATAATTAAAATAAAAATAAAATGCCTCCTAAAGCAATCTTCCCCATAATATGTAATGCCTCAGCCAGCCTTATTCATTGGGCACTGTGGGGATTGAACTCCTGATCCCTGCACCATTGGTCAGTGTCTTAACCATTGTGTTGTGGTTCTGTTCCTGTGCTTGCACATCAGTGTGCCGCCTTATGCCGCCCAATATTAAAATGCCTCCTAAAGCAATAGCATGCCACCTTATGCCCATCAGCACGCTGCCTTATGCCGCCCAATATTAAACTGGCTCCTAAAGTAATGCCTCAGCCAGCTGTCTTCATTGGGTACTGTGGGGATTGAACCCCTGCTCCCTGCGTCAGTGTCTTAACCATTGTGCTGTGGTTCTGCTCTTCTACTTGCACATCAGCGCACCACTTATTCCTCCCGCGCAGCTTTCTCATGCGCTAATGTGCGGGGCGCACATGGGCGCGGTGCACCTTAGCGCATATTTAAATCCCGGTTTTTCTTTTTCAGAAAGAAACGCCCACTCCTTATATGGCACCCGCACACTAGCGCGGCCCGCACATTAGCGGGGTTTTAGTAAACATACCCCTAGGTCTTGAAGAAATAACACTTAGATGGTTCCAATCATATCTGACAGACCGCAACCAACAGATAAAAATAGGACATAACACCTCTGCACCATACCCACAACAGAGAGAGGCCCCACAAGGATCAGCACGATCCATACTTCTTTTCAACCTGAATATTCAACCACTGTGTGCAATATTTCAGTCACACAAGGTAAATTTCCACATCTATGCCGATGACATTATGGTTTACGTATCATTTGACACTTCATACTCACACTTCATGGATCTCAAAAATCGTTTCAATGCAGTGGCACAATGGCTAGAGTACAATCATCCTCACAATAAACTACAAAAAGACAGAGGTATTATGCATTGCCAGAAATGAGGCCTTCAAACCACCACCATCCCTGAAAGTCATGAATGCTGAATTACAAATTAAGCAAGAGGTTCGCTACTTAGGAATCACACTCGACCAAAGACTGAACTTAAATTCTCATACAGTATCAACAAAACACTAAAACAATTTACAGCAAAATCAGAACTCTATGAAACCTTTGTCAGTTACTAGACCCCCATGACTTCAGAACAGTTCTTCAGGCAATAATTTTCCCACACTTCTACTGTGCTAACATCATACTACAGGGAAAAACAAAACATTCAATACAGGCATTGCAAATAGTGCAAAACACAGTAGCACAAATCCTACTAGGAAAATCAAGATCAAAGAAGATTAAAGGCGCGGGCAGGGTCCCGGCGCCTGCTCGTAACCGGGTGCTCTGCCCGGCGCGGGACCCTGCCTGTGAACGGGGGGGGGGGGAGGGTGAGGGATCGGGCGCCTCGTTGAGCCCGTGCCCGCGGCGCAGGGTTTAAATTGATTGGCTCCGCTCAGGCTCTGAGTTAGCGGAGCCAATCAGGGTTCAGCCTGCCATGTGCTCTGGCGTGCGCGTTGCTGCCAGAGCACAGGCAGTTTGGCGGGAGGCTCGGCGGTAGCAGCATCGTGTTCGGCGGTGGGGTTTGTTTACCGGTTGATTCCTCCAGCGGCAATTCCCCGTTCCTTTCTGTTGGCGGCGGTGGTCGGTGCGAGAGAGAGGCTCTGCGGCGGCGGCGGAGTCCTTTGCGGATCGGCGTTTCACGGCGCGTCGGTGCGGGCAGTTGATTGCCAGCCAGTAAGCAGGCAAGTGACGGTGGATTGCTGGGGATAGGGCCGCTCCTCGCGTGCAGGGTGCTTGCCGGGATCTCGGCACAGGCAGCGCTTCTTTTTTTTTTTTAGCCTCCTTTAAAATAAAATATATAAATAAAGAACTCTTCGGGGCTCTAGAGGCAGGCCGCGTGTGCCCCATTCCTGCTTACAGGCAAGGTCAGGAGCCGGTGTGATGGCGGGAAAGCAGCCATCCAGGGGGGGGCCGGGCTGCCAGAGGGAAGCAGGGAAGGGGACTGAGGGGGCGGGAGTTGGCAAGAACAGGGCGTTCGGGGTCGGGGAGTGTGGGTAAGACTGGGGTTGGTAAACGGGGGGTGCGAGGTGTGGGGAATGTGAGGAGGGGGCGTAGAGGGCCTAGCAGGGGGGAGGGGGCGGTTGAACAGCCCATAAGACAGGCTGAGGGAGTAGAGCCTCAAAGGCTGGCAGTGACATCAGCGACAGTTGCTCCGGCTGGAGCAATGGGTGGCAGGGAGGGGCAGGCAGAAGGCTTGCAAGGGAGGTCTCAGAGGCCTGAACTAGGGCAATGTCAGGAGAGGGGAGTTGGCCCCTTAGGGCAGATAGGGGGGGGGGACCTAGGCAAGGTTTTGGGGCCCCTGGGGGTGACGGTTGGGGGTGGATGTCTCCGGTTGGGGGTTTGGTTCCTTCGGTGGTGGGTATGTCCCCTGCTGGGTGGTATGGGCAGTTGGGGCACCGGGCTGGATGGGAGCACTGGTTAGGAGGGGGGCAGGGTTCGTCCGGGTCCGATTGGACTGGGGCATGGCCCCCGAGGGGTGCTCTTGGCTTGTCTTTGTCGGGTTTTCCCATTTTGTCTTCACAGGTTCCCTATATGACGGCGCTGGGTACAGGCCCGTCGGCAGTGCCGTCATGCAGTGAAGGGAGTATGGCGTCGAGATCCCTGGCAGAGGCGGGAGCAGCCGGAGTCGGCATACCAGCTTCAGGAGCGGAGGTGCTCCGGACGCCTTTGGGCCCTGGAGGCGAGGGGCTCCTCTTGGCAGAGGCTCGTGGCATCGAGGACTCGGCAGGTGAGATCAGGGTGGCTGATGGGGGTGTTTCTTCGGAGCGGGGGTCGCGGACCGCTCGGTCCGGCAAGGCACGCAGCAAAAAGAAGCGTGGATGTCGGTATCGCCATAACTCTTCCTCTTCTTCCTCATCGTCGTCCGATTCGTCGGATGCTTCGGGGGCGGTTGGTGGCGTGCGTGGGATGGCCGTGGCCGGAGAGGAGGAAGGGTGTCTTTCGGGTGGGGGTTCGGCGTCTTTGGTGGCCATGTCGGAGTTGTGGGAGGGAGTACTAAAGAAACTGCGGCGGAAGATTAAAAAGCGAAAATATATTGATATTTTTCGTTTGTTAGAAGGCAGGAAGCGTTCGGGGGACAGTAGGAAAAAACGGAAGGAGGATGAGAAGGCAGGGCGGCTTCGGAAAGTGTCGCGGAACATTGTTAATTGGGTACGGTCGT
The DNA here is from genome assembly GCA_033557465.1 of Ichthyophis bannanicus. Lineage (NCBI taxonomy): Eukaryota > Metazoa > Chordata > Amphibia > Gymnophiona > Ichthyophiidae > Ichthyophis > Ichthyophis bannanicus. The sequence continues at coordinate 401,398,885 of CM066032.1, read as the reverse complement.
TCTTGCGGTTGGCAAGTGTGTGGGGGCATCATTTTCCTCATCAGTCCGGTATGTTGTTATCTTATGCTGATTCGATTCTTGAAGCGTCTCAGATGCATGAAGGCTGGTCGTGGCTTAATTACGACGAGAAATTCCGTGATAAGATGGAGGAGAATAAGTTGCTAACGTGGGGCACGCAGGATATTAACCTTTGGTTAACCCAGATGTCGGTTAAGGGTGGGGGGGGTGGTGGAAGCGGCGGTAAGGTAGGGTCGGGGGTTAGTGGGGGGGCGGCGCATTCCTTTCGAGGGGGAATCGTCTCAGGGCAGGCTAGGACGGTCTCCGGAGGGGGGGGGAGATGTCTGCTGGCGGTTTAACAGGTCGATGTGTCCCTTCCCCGACTGTAAATTCCGGCATGCGTGCTCGAGCTGCGGTGGCCCCCATGCGGCAGCCAAATGTGTTAAAAAAGGGCCCGTGGCTACACCGACGGCAGGGCTCAAGTAAGGGGGGTCCGTTCAAGCTGGCGCCTTCGCCGATTCAGGTTACGCTCTTGAGTTCTTGGTTGCGTTCTTATCCGCGGAGGCGGGACGGGTTAATGTTGCAGTCGGGTTTTAGTTTGGGTTTTGTAATTCCTGTCCATGGTGTGGTTGCGGTTGCATCGACTCGGAATTCACCCAGTGTGAGGCGTTTGGGGGCAATCGTACGGGGCAAAATAGCGGAGGAATTACGGTTGGGCAGGATAGCGGGGCCTTTTCAGCACCCGCCGTTCCCGGATTTTGTGGTATCGCCGTTAGGCATTGTACCTAAGAAGGAGCGAGGGAAGTTTCGGCTTATTCACAACTTGTCTTCCCCGGCTGGAACCTCAGTGAATGATTCGATTCCTCGGGAGCTGTGCTCGGTTCGTTATGAGTCTTTTGACATGGCTGCGGGTTTAGTCAGGGGAGCAGGGCGCGGGGCTTTGATGGCGAAGGTCGATATTGAGTCGGCTTTTCGTCTCCTGCCGGTTCACCCGTCTTCTTTCCGGTTGTTAGGTTTTCAGTTTGAAGGGGAGTTTTATTTTGATAAGTGTATGCCCATGGGGTGTTCAGTTTCCTGTGCTTACTTTGAGAAGTTTAGCTCCTTCTTGCACTGGTTGTTAGTGCAGAGAGTTGGTCGGGGGGAGGTGGTTCACTATTTAGACGATTTTTTATTTGTGGGAGAGGCAGGGTCCTTAGGGTGTAGCGAGCTGTTAGTGGGTTTTGGTAATTTAGCTCGCGAGCTGGGCGTGCCCTTGGCACAGGATAAGATGGTGGGTCCGACGACTCGGTTGACCTTTTTAGGCGTGGAATTGGACTCGCAAACTTTGGAGGCGCGTTTGCCTCTAGATAAGGTTGAAAAATTGAGGGTTCTGGTGGCGAATGCTCTAGCGTCATCTAAGTTGAACCTCCGGGAGCTGCAGGCCTTAATCGGCTCTCTGAACTTTGCGTGTAAAGTTATCCCTATGTGGAGGGTGTTCCTTCGGCGCTTGGCGGCAGCGACGGCGGGGGTCCGGAAGCCCCATCATCGTATAAGAGTGTCCAAGGTGATGCGGGATGATTTGAGGGTTTGGGATCTATTCTTGCGGGACTTTAATGGCACTTCGGTGTTGCGTCAAGCGGAGCTTTCAAGTAATGATTTGCAGCTGTATTCGGATGCTGCGGGTGGTGTCGGGCTGGGTATCTATTTCGGCGGAGCTTGGTGTGCTGAGCGGTGGCCGCCGGAATGGGAGGCGGAAGGGCTTTTGAAGAATATTACCTTTCTCGAATTGTTCCCAATATTAGTGGCGCTGGCATTATGGCCGGACAGATTGGCTGACCGTAGGGTGGTGTGGTGGTGTGATAACGAGGCGGTGGTGTCCGTCGTGAATCGTTATTCGCCTCGCTGTAGTATGGTAGCGGCCTTAATGCGTCAAGTCATTTTAGCCTGTTTGCGTTTGAACGTGGACTTGAGGGCTCGCCATATTCCTGGATGTACTAATGCCATTGCTGATGTTCTTTCTCGTTTGCAGTGGAAGCGATTTCGGCAATTGGCGCCGGAGGCAGACGAGATCGGGTCCAAGGTCCCTTGGAAATTGTGGAGCTGTGGCCTACCGAGATGAAGCACCTCTTAAGACATTCAGTAGCAGAGCGTACGTGGGCTGCTTATCGGCGGGGGTGTATGCACGTATGGGAGTATCTGCGCGGGAGGGGGTGTGTGGGAGTGGGGTGTCCGAGTTTATGCTGGGGGGGTACGTGGGGTGGGCGAAGGCGAAGGGGTGGACAAGATCAGCGGTGCGGGGGCACCTGGCGGGGTTTGACTTTTTTGCCAGGGCGGCGGGTTGGCCGTGCGCCCTGCATGGGCGCCTGGCGCGGCGGTTAATGCAAAGGTGTGAGCGGGAGCTCCCTAGGCGGTGTGATCGGCGTCTCCCAATCTCACACGACTTGTTGAGGCGCCTATGTCTTGGGTTGTCTGGGGTGGCGGCATCGCCCTATGAGGAGGTTTTATTTCGGGCGGTGTTTTGCTTGGCGTTTTTTGGGGCCTTTAGGGTCGGTGAGTTGGCGGCTGATTCGGTTAAGTCCGGTTTGGGTAATTGCTTGCGGTTGCGGCATGTGTGGAGGGAGCAGGGGCGCATTAGGGTGCTGTTGGCCAGGTCCAAAACTGACCAGAAAGGGAAGGGTTTGTGGGTGGTGCTGGGCAGGATAGGGGGTCCGACTTGCCCTGTCTCTGCTCTTGAGACCTACTTGAGGGTGCGCCCGGGCGGTGGCGAAGGGCTTTTCGTGCATGCGAACTCTTCCTGCGTGACCAGGTATCAGGTGACAGCGGTGTTGCGCATGGCGCTGCGCCAAATTGGTGAAGAGCCGGGGCTGCTTTCGGCCCACTCTTTTCGCATTGGGGCTGCCACCAGTGCGGCGGCTGCGGGTCTGTCGGGGGAGCAGATCCAGAGTATTGGCCGATGGCGCTCTCGGGCTTTTCAGGGTTATGTGCGACTTTGAGATGTTGGAGGGTTGGGGGGGGGTTACTAATGCTGTTCTTTTCTCTTGCAGGTGGGGTGAGTAGTGAGAGGGTCTGCTGGATGATGGGACACTCCTTTGTCTTCTGGGCTGGTCAGCAGGCAGCTGTTCGGCCGATCGGGCTGAATCTTGGGCTGGACACAGCTGAGGTGGCGGTTTCATGGCTGGGTGAGCGGGGGTTGAGGTGGTCTCAGCTGCTCCCCTTGCTTCGTCACCATCTTCGGGTGCGAGGGCGGCCTGCGGTCGTCTTGGTTCATCTGGGCGGCAATGATCTGATGGAGTGGTCCTGTAAGCGGCTGATACGGGCGGCAAAGAAGGACTTTCTGACTTTCCTCCGTTTGCTGGACGGAGTCATCTTGCTTTGGTCCGACATTATCCCTAGGCCATCGTCATGGAGCCAGAGGCGGTGGTCTCGGGGACTGACCAAGATAAATTGGCAGATTGGGAGATGGGTCTGCGAGAGAGGGGGTTATCAGGTGCAGCATACTTGGGTTGATGTGTCCTGTGCAGGGTTGTACAGGGCTGATGGTGTGCACCTCTCGCCAGTGGGAATAGACTTGCTCTTGAACGACTGGCAGGAGGTGCTGGAGAGGGTTGTTCGGGGTGGTTTCACTGGTCGCAGCTTGTCCTAACGGTGGGGGGCGGCACAGTTACAGGCCCTGTGCTGGTGGCAGGATCCCGGAGGTTTCCGGGGTCCGGAGCCTTAGGCGACTCGGGACGGGGGCGGGGTGCCCTCGACCCGGACTACCCCTGGAAGACTTTTGCTAGTAATATGGCGAAGTCGGATAGGGGTGGTCGGAACGTTGCCGGGGGTGTGACCATGGCTGCAGCGGAGGCGAGGTCGCTTTGCTAGTAGCATGGCTGGTGACGCATCGCTCCGTTGCGGGGGGGGAGACGATTGTTGAAACAATTGTTTTGGTTATTGTTTTGGATGTTATTGAAATAAAGCTGCGACCAGTTTATCACCACACTTGGCTATTGGTGTAATCTCTGGGAAGGGCAAAGAGGAAGTTGTGGAAGGGTGGTGAAAAGGGTGGAGGGGGGGGGGGAAGTAATGTTGTATGCAGCAGGGGTAAGCGCCGGGTCTGTCTACCCGGTTAGATTAAAGGCGCGGGCAGGGTCCCGGCGCCTGCTCGTAACCGGGTGCTCTGCCCGGCGCGGGACCCTGCCTGTGAACGGGGGGGGGGGGGAGGGTGAGGGATCGGGCGCCTCGTTGAGCCTGTGCCCGCGGCACGGGGTTTAAATTGATTGGCTCCGCTCAGGCTCTGAGTGAGCGGAGCCAATCAGGGTTCAGCCTGCCATGTGCTCTGGCGTGCGCGTTGCTGCCAGAGCACAGGCAGCTTGGCGGGAGGCTCGGCGGCCCACCCTTCCACCCAGCCTTTGTGTTACGAGGCTGGTGTTGGGGTGTCGCAGCTGGGGGGGGTTCAGGTGGGATCCCGGAGGTTTCCGGGGTCCGGAGCCTTAGGCGACTCGGGACGGGGGCGGGGTGCCCTCGACCCGGACTACCCCTGGAAGACTTTTGCTAGTAATATCGCGAAGTCGGATAGGGGTGGTCGGAACGTTGCCGGGGTGTGACCATGGCTGCAGCGGAGGCGAGGTCGCTTTGCTAGTAGCATGGCTGGTGCCGCATCGCTCCGGTGCGGGGGGGAGAAGATTGTTGAAACAATTGTTTTGGTTATTGTTTTGGATGTTATTGAAATAAAGCTGCGACCAGTTTATCACCACACTTGGCTATTGGTGTAATCTCTGGGAAGGGCAAAGAGGAAGTTGTGGAAGGGTGGTGAAAAGGGTGGGGGGGGGGGAAGTAATGTTGTATGCAGCAGGGGTAAGCGCCGGGTCTGTCTACCCGGTTACATTACTCCAATATTAAAGCAACTGCATTGGCTTCCCATAAAGAGTAGAATTCACTACATTCAAGATCACTCATGATTTATCTGCCAATTCCTTAAAACATCTGCTACAATCAGGGGCGGCTCAAGGCAATCTGCTCCCTGAGGCAAAGAATGAGATGGCACCCCCCACCTTAGAGGGGGGTGGGGCTTTTTCAGAATTCCAATCAGGGACTGAATCAAACCAAAAAGCCAATTAGATTATATGGAGGGAATGCAAGATGTTTGCACACAGGGCCGTACCGAGCTGCAATCATGCCCTGTGCGACTTGCAGCTTGGGCGCGCGCCCCCCTCCTCCCCCCATACCTCCGTCCAGTGCTGCCTGCTTTTTCCCTGCTGCTGCCACCCTTTGTTTTTTTCACAGTGGTACTGGCAGCAGGGAAAGAGCAGGCAGCGCTGGACGGAGATATGGGGAGGAGGAGGGGGCATGCGCCCGATCTGAAAGGCGCTGGCACTTTAAGCAGATCTGTCCCTCCCTGCTCTGACATTGTGTCGGAGGAGGAAGGGACCAGACCTGCTAAAAGTGCTGTGAAATGGCTTGGAGGGCACATTTCGGCTGCCTGCTATTGTCCTGCCAGCGGCAGCAGGGCAACAGCAGACAGCTGAAATGCGCCCCCGGAGCCTTTGCGCCCTGCGCAGCTGCACCACTTGCACAGGGCTTGGGTCGGTCCTGTTTGCAATCCGAGGAACTAAATGAGAGAAAGAATCAACAGCACAGTTTATAAAACTAAATTATAACTCATTTTTATTTTGTTGTTATAATCTGTGTTATGGTTCTTGCTTTTTCTTTTTCAACATATATTTTGCATCCACAGTGGGTGCAGAGCAGAACCAGGACATTCACCTACAGAATTCAATATAAAAAAAAAATCTGATATTGATCATCTCACTAACAACAACAACAACTACAATTCTCCAGTACCAGGCATATTGTGAACTAATACAAAACCCTACAACAAAGAGCAAACCTACCATACCATATCAACACAAACGTCTAAAACTCACATAAGGAGGCCATCCAAAAGAAGTGTCACTGTAAATACTACAGTTGGCCCTGGAACATCCATACACCTATCTGAAAAGCTGAACAAGTCAAATTACTACAGTACAGTATAGATCTTTATGTAAAAGCTCCATGTTATCAGAACACCTGGCATCAGTCACACACTCACAACATTGACCCTCACCAAGTACAGAATAAGTAACCATAATCTAAATTTAAAATAAAAATATGTAGACAAAATTTAAATTGAAACCCCAAGAAGCCAGAGTCCACATGCAGTGTAACATCAGATAAATAAGAGATGCAGTTCCCCAATACTGTGTAAAATATAAAGATAGTACAAAATCCAATCACTAAAATGAAATAAAATTATTTTTTCTACCTTTGTTGTCTATTTTATTCTCTGATCATGCCAGTCCCAATCTGAGGTTTTTGCTTTCCTGTCTTCTCTTAGCTCTCTTTTTGTGGTCTATGGTCCATCTGCCATTTCTTATCTCTTCCCATGACTGCCACTGGTGCCCATTCCCTTCCAGTCCCCGTCCTTCCCCACTGTCCAGCCCCTTCTAGTTCAAATACCATGGCAGCCCCTCTCAGCATCCACTCCCTACCAGTCCAATTCTCCCATTCCCTCGCATCAGCCCATTTGTAGCCCTAGCCCCCAGTTTTCTTCCAAGGCCAGCAGCTCTATCCTCCCCTCCCACCATCAGCCCATTTCCAGTTGAAGTCCCCCCAATCAGCTCACTTCCAGTGCTAGTCCCCCCTCAACCCCATTACCAGTGCTAGCCTCCCCTAATCAGCCCATTACCAGTCCTACCCCCCATCAGCCCATTACCAGTCCTAGCCTCCCCGATCAGCTCTTTTCAAATGCTAATCCCCCTAAGTCCATTACCAGTCCTACCCCACCCATCAGCCCATTACCAGTCCTAGCCTCCCCTAATCAGCTCATTTCCAGTGCTAGTCCCCCCTCAGCCCATTACCAGTGCTAGCCTCCCCTAATCAGCCCATTACTAGTCCTACCCCCCATTAGTCCATTACATAGAAACATAGAAATATGACGACAGAAAAAGACCACATGGCCTATCTAGTCTGTCCTTCCATATCAACAACTACAACAGTCCCCTTTTTACCTTTAGAGATCCTCTGTGTTTGTCCCATGCTTTTTTGAATTCAGTTACTGTCCTCATCTCTATCACCTCCACTGTGAGACTATTACATGGATCCACTACTCTTTCCATAAAGAAATATTTCCGCATATCACTCCTGAATCTATCTCCCTTCACCCTCATCCCATGTCCACTCGTAGCAGAACTTGATTTCAATTGAAAGAGGCTCTCTCCCTGAACATTTATGTCACGGAGGTATTTGAACATCTCAATCATATCACCTCTATCCCGCCTTTCCTCTAAGGTGTACATATTAAGATCCTTAAGTCTGTCCTCATATTCTTTATAATAAGAACATAAGATATGCCATACTGGGTCAGACCAAGGTCCATCAAGCCCAGTATCCTGTTTCCAACAGTGGCCAATCTAAGTCATACGTACCTAGCAGTTTCCCCAAAAGACACAGGTTCCGCAATGCTTGTACTGGGTCAAGCATTGATATCCTGGGTCCCTTCTTAATAATAATGGTTTATGGACCTTTCCTCCAGGAACTTGTCCAAACCTTTTTTAAGCCCAGCTGCACTAACAGCCTTTACTACATCCTCCGGTAACAAATTCCAGAGTTTGATTACACGTTGAGTGAATGAAGAACACTAATCATTTTAGTAGTCACCCTCTGCACCGACTCCATCCTGTTCACATCCTTTTGAAGGTGCGGTCTCCGGAATTGCACACTATACTCCAAATGAGGTCGCACCAAAGACTTATACAGAGGCATTATCACCTCATTTTTTTCTGCTAGCCATTCCTCTCCGTATGCACCCAAGCATCCTTCTAGCTTTTGCCGTCACATTTTCTACCTGTTTAGCTACTTTAAGGTCATCAGACACAACCACGCCTAGCTCCCGCTCTTCTTTAGTGGACAAAAGTACTTCACCCCCTATACTATATTGCTCCTTTGGATTGCTGCAGCTCAAACGCATGACCTTACATTTTTTAACATTAAATCCCAGCTGCCAAATTCTAGACCATTCATCAAGCTTAGCTTGATCCCTCCTCATGTTATCTACACCTTCCTGGGTGTCTACTCTATTGCAGATTTTGGTATCATCCGCAAAGAGGCAAACCTTACCCGACAGCCCTTCCGCTACATCACTAACAAAGATGTTAAAAAGAATCGGAGCAAGGACAGATCCCTGGGGCACACCACTGGTAACATCCTTCTCCTCAGAGTGAGCTCCATTTACCTGTACTCTTTGTCGCCTCCCACCCAACCAATTTCTAACCCGAGCAGTAACTTTAGGGTCCATCCCTAGGGTGCTCACTTTGTTTATAAGTTGCCTGTGAGGAACAGTGTCAAATGCTTTACTGAAATCTAAATACACCACATCTAGGGCTCTCCCTCGGTCCAACTCCCTGGTTACCCAGTCAAAGAAATCAATCAGATTTGTCTGACAAGACCTGCCTCTGGTGAATCCATTCTGCCTCGGATCCTGTAATCCGCTGGACTCCAGAAACCTCACTATTTTCTCTTTCAGCAGCATTTCCAATAATTTACTCACCATCAAAGTTAAACTAACCGGCCTGTAGTTTCCAACCACATCCTTACTTCCGCTTATGTGTAAAGGTACCACATGAGCCTCTCTCCAGTCCTTTGGCACCACTCCCGACTCCAACGAGGCATAGAAAAGGTCAGTCAGTGGAGCTGCTAGAACATCCCCAAGTTCCCTCAGTATTCTAGGGTGTATCCCATCCGGTCCCATCGCTTTGTCTACTTTAAGTTGAGCTAGTTTCTCACGAACACAGTCTTCTGAAAATTGTTCAGGATGTCCCTCGCTTCTGTTCCTGTTTGTGGGTGTTTTCTGAGGTCCTGCTCCTGGTTCTTCATCTGTGAACAAAGAACAGAAATATTTGTTAAGCAAGTCTGCTTTATCTTTATCAGCTTCTACATATTCCTCCCCTGCACCCTTGAGTCTGACAATACTATTTTTGCCCTTCCTCTTCTCACTAACATATCTGAAAATTTTCTTATCCCCCCCATTTTATTGCATTGGCTATTTCCTCCTCCTTTTGAATCTTTGCCTTCCTGACTACTTTGCTAGCTTCTCTAAGTTTTTCCAAATACAGATGCCTGTCTTCCTCTCTCTGTGATCTCTTGTATTTCATGAAGGCCTCCCTCTTTTTCTTCACTTTTTCAGCTACTTCTTTTGAAAGCCATAGTGGTCTCCTTTTCCTTTTACCTTTATTTACCATTTTAACAAAAAGGTTGGTTGCCCTTAAAATATCCCCTTTCAGTTTTGCCCACTGTTTTTCTACATCCCCCAGCTGTTCCCATCCCACTAACCACTCCCTGAGGTATTGGCCCATCTTGGCAAAGTTAGTCTTCCTAAAGTCTAAGATCCTCACCTTTGAATGGGTTCTAACAGCCCTAGTCCTAATACTGAACCACACCATGTGGTGATCACTGGATGCAAAATTATCTCCCACTACAACATCAGAAACACTTTCACCATTGGTAAGCACCAAGTCCAGTATGGCCCCTTCACATGTGGGATCTGTTACCAATTTCCTGAATAGTTCTCCCTGTAGAGAATCCAGGATCTCCTTACTTCTAGATGATACTGCAGCAGGAATGTGCCAATCAACATCTGGCATATTGAAATCTCCTATCAGTAGCACTTCCCTTTTCCTAGCAATGCTGCATATGTCTTCAATTAACTCTCTGTCCAGCTCTTCCTCTTGTGAGGGAGGTCTGTATATCACACCAATGCAAATAGATTTCTCTTTCCCTATTTCTAGTTTAACCCACAATGCCTCCTCTCTCCCTTTTAAGCTCTGTAATTCCAAAGCTTTAATAGTAGTTTTTACATATAGTGCCACTCCTCCTCCCCTTCTTCCTACCCTGTCCTTTCTGAATAAAGTATAGCCTGGTATAGTTACATCCCAATCATGGTTTTCTGTGATGTTTCTGTAACTGCCACTAAATCCAAGTCAGCCACTCCCAACAAAGCTTCAACATCAGGGATCTTATTTCCCAAGCTACGGGCATTTATACATACTGCTTTCCTTATGTTACCCTTATTACCCATTTCCATAAAGGTATTTAATGCATCACCTACCTGGGGGCTTTCACCTACCTGGGGGCTTTCTTCACCCATTCCCAACAAATCTAGTTTAAAGCTCTCTTCAGTAGATTAGCCAGTCTACTACCGAAGACGCATTGACCTTTCTTGGACAGATGGATGCCATCTCTGCTCTGCAACCCTTGGAACTGCATCCCATGGTCTAGAAAACCAAAATGCCCTCGATGATACCATCCATGCAGCCATGCATTCATCTCCAGGATGCGAGCCTCTCTGCCTTGGCCTTTACCCTCAACAGGGAGGATTGAAGAGAACACCACCTGTGCACCTAACTGCTTCACCCTCTGTCCCAGAGCCAAGAAGTCACTTTTGATACATTCTGAGATATACCTGGCAGTATCATTTGTTCCAGCATGGATTAGCAACATTGGGTAATGGTCAGTGGGCTTGATGATTCTCGGCAAACTCTCAGTAGCATCTTGGATTTTGGCACCAAGCAGACAGCATACCTCTCTGGACATCAAGTCTGGTCGGCCAATGGATGCCTCAGTACCCCTCAGAAGAGAGTCTCCAACCACCACTATCCTTCATTTCCTTGTGGTCACTGATTCTGCAACTTTGGGGTACTAGAGCTCTGGTTCTTCCCTTTCCAGGGATGCTTTCACCTCCTCCACTTCCAGGGCTGCATAATGGTTCTTCAATTCAAGGGCTGGAGAAGTTGGATTGGTGATTTTGCAGGTCCTGGTGACTTGTGTCCAACCATCGACATTCTGTTGGCACCCATCTTCTCCTCTGCTGGAGTGCTTGGTTGCTGCAAGAAGCATCTCATCAATGTAGGTCTCACTGTCTTGAATGCTCCTCAGCCTCGCCACCTCCTCTCTGAGTTCCTCCACTTGTTTCCTCAGAGCTTCAGCATGCAGGCACCCTGCACATGGAACCGGTCCTTCAACTGACATTAGGACCTCTGTCTGGACAGAGGCAGAAGCTGTAATGGGGGCAACAGCTTTAGCGATATGATTTTTCCCAGCCATTGTTCTGTTCGTGGAGCTTAGGTATCTGTTACAGCAAAAGAGAGAGATCTATCAAGTACCAGCCGGTTTCCCAGCTGTCCTTTCAGAGAAAAAGCAGTTAAATATCTTTAATTATATTCAAAATGTGCTGGTCCAAGTCTCTGTGTTTTTTTAAATGGGGAGGTGCCCTATAAAGCAAGACTGCTCACTAGAGGTGGGTAGGAGTCGCGGTGGGTAGGGAGGGACCTAATACCTGATTAGGTGTCAGCAGTTCTCAAAGCTGAGGAGGTTACTAGAGTTCAACAACCTACTCTGCTCAAGGAAATTTCTACTAAAGCACCAAAAAGAAAGTAACTTTGCTTTAAAAATATACAAAAACCCTTTTAAGAGCTCCCAGTCAGAGAGCTAGCAATTTAATAAAAATAAACCCTCAAATCCTTACTGTTGGTTGATCTGTAGAGCCCCTGTTAGGAAAGCTTCAACAGGGAAGGGCACGGGAGCCTTTTATGCAGGCCTCAGCTGCTCTCAGGTAATCAGGCCCACTAACTCCTGATTAGGTGTCAGCAGTTCCCAAAGCTGAGGAGGTAACTAGAGTTCAACAACGTACTCTGCTCAAGGAAATTTCTACTAAAGCACCAAAAATAAAGTAACTTTGGGCTATGTTTACTAAACTGTCTTATTGTCACCGGCGCTAGTTGCAGTGATAATGTGAAGAATGCCATATAAGGAGTGGGCGTTCCGGCGATTAAGTGCACCGTGTCCGTTATTGTGCAATAGGGAGCCGGGCACGTTACCACGCGTTAACCTTAACTTCGCGTGCTGACCTGCAATCACAGCAATAGAGGTGTAGCACACTGGTTACTACAATGACTGCTGAAACAGGGGTCATGAATTCAATCCCCCAGTGGGCTTAATGAATAAGGGTGACCAAGGCAATTCCTTTTCCTGCTCATAACAGCCCAACAATCTGTGCTGACAGCTAAAAATACCCGCACCTCAGTGCCATAAACTAATGCACCTTTCAGGGCGCCCCAGAAGGCACATCCCAAACCACCACGTCAGCCAAGGTGGGTCATAATGTTCCCCAGAGGGCGTGTTGAAAGGTTGTCAACCCCCAAGGCACCATATTAGGCGCCCCATAAGCTGGCTGAATCTAAGGTGTGGCTAAAGATGCCCCAAGGATGTATAGGGCACTCAAGAAATGTTGGCCAAGGGCAGTAAGGTTCTCCAAGTTGAAAAGCAAGAAAGATATGGGCCAAACACAGATGTAACCCAACATTGCACAGAGCACCAAGGAAAGACAATGCACAAGTGATGGAAGGAAGTAGATCTGAGCTGATGGATCAGACAAATCTGCGTTCAGCCCACGTGGCAGTTTGAAAAATGGACAAACATATTGGGGCCAGCTGTAGTGATGCACAGGGTGATGGTAATGTACCATGCAACAATGACAGTGTGTGGCAGAGGATGGGAAGATGTGTCCAGCAGAGAAGGTAGAGGTGGCAGGATAGGTGCAATGGCAGGAGGACTGAGGAGTAGCAGTGCCATGCACAGCACACACAGGAGAGGCAAACAGGAACAGCTGCAATGCAGAAACATGTACCAGTTCAGGACATGGGGTAGGAGCTTGTGCATCAGGGCAGGATGGCACACAGCTGCCAGACACACATAGAAGGACAGAAGGATGGCTGGCAACTGTGAAAAGGGTACAATGTGCTAATAGCACAGATCTGCACAGATATGACTGTTACAGGAATGAAAAGTAGCTGTGCAGGACAGGCATACAAATGAAAGAGAACAGAGAGGAATCAAACCTATGACCATTAGCACAAATGTCAGTGTACAAGCCGGTAGGCTACACCACCAAAGTGAAGTCAGTAGCAAAGGCTGCATACAAGAATACTGCATGGCATCACACAAGAAGCCTTCTGGCTGCCAGGATAGGCAAACCGCCAACAGTAACCATGATGGAATGCATATGCAGATCTGGTGGGCACAGCTCAAATCACAGTCTGAAATTGGGACCAGAACCACATATAACTACATGCACACAAACAATGAAATGTTATGCAGTGGATACAGCATGCAAAAGAGGAAAGAACCTAAACCCAAAGGGCGGCAGGAGACGCCCTGTGGAGCAGAGCAAAATATGGAACAGAACAGAAGCATGTGAGAACTGAACCTACAAACAGGTGTGCCACAAACCAGCTAAACCACAGCAATGCCAATCCCCCAAACAGACTGCCTATGTAAACACTACAAAGAAAGAAACATATGTAACAGCTAATTTGTGATGGATAGGCAGCACAGAGGGCACACTTTGGTGTACAGTGAAGAGGTGGAAGGGTGTGTGGATAGGTGATGAACCTTGTAGTTAGCTCATGGTCAGGTTAGCATAACACCAAAAAAAAAACCATGTGGGAATCAAACCTGCAACCTATGGTTTTACAACACATGTCCGTAACCACTATCCCAAACAACCACACCAAGCACAATGCAAAGATATTATCTCAAAGGAAATGTGTGTATGGGAACCTGTAACACCCAGTGATGTGGCAGATGGCTGGCAGATAGACAGCTGGTACCGTACAACGATGTGAGCACAGGTGGGCCATGTACATGACCAGGAAATCACTAAATATGTGTGTCAGTGTGTTCAAGCAGCTGCAGAGACAAATGTACGTCCAACACATATTTTTATTTTGGTTAATCATCAGAGATAGTGTAGATACCGCCCATCATAATATCAAGGTGATTGGATCCCAGGTGAAAAGCTGAGAACACATATTGCAGGGCAGCAACCCACATGTTACAGAATTGTCACTGGCCCATCCACAGATGATGGGCAGGAGAGATAATGTGCATCAGGTGCATGGTGTGCAGTATGCATTGGCCCCCACCCCCCACATGCTGCTGCATGCCCCAAATGTGTCAGTTACATATGTGTGCATGTAGACAGTAGGCGGTGCATGATGAGGGCACAACACACATCAATTATGATCTGTTCCCTAAAACATATCTGTCTGCCAACACAGGAGGCACACAAATGAAACAGCATATGTTGTTAAAAGTAAGAAAGTGTAAACACACATATCAAAATATATATTACTGCTGTCATATAATGCCTGATATAGGAATCAAAGCTGCAACAATGTAACCTTAAATAATCATCAAATGCACAATGATGATATGCTAACAGGTAGCAGAGGCACATGAACACAGAGAATTCAAATAAAACAAGCCGCAGACACATGCAGAGATAACACTATGCAGAAGGTCCCCCTTCACTGGTTGGTGTGGATACAGTGTCTGTACACATATATCACGGTACATGGAATGCACAAATGAAGGAATAAAATGGACACTCACACTGCCACACTCCAAATATAATGGGGCAATGTGAGTGTCGTTACTTCAGGGAATAAATAGGACTGTACAGACATGCAATGCTAGGTTTGGAAATCAATGCAGAGCGTCACGTCTGTACAGTAAACAGACACAATAACTTGTATATGGAGATGGAAAGAAAGGTCGAACATGTTACAGTAACTCACAAAGAAGCCATATTGCAACATGCTGTGTTGCACCAACATAGTCAGTCACATGCCCATGCACCATGTAAGTTGAAACATGAAACAGTGATGCCACACATGCACTGTAACACCCTTGGTGATTGCAAACAGCAATCCAAGATGCTGGTGTGTGGTAAAGTGGTGTCATGGCAAATACTGTGTCATGTTTAAGTGGAGGCAAGGGGGACATGACAAGAGGACCTCTCCATTGCTCCCCCTGTGCCACACGCATGGCTGTATGCTCGTGTTAAGACAAACAGATGAGCGTATCCTGCGTTCCATGTCACACACATGGGAAAAACACAACAACACAATGTCAGAAGGATGTACAACATACAGCGAAAATGTCAGTCCCTGCTGCACACGTGGGGACAAGTACACAGTGTCCAAAGTGCAAAGGGTATCTGCAATCCAACAAGTCATGTTATGACTGTCCCTGAAACCCTGGGCATGCATAGTCAAGTGTGACATCCCAATATGCCACAGTACTGGAAAGGTCATGTGTGTCTCCTGCGATGAACATGACACCCAGCCACAGCACAGCAGCAATGGTGTGTTGGACAGGCCTGTCAGTCCAACAATAATACTAGGCATGTGTCTCACTCGCAGAGGTCAAACATCCTATGGCACCATTTCCCAGGGATAGTTCCATGGTGTTGTTGTGTTCTCCAACAAGTGGTTGATGGTGATGCCAGATGCACTGTAGTAGATGTGCTTTGTGTGTTCACTGCCCTGTGTCAGAAGAGGATAAACAATGTATTGATATGCTGCTTGCAACATCAGCCCAAATTTCAGAGAGTCAAACATCAATATGTACATAAGGAAACATCACACAGGCAAACATAACATGATCACAACACAGAACACACTGCATGTTGGGGACATTTTGGATTGGAACTGCAGACGAGGGTGTCACATGGATATGGCCATGGCCATGCCCATGTTACACAGGCATTTCACAGCTCCACCCCATGTGCATCAGTGTTCATGTACAGAGACCCAACAGGAAATGTCTATGAGACAGACAGTAAAACATTAACATGTAAAGGCTGATGTCATTCACAAAAGACCAAAGGTGCAACCTACCATGTGTTTGCAGCAAGTGTATGTTTGGGATCCCCTGAGGCGCGCAAAGGCCACAACACATCACAGTGAAGGGAGAAGATGTTATCGAAATGTGTAGAGTCACCATGTCCCCATGTCCATCCACTGTTGATGTATGTCCACATTATGGCGATAACTGTGATACAAAAATGTTGTTGCGCAGTGGTCTGTAGGCACACAAGAGATAGGTCAGCTCACAACACACAACACATGTCCACAATGTCCACAAGGTAAACAGCAGTAAGGTAGAGATAGCACAGTTACCACCGCTCCCCAGGTGTACAGACCCCTCACACCACATGATAGTGCAAACTGCATGCACACTGTATCATAACAGAGCCACCCACCCACCCACACAGTATGAGAAGGTGAGCGTGGCACCAGTAACATACGGTCTGTATGTGCACAATGGGTGAATAGTGGAGATAAAGGCCTGGCAAATGCTATGATACACTACTGTTGGCCGATGCCACAATGTCATGAAAGAGTGAAAGTGGGGCCCACCACTGGAACACCTAGGACCTGTAGACACACACAGCCCTGTTGGATGTGTCCCAGAGACAGTGCCGGAGAAGACAAACTGCACATGAACACATGTGGATATGTGTGGCCATCATCACCATATGGGGTACTGGGGAACCCGATAAATAGGTCACCCCAACATATGTGCAGTAGACAGATAACCTGTGACATGTGTTGCTCCTGACTGTCCACACACACATATCACCTGTATGTCCACCTACCCCAGTGTCCTGCACGTTGAATGAGGTACACACAGCTGACACTGCACTACAGCACCTGGAACGTCTCCAAGCATGTCCTGTGGATCGAGAAACACAAGGGAAACATACATATGTCATGTTGGAGCTGTGCAACAAACACACCAGCTTCACGTCAACATCTCTCATAACCCCCCAGACCCGTCACAGTCTGGCAGTTCGTCATGACACGGTACCTAATTGTCCCCACCCAAACACGCCACTGATGTGTTCCTGGCCAGGTCCAAGGACCTGTAGCCTGTCCATACCCTCTGGGACCTGTCTGCTCGAGACCATTGACCACAACTGTCACTGCGTTACCCTGTACGTGCTTGTCCCAAAGGTCTAGGTACAAGCTTGCCACCCCATATGTCTCCTATAGCACCCTCAGTGTGTGTTCCTATGGGCCCACCTCCCCTGCTAACCCACTCCCAGGTGCTGTACGAAAGGGAGCTATGCAGGGGCTGCTACATCTCCCTGGCCCCATACCCAGTTCCCTGGTGCAGCAGGCACATCCCCTGGCTATCCCTAGCAGCTGTACGTTGATGTGAGCCACAGATATCTCACCACGCATGAGCTATGTTTGGCAGACCACATCCCAACTGCAGTTTGCCCCCTGACATTGCTGGCTGCAGGTACCCTCGCTGCATGAATTGAGCATGGCCACGGCCAGACATCTGGGCATCGCCCCTAAACCCTCTCCAACCCTTACAGTGTCTGTGTATAGGTTAGATACACCTTCTGTGAAGTGGTCGTCAGGGTAGCAGGTCTCTATGATTCCTTGCTCCCCATCCCCACACATACCCATCATGTAGCTAAGGCCTGCAGTGTCCCCCTAGATAACATCAGCAAGGTCCCTGCCGTCCACCCAGAACATACACATGAAGCGCCAATGACCCCCTTCATCACCCACCAACCTGGTCACTGTAGCCTACACCTTGCTGGTCTGCCTCAAAATCATCTATGTCCATTGCAATGTATGCAACACTGTACTGCATGGCTAAGCTACCGACATGCACAGTATGACAATAACACCCCACCTGCCATGACACCTCACAGGCCCCAGGCGAGGTCAAGACGCACCTGCTGATCTATACATGGAGTCACACTGTGGTTGCCCTGTACCCTGACCCACAGAACCCAAGTACTACAAATACTACTACTAGTACTACTGAGCATGTAAACAGTGCCAACACCTGTATGCATCACCATACCGACACCTGTAACACACAGTCCCTGCTCATCAGAGCATACGACCCATTCAATCCCCTCATATCCCCTAAATGTCATCCCCACATGTCAAGCCAGCTGGCCCTATCTATGGGCCGCTCACCCACTGTTAATGTGGGACCACACACCTGTCACCTTGCAGCACCCAATGCCTGGAACAAACTACCTGTGGCTGTGGGGCAGCCACCCTTAACAACCATCCAAAACCCTGTGTGTCAGCCTACCACATCACCTAAGCCTAACAAACCTGCACACATTAATCACTTCCTCACGCTGATGTCCCCTGCCCACACCATCTGTGTTAGCAGTTGGACCACATTCTAAGCTCAGATGGCCAGGCATTGTGTCAGCAATGTCAGTGCAGTGCTGTGTATGACGGGTAGTGTGATACCAATGCTCAGTAGTAGTAGTAGTACAGATATCTATACAAAAGTGTCATTTGGAAACATCCATTACTCACATGCAAACAGCTACTCAATCAGCTGGCGCATGAGTGCTGTGCCCTCACGTGTGTCACCACGGCCATGGACAGGAGGGCACATTGGATCGTCTTCCAGATCCTCATTAATTTTGACATTGATATCATGCCTGAGAGCAATGTTGTGCAGGATGCAACAGGCAATAATGATCTCTGCCACTGTCACGGGTTGATATTGTAAGGCCCTGCAGGTTCTATCCAGACACCTGAAGCAACTTTTCAAAACACCAAAGGTGCACTCGATGACAGAATGACTGAAGGCATGGGCCTCATTGTACCTCATCTCTACACGTGTCCGTGGTAGATGCACAGGGGTTAGCAACCACGGCCGACACCCATATGCTGCATCACCCGCAGAAAGAAATGCTGAACGTTAAAACAGTACCTGATGTCTGCATATATGCACACATGAATGTACGTGCAGGCCCACAGCATCTACAGGTCAGACAGAAACATGAGGGAACACATAATGTGACACAACTACTATGCGCCAGTGTCTGGAGGTGTGAGATACAGAGCACGGGTAAGGTAGACGGAGTGCAAACAACAGTAACCCGAACCACAGCAGACATATGGGCAGACACCAGAGGCCAAAAGGTATTAGTGGCAGGCCTGAACACATCAGAGACACACATGCAATGCAACCTGGACAAGGGCAGAGATGCACACATGTGCAAGCATGTGATGGTCATGCTATTCCCCACAGACAGATGATACGACAGGAACAGTCACCCCACCGTGGCAGGCAGGATGGCATAGACAACACCACACTGTTGATAAACGGGAAGCATACATGTGTGTCGTACTGAGATAACCGAAACAAAATGCCAAATGGCATTATACGTCAAATGTCAGTGTACCACCAGCACCACAGCACAGAGGACCTGGCGTCAACCCCTCCCCCCCCCAGCAGCTCACACACACACAGATGACACACACAAACAACTCAGGACACACGTCAAGGACACACATGTGTACGGACGGATAGCAGGGGTATACGATGTGCATGTCAGAGATGACAAATAACCACCCAGCAGGACACAGTCCTCAAATTGTCTTGCCTCAAATTGTTTGAACACTGCCGAGTGACATAGGATATAGGAGTCATGGGTAGACCCTGCAAACCTAGGGACCACATTCAGAATACGCATACCTGCATCACATACAATCTGAACATTCAGGGAGTGGTTTTGTTTGTGGTTGTGGAACACTGCCTCTGTGTCTCTGGGCTGGACCAGGGCAACATGTGTGCAATCAATAGCTCCCATCATGTGCGGTAACCTGGAAAATGCCTCAAAGGCCTGGTGCAGAGTCCCCCACTGTTGCCTAGTGTTGGGAAATGCAATGTAATTCCCAACCTGGCTGATCATGGCACGCAGTACTTGGTGGAGACAGCGTGAGAAGGTGGGGCGGCTCATGCCACCCACCGTGGCCACAGATGACTGGAAACAGCCAGAGGCAAAGAAATGTAGGGCACCAAGGAGCTTGACCAAACCCAGTATGGCATGTGACCGACCAGTCAGTGGCTTGAGGTCAGGTCTCAGATCCTCATAGAGCTCCCTAATAGCCCCTGTGCTCAGGCGGTAGAGGGAGAAGACCTGGTCCTCACGCATGCCCTGGAGCTGGGCCCTGGGCCTGTAGAGGCGAGGCCTGCAACTTGGCACGCCTCCTGCGCCGTGCCAGCACAGCCCCTGCCTGGCCTGCCCCCATAGCTGCAGGTTGGTGTTGGAGCAGGCCTGCACCCCTGCCCCATGCCCCAGCCCCATGGACACCATCTCCCCCGTCAGGCAACCGCAAGCCACCCACATCCCCCAGTGTAACTGAAGCAACCACAAATGCCGCCATAGCGGACACTGTTAACCCAAACCCCCTCACCACCCCACCTGACACTAGCTCTGCCACTCACCTCCACCCCCAAACACTGACCAAGCCACACAGCACAACCACCACCCACCAAACTGTACCACCCACCAACTGTGTCACCTACCTCACCCACCACCCACCAACCGTGTCACCTACCTCCCCCAGCACACACCAACCCAGCCACATACCTCCCCCAGCACTCACCAGGGCCACCGGTCGCCTCGCCCACCACTCACCACCCTTGCCACTCACCTCCCTTACCACACACCAACCCAGCTACCTACCTCCCTCACTTCTCACCAACCCTGCCACAGTCCACGCCTAACCTGCCTCTGACCCTCCTTCCACCTCAACACCAATAATGCACACCTCCAACCTCACTCGTCAGCACTAACCCCTCAGCGTGTACCATGTGTGCGTGTTGATTTATGGACCTTCGGACGTCTGTGCTTGTGTGCGCATGTTGCGCATGCGCACAGGCGATGTGTAGCATGTGTACACAGCGCCGTGAGCCACACATGCGTAATACATGTACGTGTCTTGCGCATGTTCGGCACATGGCTCCGTGGCCATCCCATAGGCGCCAGGGGTATGCGGAGCCATGCGCCGCACATGCGCAGACATGTACACATCATGCACATGTGCGGTGCATAGCTCCGCTTACCCCTGGTGCCAATGGGACGGTGGCAGAGTCGTGTACCATACATGCGCAGACACGTACATGTCTTGCACATGTGCGGTGCACGACTCCGTGTACGCATGCTACGCATTGCCTGTGCACATGCGCAATGTGCACACACACACACGCAGACATCTGAATGTCCATAAATCAATGCCCACACATGGTACACGCTGAGGGGTTTGTGCTGGCAAGCGAGGTTGGAGGTATGCGTTATAGGTGCTGAAGCGAAAGTGGGGTCAGAGACAGGTTAGGCGTGGAGTGCGGCAGGGTTGGTGAGCAGTGAGGGAGGTAGGTAGCTGGGTTGGTGTGTGGTGGGGGAGGTGAATGGCAAGGGTAGTCGGCAGTGGTGGTGGTGGTGAGTGGCTGGGTTGGTGCATGGCATAGGTAACAGCAGGCAGGGCTGGTGAGTGGCTAAAGTGTTGAGGGCTGGTGAAGGCGATGGGGGCAGGGCCACATGAGGTAAGACAAGTCCAGGATACATAAGAACATAAGAACATAAGATATGCCATACTGGGTCAGACCAAGGTCCATCAAGCCCAGTATCCTGTTTCCAACAGTGGCCAATCTAGGTCATACGTACCTAGCAGTTTCCCCAAAAGACACAGGTTCCACAATGCTTGTACTGGGTCAAGCATTGATATCTTGGGTCCCTTCTTAATAATGGTTTAATAATGCAGAGGGAGGACAGGGAGAGCAGGGGCATGCTGCAGTAGGACACGATAGGTGGGGTGTCCGGAGAAACAGCAGGGCCGCAGTCCTCAGAGACGGGAGGGTTGGAACACCCTGCGTCTGAGGTTTCTGGCTCATCGGGTATGGCTGGCACCACCCAGGAGTAGCCTGAGGAGCATACCACAGGCAAGCGTATGCGGACGCCTTTGCCGGATGGGGAGAGGAAGAGGGCGATATGGTTTAGCCAGCAGGAAAACCACAACCTCCTTTCAAGTGTCCTTGAACACTATGAGGAGCTGTATGGGTGCATGAGCTCACGCACAACAGTTAGTGTACGGACCCAGGTGTGGGTGGAGATGGAGGGGACCATGGCACAGGCTGGGGGGCCATCAAGGGACCTTGACAGCCTCCGTAAAAGGTTTAATGATATCAGGAGAAGGCTCCATGCACACATGACTGCGGAACGCCGACATGCTAGAGGCACTGGTGGGGGCGGTCCCTTCATCCCCAGCCTCACGCCCCTGGAGCAGCAGCTGGCTGAGCGCCTAGGTCCCATCTATATCCATGGCCTCTCACTGGCGCTGGACACTGCTGATCCCCAAGCGGGTATGTTCAGGACATGCAGCACACATACAGCTATCTACCACGCACACGCTGGGAATGCCACGGGGGTAGCGGGCCCATGTCCTAGGAGCAGGTGTGTCCAACCCAGGGAAACATATACCTGAGTTCACATTCCCCGTTAGTGTTTGCACGTGGACATTATAGGGGATAGAGTCAAACCTCCTTCCCAAAACCTTCCACATATCTGTCTGACAGAATGAGCTCCCTCCCATCACCCCTTCTTGCCCTGGGCAGATGTAGGCTTGGATATAGGTCAGGATGTCCTGGAAATATATGAGATGCGGTGAGAATATCCAAGGTCGGTGTGTAACCCACACATGTGTACTCCACGCTCCAGGTCAGACTTGGATGTCCGCATCCCAGATGTGGGTTAGAAAATGGGGCATCCCCATTAAATTGGTTAGTTATGTGCATACAATGCGTGGTGGAGGGGGTACAAGGGGTGAAGAAGGAACAAGCAGGAGAGTTTCTGTCCCCATGGCTGACCAGGTAAGAGGGACAGAGGAACGCAAGGGCTACATACACAAATATGAGTCTACGTTACAATGTGCTCTACGTCTCTGTCTGCTGTGTACCTTGTTCCCCCCCCCCCCAGGTAACATCCAGGCCATAGAGGCGGCTGAGGAAGACAGTGGTGGTGAGCCAGAGCCTGCGGAGGTTGATGAGGCACCACATGCAGAGGTTGCCATCAGCGATGCCCCAGACACCCCATGGGCCGAGGTTCTGTCTGAGGAGGTGGCCACCCAGGAGGACAAAGGGTCACCTCAGCAGAGCGGGGAGACAGCCACCACAGTAGCTGGGAAGGGGTCAGAGGTTACGGGGGTGAGCCCCACATTGCCACCACCAGGGCCATCCACTGCAACAACAGGTGCAGTGCCTGTCGTCCTCCAGGAGCTGAAGGCACATACGGCATCTGCACACAGGGATGATACAGGTAGGCAACTGGCAGGATGGTTGCATGTGCTGTTGTGGCACACCAACACCCAGCCACATCAGTGGGGCCACACACACACACACGATGACAGTGGGCCTCCACACATACATATGCCCCCCTGACCATGCCTGGGGTGGTTGGTGTGGCTCAGTGGGGAACAGGTAGGTCATATACATTGGGGTCTGGACAACAGATGTCTCACAGGTCACCTTGTTCCACTCCCACAGGCACACACCAGGCGCTGATTGGTATGCAGATGGAGATGCGTGGCCAGCAGCAGCTCCAGCATGCCCAAATCCAGGTGGTGCATGCCCCTCACACGGGTGGTGTCTGGGCTCTGCAGGGACACCAGGGAGCACACCCAGGAGACACGGCAGCTGTGAGGGACTGCTGTGGATATCACAGCTGGCATAGGCTGTGTGGCGGATGCCCTCGAGGCCATGGCGGGACATATCATGCGGCCTGCAGCAGCACCAGAGGTGGCAGTGGCAGCAGCAGCAGCAGCAAGGAGTGTGGGGGGATGTGGGAGGGGGCAGGGCATGGGTGGTCACGTAGGCCATAGGTGTGTGAATGCAATTTGGACTGTAAACCACATTAAATGACACATTACCTTTGTTTACCGATGTGCACGTGTCCTTCCTTTGTGTTGGGGGTTCCCTGAGTGGGCTGTCCCAATTGGGGTTAGCATGGTCTCCTGTGCTCTACCATGTCACAGGCTGGTGGGGTGTCTGCACCAGCATCAGTCATTACAGAGCAGTACATACATGCCCTGTGTCCCATGCACCGTGCCATGTGTTCACAGCCATACATATACCTGTTGTTATACCCTCACTCCTCCTGCCACCTGCTGTACATGTCTGATTGTTCAGCCCACATTGTGGGGTATGTCCCCCCCTCTGTCCCCACATATCATCCACATCAGGCTATCTACATGAGTGACCCATCTGTCGTACACACACCAGGGACACGGTGGCATACTAAACGCACATGCTTGGCGGGCAGACATGACATACAGATATACCTAGCTACTGTCAGTTGTTTACCACCCTCCAGCACTTGTACTTCGCCGCTGCTCCTTCACCCCACCAAACCCCATTTTAGTGTGTCCCACCAACTAACGTACTGACTGACAATTGGGTCCCTACATACATCACATATATGCTGCATCATGGGTATCACACCCACACCTCCTCACCATCCTATCATGTGCTGCTCCCCTGCTACAAACTGACTATCTGTGACAATGTGCCTGTATCCATATCTGGTGGATGGTGCAGCGCATGTTACATCATGGTGTCAGCAGGGAATACATCTGTCAGTGCACATGGCGCTCAACACAGCCTGTTGTGGGGCAGGGACAATGTATGTATCACAAATACACACTGAGATATGCACACAGGTGGCACACTCACCGCTACAGCATGTATGTACAGAGGACACATGACCATTGCAGAATTTGGCTGCCTACATAGTGTTTTAATAAGGGTATGTATTGGTAGGTGCCATACAAACATTAACAATTGGAACACAGAAAAACTCTCCCACAGGCGGATCAACTCTATAAACTGTTTCACATTGGGCGTTATCCCAGCATGGACATCCATCTCCAATGTTAGGGGGACACAGTTTGCTTTTGGGGTGCCACTGGGAGATGGCCACAGCTATAACGGTGGGTCACACACCCGGGGGCCCACCGTGGGGGTATGGCTGGGGGTGTGCTGTGAACATGCCATGGTAATGCTGGCAGTGCATCACCTCAGCCATACCATGCACAGCAGCTGTCAGCTGCCTGATGGCATGGCCATGTTCGCCCAGGGTCTGCATAACTGTGCCCATCGCCACACACAGGAGACCCACACATTTGCCACCACATCCACACCATGTGGCTGTGGTCTGGGTGATGGCATCTGCATGGGCCCTGTGCATGGAAATGTGTGTGGGGCTCACACCCGGCCTGACACTGTGGCCATGCACATGGGGAAGATGGCAGGGGCCCCCAGTGCCCTGTGATGGCGTGTGACCGCCCTCAGGCACAGGATCCCCCTCCCCACTCTCCATGCCCCACCTGTCCTCCCCATCCTGGCTGCTCCCCTCACTATCCCCGCCACCCTCCTCGCCCTCCCACTCCACCTCCTCAGCACCCTAAACCATCCCCTCCTCCCACCCCTCCCCACCCTCCATGTTCGTCCTCCCCCACATCCATGGCATCCTCCGCTGCTGAAGGAATGTCCTCCACCTCGGGACCTCCAGTGGTCACGGAGGGGCTGCCACCAGGTTGTGTGCCTGCAGAGGTCCCCTCCCCAGCATCTGCAGCCTCTGTGGAGAAGGCAAAAATGAACAGGGTGTCATGCGTTTAGTACGGCACAGACACATTGTGTGTGGCATCACAGGCTGCTGTGCCACTGGGACATTGGGTGGCACAATGCATAGGCTGGGACACTCACCATCACCCATGGCCATTGCCTCCCACTGCATGTGGCGTAGGTATCCCGGGCAGTGTAGCTGCATCTCTCTGCCCTTCTTCCGTAGGTCCTCTACCTGGGGGGATAAGCAATGTTTGCAAACATTAGTGTCCTGTATCCCTGCCCATGGAGAACCACGTGGCACACATGCCTGCGTGCAATGGTGGCTGCTCCTGTTATGGGCAGTGGGTCCCATACCTGCTGTTGGCAGCGCCACCTGCATGTGTGGGCGTGAGACTGGGCAATTTGTGTTGCGACACCTATGTGCCCTGTTTACCGCCTCACAGCCACCCCATCCCATGTCCCTGCCATCTCCTGGCATGACATGTGGGCAACATAGCAGGTGGGGCGTTGCAATTGTGGTCTACAGGGGGTGTGACTCCATACACTCAGCAGTCCAGCACACACCTTGGTGTTAGGCAGGCCTTCCCACATCAACAGGACCCATCACCATGACGCATGGACTCTGAAGCAGCCTCTGTGATGTGTTCTCAGACACCTGGGGGGGTGGTGGGCTGGGTACCTGCACCAGCATCAGCTACCCTTACACCGGGCTGCTTGTTGGACCACTGGAATCTGGTGTGCTGCCTCCTGGGGATGTGGCAGAACTGGGAACCTGCAACACAAACAACCATCATAACACCAGGATTACAATAGACCTGTGTCAGCTGGTCTGATGCCTCCTGGGGTTAGGACAGAGCTGGGAACCTGCAACAACAGCACCCACCATAACACCAGTATGTAGAATAGACCTGTGGCTGCTGGTCTGATGCCTCCTGGGGTTAGGGCAGAGCTGGTAACCTGCAACAACAGCACCCACCATAACACCAGGGTGTAGAATAGACCTGTGTCTGCTGGTCTGATGCCTCCTGGGGTTAGGGCAGAGCTGGGAACCTGCAACAACAGCACCCACCATAACACCAGGATATAGAATAGACTTTTGTCTGCTGGTATGATGCCTCCTGGGGTTAGGGCAGAGCTGGGAAACTGCAACAACAACAACATCCATAACACCAGGATGTTTGATACGCCCCTATGCGCAGGTCTGCGAGAGTTCGTGGCCAACGATGATGTTCCACACATCAGCAGCACCAACTAACACACCACCAGGATGACTGCTGGACCATTGTCATCAGATCTGATGCCTCCTGGGGATGGGGCAGGCCTGTGGTACTCCGACTGCAGCAGCTACCAGTGCACCATGATGACTACTTGGCCTCTGTGATCAGGTCAGATCTCTCCTGGAGATTGGCCATAGCTGGTAATGTGTCATAGCATCAGCCACCATGTCACAGGGATGCCTAATATAGCTCTGTCATGGGGGCTGAAACTCCTGGGGGTTGGGCAGAGGTATGCACTGCAACAGGAGCAGCTTACATCACAGCACGCTACCCTCTGCACCTCTGCTTTCATGTCTATGCCTCCTGGGTATTGGCACACGTGCACACAGCAACATACACAGATAGCTTGATCACAGGTTTGCCGACATACACGTGTCTCACACATGTGGTGTATATCTTATGTGTTTTGATTGCTGGATATTGTGTTGCACATCTTCCATTTAGTGACCTGTCCCCATACACTTGCCTCTCGTGGGTAGTCTGCTGCATGGTTAAAGCGCCTTGTGATGCACACCCACGCCCTCCGTACACGTTCCAGATCCTGGCGTTTTGAGGCGCCTGGGAAGAGGCGTGGCTGCCTGGTGCATATTAGGGCTGCCAGCTGTCATAGGTCATGGCAGCTAAAGGCTGGCTTGCAGGATCATGTCGCCATTTTGAAGAATGCCCATGGGTTGGTGACGCACGCACGCATGCTGCGCGTGCGCAGTATCGTGCATATGCTGTACCGCGCACTACTATGCCGTGCACACAACATGCGTGTGTCACGGACGCCACATGGAAAAGTATCTCTGGGGCTGCATTACTACATGTGGGATACTGAGATTGGCGGCTACGGTGGCTGGCTTTGGTTTACAGCATCGCATTACTTATGCCATTTGGTCTGGGCTGCATCTGCTGCGCCTCAGCTGTGGGCGCCTTCTGCCGTGCTTTTGGAGATGCAATGCCACACCAGGCCTCTCCTTTGGGGCACGGGACAAAGGTTATAGTGTATTCTGCTTGTGTCACTGTTTGTGGGGATGTGTCTGACTGTTACTAACACTCATCTTACTGCTGGTGCAGTGGGTATTCGAACAGAGCAGTGACTCTGAGAGCATTGTATTAACCAGTGTGCTATGTCTCTTCTCATAGCACAGGCTGACTACACAGCAACTGCAGGTCAACCCAGTAAATGTCAGCTGTGCTTACCGGGATGGGGTAGACCCACAGCTATGGCACTATACAGGGTACCTTAGGTTTCCCAGCTGCGGTGATGGTTTTGTTTTGGGGAACACACTGCTATTTGCTATGGGGTATGTGTGCACCATCCTAATGTTAGCGGCAAAACCCCAAGCCATGACGTGAGCAATGCCATATAGGGAGGTCAGCGTGCCGGCGTCCATGTAGCATGCACTGTGTATCGCACAATAGGGGGCGCGTTGGCTGTTTACGCACAGTAACCTTAACTTCATGGCAATGCTATGAGAAGATGTATAGAGCTGCAGCCTACTGATTAATACAATGACCAACAAGCCAGAGCTCATGGGTTCGATCCCTCAGGAGTCTCATCTGCTATGGCTGTCTGAGGCAATCTCTTTTGCTGCATGTGACACATCTCTACAATCTGTGCTTCCAGCAGAAACACCCTCACCTCATTGCCATCACCTATTGCGCCCTATAGGGTGGGGGTCTGGACCCACATGTGGATTAGGGGGCAGTGCCTACAGACCCGCCCTCTTGGGGCCAGGGTGGGGGGGGGGAACAGGATCTGCCTGCAAGAGCCCCACACTCTACATCTTTGCAATGATGGCAGTGCAGTAACATGTTGAAGGGCTGTGGGACCAGCTACCCCGGTCCTGCAGAGGAGAGGGCGCCCTCCAAAGCACTGGATGCAAATCTGTTTGTGTCACACAGGGCACTGGCAGACAGGCCGTGGGCCTGTATATGCTCAGATACCCCCTCCCCACCATCTGACATTGACCAGCAGTGGGCACTGTCAGTCTTCACCCTGCAAGGTGCTCCAGCCATACACACGCTAACTGCAGGCAGTCTGCTAGCTAGCACATAGTGCATGCTCCTGGAGGAACTGTGTGCACCCAAAATGGGATGTGAGCACACACACCATGCAGGTATGTCAGTGATTGGACCCCAGAACAGGGAACCCATAGATATCACCTGAAAGACATACTGTATGGCACTATGGGGTAACCTAGCCATGCCATGGTCACTGCTCAGTCAGGGTGAGAGTGACCTCCCAGCATGACATGCTGTGACCACCCTGTCCTTGCAGGTGGTGGTCGGGCACTACCATGTCCCAGCCATTGCCCTATGCAGATGCATCCTGCCCAGGCCGCCCTCTCCGGGCCATACCCACGGTACCTTGCTCCTCATTATGCACATTGGCAGGCTAACACTGGAAACAGTGCAAGTATTGTGGGCTCAGTAAGGTGTAGGCAGCCACAGCACCCTGGGTAGACATACACACACTCCCACACCTATTTCAGCATTGTGCAAGGATAGAGGTGGTTTGCAGCCCTGGCCGCCATACCTGTCCTGGGCACAGTGCAGGCATTGCTATGGTACACAATACTGTTGGGGTCACTCCCCGGGGTGGTAAACACTGTCTGGAGCATACACTGAACCACACTCCACATATATCAGAAAGGTTGCTATGATGAATCTCTGTCAACAAATTGTGTTTAACATGGGATGTGTTATCTGACATTGATCATAGCGACCTTTTAATATATGTGGAACGTGTTCCCAAGTTTAGAGTGGCATTGCTGAGGTATGCAATTGCTGGTATTGGGAGATCCTAGTCTGCGTAGGGCCCAACGGCCTGACTCTCCATGAGGTGTTGGATAGTGGAGCCTGTGTTTGTGGGTGTTTGTGCCGCTGCTCTAGGGCAGAGGTTCCCAACTCCGGTCCGGGTGGGCCAAACACGATTCAGGTCTTCATGCTGTCCCTACTGAATATGCATGGATACATGTGCATACAATGGGGGGGGGGGTGCATGTAAATACATCTCATGCATATTTATTAGGGACATCCTGACAACCTGAATGGTGTTTGGCCCTCCAGGACTGCAGGTGGGACACTGTGCTCTAGGGATTGCACATGTTTATGATGTCTGTGCTCTCTAGGGTGACATATAGGTGTTTATGGCATGTTTCATTTCTCTGCAAGAAAGGTTCTGTCTTTATTACCACGGTTTACTACTGCATAAAACTTGGGGACATGGTTTTCAGGGGCCACAGCTGGGACTTGAACCTGTGACCCTCTGCCCCTGAGCACACTGGCTGTGTGTATTGCACCACACTGTTGCCATAGAGCCAGATCATTCCCTGGGGATACCATGACTGTACATCAGAAAGATCTTGTCTGTTGCAGTGCACGACACATGCCTAAATGGGGCTTGGCCGTGGTCTGCTGTGGGCAGCTGCCACTGCCCCCTCCACCACCAGCACCCCTCCGCCATCATGCTGACATGCCCTTATGCCGATGGTGCTGGTGGTGCGCAGTCCCAGGCCAGCCAGTGTGCCGGTAGGCAGCTGCCTATGGTGTGGGTTCTCAGGTGTGGGTGCCTCCATTGGACATGCACGCTTCCCCCCGGCACTACCTGCCAATGTTCTGTGCCCTTGGGGGTACCTGCTGGGTAATATCCCCTGGGACACTGTGGGGAACACACTCATGGCCAGGTTGGACCCTCATCAGTTGCTGTCATGCTGCTTTACCGTTTTGGCATTCCTATGTGCCACCTAGGCATCTGCCTAGTCCGCAATGTGCCCCAGCGGGACCACAGCATGTGCTGCCTGCAGCCCTCTGTATCCCATTTCCAGCATCAGTACAGTTGCCCTGTCCTACGTGCCAACTTTGCTGTTGCTGCACATTTGCATGCCATAACAAACCTGCCCAATATAAACGACAAACACCCTGATCAGCGGTATTTCAATATGGGATCATTCATTTTGTAGGGGGACTGAGAATAGACCCTTCCAGACATGATATCTTCTTTTTTATGCTTTGTCAGTAGTGTTGCTTTATGTTTCTCATTAATATCACTATTGGCCAGCTTGGTTATTGGGATTTCAAATGCGGTTCTGGTCATTTTATCTGTTTCTTTGCTTTTTTGGCTCCTGCACATTTATCACTACTATCACGTTTTTTGGTTTCTCTGCCTTTGCTGTACATTGCTGACTTAAATGGTTTCTCTGATCTGCAAATGTGCCTAGCACCAGGTTTTCACTGGGGCTAATTTTCTGAGCTTCATTTCACAGCGTTAGTGTGCAAGGAGCCACTCCACGCCCACTCTCCGCCCATTGACCCATTCTCTCCATCCCTGGGGAGCCTTCCTCCGCCCTCTGGGGGGCCTTGCTCCACCCTCAGCGCACCTTACCCCCACAGCAGACGTTATTGCGCGATACGTGATGTTCTCGCACGGTAATGCGCCATTAACGTGCGATAACGTCACAACGTCACAGCTGCGCCATTAGCACCGTTTAGTAAACATACCCCTTTGCTTTAAAAATATACAAAATCCCTTTTAAGATCTCCCAGTCAGAGAGCTAGCAATTTAATAAAAATAAACCCTCAAATCCTTACTGTTGGTTGATCTGTAGAGCCCGTTAGGAAAGCTACCAGTCCTAGCCTCTTCTAATCAGCCCATTTCCAGTCCTAAACTCCCCGATCAGCTCATTTCCAATGCTAGCCCCCCATCAGTCTATTACCAGTCCTACCCCCCCATCAGCCCATTACCAGTCCTAGCCTTCACTAATCAGCTCATTTCCATATCTAGTCCCCCCTCAGCCCATTACCAGTGCTAGCCCCCCTAATCAATCCATTACCAGTCCTAGCCCCCCGATCTGCCCATTACCAGTGCTAGCCCCCCTAATCAATCCATTACCAGTCCTAGCCCCCCGATCTGCCCATTACCAGTGCTAGCCCCCCATCAGCCTATTATAATCATAACCCGCACTGCCTCTCCCCTCTGTCTAGCATTTATCCCGTCTGTCAGTATGTCTCCCTGTCTCTCCCTTTTGTCTAGTACTTGTCCCCTGTTTCCCCTTTTGTCCCCTATCTCTCACCTTTGTCTCTCCTTGTCCTCCTCCTGCCCCCACTCCCTCCACCTGCACCTCTCATCTGGCGGTGGCGGGGGCACTCTGGCTGTTTTTTTTTTGCTCAAGAATGCTTGCAGCAAAACTAGCTCCGCAATACAACCTGAAAAGGGCTAGCTGGTCAACCTTCTCTCTAGTCCTATTAGTGAACCACATTACAACATCCAAACGAGTTTCATATTACTGTATATAACATTAAGTTAATCTGTACATAGTACATTAAGTTAATCTGTACATAGTTCCCCCGGTTGTCCTATTGTTGAAGTTCCCTGTTTAATGTAAAACTCAATGTTACTTGTATGCATTGTAGTATGTTCTTGTTCATTGTACACCGCACTGATTGTAATAGCGCGGTATAAAAGAATTGTTAAATAAATAAATAAATAAATAAATAAGGCTCCCCAACCCTACTCCAACCCATTGAAGAGTTTGCTCAGGTTTAAAACAGTGGAATCGACTGAACTGTTGATAAACTGCCTTTAATGATATGAACTGTTAATAGCTGAAGGGATATCAGTGAGAAGCCCTCTTGACGAGGCTGAGATGGTGAGGGTCTTGCCACCCTGTGTGGTATCCAAGAGGGAGTGACCAGCTAATTCGTAGCTTTATCAGTTTTTACAGACTGCTCATACAGCAACAGAGTTTTGCTCTTTTTTTTCTCTTGTTTAATGGACTGTTTTACTTTGGGCTAAGAACTACAGGAGCGATGCAGTCTCACAAGGGTCTGTGCTAAGCCGGCTATGAGGGATAGCTAGCTGGTCGCTGACCACAGGGCAAATTCTCCTTCATAGCAGAGCACATGGAACCTTCCCCTCCCACATAGTACATGTTGGACTTGGGCATGTGACAATACCCAGATAGGGAAAAGTGTGTGCACATTGCTTCTGCATGTGCTCATTTATCAAATTACCCCTTAATTGGTATTATGCAATGATTCTGCTGCCTAATGAGCTCCAGCCAGCCCAGGAAGTAGCAACCCATCCTGGGAATTATAGATAGATCTTCTGCAAAACAGTGCAGAGCATTTCCATTGATGCACCAGGTTGGCCTAAGATGAAATCTTTTAATAGCATCTGCTATAAATAACTACTTAAATAAACCTCACTTTAATTTCTTTTTCAGTCCCAACTGCTCTTTCCTTTCCATACATGGTTCAGTTGGAAACCACCTCACAGAGTCTTCAGAAATCAAGACAATTGCACAAATCTTCCACTAGAGCTCCCCGTCCCACTCCTCCTCCCCCCAATATGTTTCTACAGTCATTAGGTTTTCTGAAAGCAGAACTGAATATAAAACCTTCTGCTAAGAATATGTTGAATTGCTGGTTTAAATATTTTCAGGATCAAAAGTGATTCAAATTCTAAACGTGTAGTAGAAGTGACAAAGACGTCGAAGGCTGGCATAAGTTTGGCAGGCAGCAGAATGTAAACTAGCAGCATAAATTAACCGCGAACGGCTGATGACATAGTCTGATGTGGAGACGCAGACCTCATCCATGGGATCATGCAGAACAGCAATCTGTCAGTGCCACTCAGCTTCTCACATTTGAAAGCAGATTTTTATTCAGTTAATTCTCCTAAATCCAAATTTGGCTTCTGGACAGTAAATATCACAAAAAATGAGAAATATCGACTACTACTGGAGCAGAAATTTACAACATATTCAGAAGAAGAAAGAGATGTTATCACCAGTCAAAAGGGATATTCACCATTAATACTTCTCTAATGTTCTCTATACTAGTGGCCACTAACCAGCCTGTAGAGACCAAGTCACTGAGATACGAGTAGTTCATGTAATATTCTCCAAGAACCCTCAGTCAAAAGCATGCCTAATTCTAATAGCAGTAATTCCAGGTCCAAGTACCGCCTCAATAATGCAGGCCTCACTGTTGATTTTGATGTCATACTGCCATGGAAAATAATGCACAATAAGTAGCCCTCTAGCTTGGGGAGTACTTTTGTATATTAAATAATGTTAATTAATTAAAATTAAACCAAATTGGCAGGATACAGAAGTAACATATGGGGCCCTTTTACTCAAGGGCGCTAATGTGTTGCACCTAAAGCAGTAACAGTGCTGAAACTATAGCGCATTAGGTATAACACCACTGTGGTAACTGTTGGGGGTGCAGAAAGCATTTCCATGGCAGTTATTGTGAAACCCTGTCCCTTATCACATGAAACATTAGCGATGGTACACTTAACACCAGTTATTCAGATGGCGTCAGGTGAACGCGCACTAATTTACTTATTTATTTATTTAACATTTCTTATATACCGCCATTCAATGTTATCAAGGCGGTTTACAAATAACTCAGCAATTATACATGGAATAGAGAAGAGACATCTATGATACATCATACACTAGTGCCTATGCTACATTAAACAGTGGCAATTATTTACATTTGGTGCTGAGGGTTGTCCTTAGGTGGGGTTATCAAGGGGACATTTATTTCTAGTTCAGCTGAGGGTGGTATGTAGGCGATGGTGAGACTGTTAATGAGTGGTGCAGATAATTAGTGTTGTGATTGCATATTAAGTTGTAGGGCCATGATATTCAATGAAAAGATGTGTTTTGAACTTTTTCTGAAAGTCAGAGGCATCATCGATTGATCTTAGGTCATGTGGAAGCGAGTTCCAGAGTGTCAATCTGTAGATTTCAAAGGCTCTCTGGCAGCTAGTTTGGGAACTTCTACTCTTGAGAGATGGGGTGAAAAGGATGTTTTGATGCTGTCTTCTTGTTTGTGATTCTGGGACCGTCCAGATCAAGCCTTGCAGGCAGTTGGCTGATTGACTGTGTATAGGTTTACATGTTATCATTATTGCTTTGTATTTTATGCAGGATTGTATGGGTAACCAGTGGAGGGATTTAAGAATTGATGTGATGAGATTGTGTCGTGTGGTTTTGGTGATTAATCGGACTGCAGTATTTTGGGCTAGTTGTAAGGCTTGATGTGTTTAGGGAGGCCTTGCAGTATTAGATTGCAATAATTCAAGTGTGGAGTAATTATGGCCTGACAAACTGTATGAAAGTGGTTGCGATCTAGTAGAGGGCATAGTTTTTTTAGCATCTTCATTTTATAGTATGCTGTGGAAACCATCTTCTTAATATGTGATTGAAAGATGAGCCTCTGATCAAGGATTATGGCCAGATATTTGACTTCATTTTTTACCGGAATGGCAAAGTTGTCAATTTTAAGTACATCAGATGGCGTGTAGGTGGTATCTCTCGTGACTGTAAGGACCTCAGATTTATTGTAGTTGATTGTGAGATTATGAAGTTGTAACCAGTTTGTGACTGCTCTCATGCAGGATATTATGGGGGAGTACTCTGATCTTTCAGATTCAAATGCAACATAGATTATCAAATTATCTGCATAGAGGTGATAGTATAAGTTCTGCCTTTGTATAATTTTGCAGATTGGTTCTATGTATAGGTTGAATAGAAGGGCTGAAAGAGAGGATCTCTGAGGTATACCCTGTTGTAGTTTAATTGGTGTAGAGGTTCTGTTCTTTATCTTGACACAGATGATCTGTTAGATAGTAATGGAACCATGAGAGGTGTGCGTCGCTGATTTCCATCTCCATCGGTCAATTTATGAGCATAGTATGGTTTAGCGAGTCAAATGTGGTTGCTATATCTAAGAAAATAAGTATAAAGCCATGTTTGGGGTTCCCAATTCCTTTTAGCAGAGTATTGGTTATGGAGGACAATAAGGTTTTTACCCCATGGTTTTGTCTAAACCCATGTTGTTGTAGATCCAGAGGAGCGACAGAATCAATATGGTCATGCAATTGTAGTACTATTTTTTCTATTGGTAGGAGGGGGATGTTGGATATAGGCCAATAGAAGGATGACAAGTTGGGATCAGGTGTGTTGCTTTTTAGTTGAGGTCTTATGGGGGAGGGTTTTTTTTAATATGGAAGGCATTTTCCCTGTAAGAGTGAGAGGTTTACTATATAGAGTATGGGTGTGAGTTCTTGTCTGACTATCTATATTCAAGAGGTAGGACAAGGGTCAAGTGGAGAGTAGTGGTCAAATTAGTCAAGATTTGGCTGCAGTGATCTTTAGGGATTAGGTGGAAAGAAATCCAGGTGTTAGGGTTGTTTATGTTGATCTTAGTTGTAGGATCTGGCATTGAGTTGTGATTTGTACAGATGAGTTTATTCTGTAGGTATGTTGCAAATATCTCCATGGATAATGTTGCAGTATTTTGGTTTGGTGGGGATTGTGTGAGTGATATTACTATCTCGAACAGTTCCTTGGGGCAGTTTAGAGATTTCATGATGGTGTTTGTATGATATTCCATTTTATGACTGAGGATGAGCTTATTGTATTCTTTTTGTTCTACCATATACTCTTGGAGATGAATTGGATCCCTGCTTCTTCTCCAGCGTCTTTCTAGTTGTCTTAGTTTGAGTTTAGCTTGCTATATGAGGTGTTGTCTAGTTTTGGTAGGATGTGACGAAATACGGTATCTTTATCAAATTCACTGAAGCAATGTTGGTTGACTGTGTGTTGCTGTTTATCTCAGGGGAGCTGTGACGGTAGCTTGATTGTGAACATATGATGGTCTGACCAAGGTATTGGTATTATCTGGTAAGGTATGCGGGTGGTATTAGAGTAGAAACTGGTGGGGACAAATATGTGATCTAGGGGATCTAGGGTGTTTCCACCTACATGGGTTGGTCCTTGTAGGATTTGGATGAGGTCCATCATTTTTAAGGCATCGAGAAAGGCAGTGGATTGTCCTGCAGGAGCCAAGTTCAAATTGAAGTCTCCTAGCATGATGAGAGGTTTACTTTTGCTAGAGTAGGTGCATGCCAGCTGTATTATAGATGAGAGGTCATCAGAATCAGCATTTGGAGATCTGTATATCAGGCATAATGTCATTTGTGTGTTTTCCATTAGTATGATATTTAGAGTATGGGATGATAGTGTGGTGATTGATTTAAGGGTCAGTCACTTGTTTGAAAGAATGAGTACTCCTCCACTCTTGTGCTGATGTCTGGAGCAATTGTAAATGTTCAGTGTTGAGGAGGTGATTTGATTTAATAAGCCATTTTCAGAGTTTATTAGCCATGATTATCTGATGCACATTATATCAACTTCCTGGTCCTGCACATAGTCTGATATAATATGGATCTTCTTGTGGACAACATTTGAGGTGTTGAGGTTGCTGTGGATGTGGTTGAGGAGAAAATGGCATGGTTGTAGTGTGTATCGGTGTAAGTAATTGTGGTCTTCTATGAGGGTATAGGTGTGGTGGAAGTGTAGTTAGGGGATGTCTTTCTCTATGTAGAACTGGAATCAGGTTGTTCTGTATTTGTGCTAATCTGGATGTGCTTATTAGGATGATTGCAAGGAGAATTAGTGTTCTGCTAGTGAATCACTTCATATTGGCTGCCTTGTGTGGTGCTATTTAATTGTATCTGTAAAGCAATAGCTTAATATTGTATTTGGATTGGTCTCTTATTGCTTGGTAGGTATAACAAGAGTGCTTACCTTGGATGTTGTCTAACTTGTTGGGCTGATGTATTTGAGAGGTTTCATGCAAGGGCCCTCTGCATTGCTTGTGGATGTGAGTTAATTTAGCTGTGTGTCCTATTAAATCTCTGTGCAAGGCTGGATGATGATGCCAATGGAGAATGGGGTTGGTGATAATGGTGTTAGCGTCAAAATCTTTTGTTCCTCTGGGTCTAACGAAGACTTTGCAGTGACTTCTTGTGCTCTTGGTGCAGCCAGAGAGGGGAAGATTTTCTTTTCAAAATGTGTAGTTTGAGCTAAACTTCTTGCAATGCGATGTTCGTCGGTTCCCACCTAAGTGCCACACCAAAGGGCTCTCTTGCAAAGCCCTCAGGCATAGGCCTACCAGGTGCAGTGTGCTTCTGAATTTAAATCCAGCGAGGTGGAGGTGTCTTGCTGTTCTCTGGCCTTGTCGGTGGGGAGCGGGGAGGCTTAGCTGACCGCTCTCTTCTGGCAATGCTGATCGGCAGTTGGAGAGACCGGTACCAGATAGCGACTCTGAATTTAAATCCAGCGAGGTGGAGTTGTTCTGTTCTTCTCTGGCTTGATTGGCCTTGTCGGTGGGGAGTGGGGAGAGCTTAGTTGACTGCTCCCTTCTGGCACTGCTGATCGATGGCTGGATCGTGCCTCTTAATTTAATCCAGCGAGGTGGAGTTGCAGTTAGTGCAGGGTGTGCACTCAGCACTAACTGCATGGAGCATACCATACCCACTCTCCACCCCTCCCCTGTCCATTCATGACCCTAAAGTGAGCTAGACAGTTATTCTGTGCCACAAATAGCAGGGATGG
The DNA here is from genome assembly GCA_033557465.1 of Ichthyophis bannanicus. Classification (NCBI taxonomy): domain Eukaryota; kingdom Metazoa; phylum Chordata; class Amphibia; order Gymnophiona; family Ichthyophiidae; genus Ichthyophis; species Ichthyophis bannanicus. The sequence continues at coordinate 401,360,907 of CM066032.1, read as the reverse complement.
ACGGCCCAATGGGACATCCATCCCCGCTATTCATGCCTTCACCCGGCCGTGACTAACTTCCCCACCAGTTGTGCAGGGAAGTTAGATGGGGGCAGGGAAGGGGTGGCTCAGGGCGAAGTCTGAGCGGTCACCAGCCCTGGATGTACAGGGCTGATTCTAATGTTGATCCTGTACGTCCAGGACCGGCGACTTATATGGCAAAGTCATTCCATCTCTGAGGTGGAATAACTTCCTCATAAGTCATTTTGTGGCAGGCCCGGGGCTTGCAGTGGGCAGGGGGGGCCTGAAGACAGTCCCCACAGCCTGACCCTGGCCTTTGGAGGCCGGATCGGGGGTCGAGCTGTGGGGAATGAGTTCCTGCAGTCCGGCGGCCGGCATCGCTGCTCTTCAACGGAGCCGCGGTGCCATGGCAACATGACACCATGGTGCTGCGGCTCCATTGAGGATCCGTGATAGAGTTAGCTGGGGACAGTCCTGCACATTCAGGCTGGACTGAACTGCAGTCCCGGCCTGCATGTGCAGGACTGTTTGTGATTCTGATTCCGCAGAGCTAGACGTGCCCCGCAGGATCAGAATCGTGATCCCCTCTGTACGTCCGGTTCAGAACGGACATACAGAGGGGATCGACATCTGGAACGGAATCAGACCCATCATTTTGGAATTGTTCTGTGATAACTGTCGTGCCATTGCACTAGCTGGCAACGCATGTTCCAACATGCATTCAGTGCACGCCAGAACATACGTTATCAGCTAATGCCATTTAGTAAAAAATCCCCATAATATCAGAAAAGCAACTTTATTTGTTCATTTGGGGGACGGCGCAGGAAGCCATTTCTCCATAGCTATATTGCATTCCTTATTTACTTTTAACCCTACTTGCTGAGATCTGTCTCCCTTTCCTTTTCACCATGTACCAAAGTGACTGGGCTGTCACAACCTCAAGTACGAGGTGTGATCAAAAAGTATCAAGACTTTTTGTGTAGCTATATAACAATATGTCATACCATGATGCTATTAAGCATGCAGTGACCTAGTTATGTATTCTGCATATGCAGAGTGTAGTGTGGCTGCAGCACACCTATACTTTTTTTTATCACGCAATGTTTAGTATCGTGTAAAAGCAGTTTGTCAGATTTATGATGAGTGAAAAAATTCTGCCAGAAACTTGGAGATTCATGCAAAGAGACTTATGACGAGTTACAACAAGTATATGGCGATGAATGCATGAGTCATGCTCAAGTTTATGACTGGTACAAACGTTTCCAAGAGGGCCGCCAAATTGTTGACAGTGATGAACGTTTTGGAAGGCCATCCACGAGCAGGAATGAAGACAAAGTTGAAGCAGTGCATGCCGCAAAACCCTCAAATCATCAGCTTACTGAGGACATGGACATCATTTTTATTGTTGATTTGGGGATGAGATGTGTGTCTGCAAAATTTGTGCCGAAATGCCTGCCCCTGACCAAAAAGAAGATCGACTGTCTGCAGCCAGGGAGTTGTTGAAATGTGTTGAAAATGACTCAGATTTCATCAAAAATATTATTATTGATAATGAATCATGAGTTTATGGTTATGACCCAAAAACTAAGGCTCAATCCTTACAGCGGAAGACTCCAAACTTTCCCAAACCCAAGAAAGTCCATCAGCTGAGAAGCAATGTCAAGGTCATGCTCACAGTTTTCTTTAATTACCAGGGTATTGTTCATCATGATTATGCTTCAAAAGGCCATACCATCAATGATGAGTACTACGTCCAGGTCCTGACTTGTTTGAAAGATGCAGTTCGTCGTAAGAGGCCAGAGTTGCACAGGAATGGTGAATGGTTGCTTCATCACAATAATGCCCCAGCTCATGTATCACATCTTGTCCAGCAGTTCTTGGCCAAACACCAAATCAAGCAATTCCATTAGCCTCCGTACTTACCTAACCTCACACCCTGTGACTTTGTCTTCTTTCCAAAACTAAAACACTGAAAAAAGTTGACACAGCAGTTTCACATCATAATGAAAGAGGCATTTCAAAATTGTTTCCAGCAGTGGCAGGAACACTGGAGGAAGTAGGGGTCATTCTAAGGCGTGAATAGCAGGGATACATGTCCCGTTGGGATGTCTATCCCCGCTATTTGGCCCCTCTGCCGATGCCAACTAACTTCCCCACACGTTGTACAGGGAGGTTAGACAGGGACAGGAATGGGGCATTGCGGGGGCGAAGTTAGGGTGGTCTGCGGCCTCAGATGTACAGGGCCAATTCCAATGTCAGCCCTGTACGTCCGGGGCTGGCTGCCTGTATGGGGAACTTTTTCCACATCTGAGGTGGAATAAGTTCCCCAGTTGGCAGGGAACGGCAGGCCCAGGGCTCAGCAAAGGAGGGAGAGGGTAGAGGAGATTCCTCGCAGCCCAACCCTGGCTTTGGGAGGCCAGATCAGGGGTCAGGCTGCAGGGAATGAAGATTCTTGTCCGGCGGCTGGGGATCGCGGCTCAGAATGGAGCCGTGGTGCTATGGCAACTGGACACCATGGCACCGCAGCTCCATTCAGGAACCCTGACTGAGTTATATGGGCAAGGCCTGTATGTGCAGGCCAATCGGAATCAGGGTCCCGGCCTGCATGTACAGGCCTGGACGTGATTCTGATCCTGCGGAGCTAGATGTGCCCCGTGGAATCAGAATCCCATCTAACTCTCTGCGTCTGGTTCCGACCAGACACACAGAGGGCCGGGACATCGGGGACTGAATTGGGCCCAGTGTGTTTAATGGAAGAAGACTACTCTGAAGGAGACTGAGTGCAAAAATTGTCAGTCCTATACTTCTTGCATGATTATACAAGTCTCGATACTTTTTGATCGCACCTCTTACTGAGTCAGTAGTGTGGAAATTAAATTGTCTTGACTTGTGTAGGTTCAGTACAGAAAAGAGCTATTCTTAGGTATATTTTGTCCCAAACTTGGATAGAACTTTTGAGAAAGGACTTCATTATGGGATAATTTGGTCCTGTACACTGATAAAATGCTGCAGCATTAACAGTGGAAATTGTATCCTTCAAAACGGAATCACACTGTTGCTTGATCGTTTCCACCGGAAGTGTCTATGAAGCCATATGTCCATTACTGAAATTTGCAAAATCTTTCTCAAGTTTTTTGAAGTCATCAAACCTTGCTTGGAGTTCATTTCTTAACTTTGACATTTTTTTGATGTATGTTTTTCTGAAAATATTACAAAGAAAGTTGTCTGTGTGATGTTGGGAATTTTAAAGTCAGACAGTGCTAGATTATTCTTGTACAGCTGCTGTTTCCATATGTGAATTTTAGTGTCAAAGGTGTGAATGTGGTTATAAACGTCAATCACCAGTTTGTTCTACCTCTGCATCGTAGTGTTGAGATAGTTCAGATGTTCTACAATCTCAGTCATAAAAGCAAATCTTCAAGCTACCTTTTTTTTATTGCTTTTCAATGAAATACAATATCACAAAGTAAATAAAGCAAATCATTAAAACAGAATACAGCATGAAACAAGGAAATATAATACAACTGATGTAGTCCACATCAAGGGAGATAAGCAAAGATAATACAAATACAATAATAATTCCAGAAAACAAGGCCAACATAAGCCAACAATTTAGAAGGATCCATAAATACCCAGAAATTATTCCCTTACCCTGTGCCTGCACGATCTACAACAAATTTCTCTAGGTGTGAGACATCTACAAAGACAAAGGAGTCCCCCTCATAATTAACCACACATTTACAGGGAAACCGTAAGAAAAACGTCACTCCCAGCACTAAAACTCTAGGTTTCAGCTGGAGGAATTGACGCCTTCTAAGTTACGTCTCACGAGAAACATCAGGGAAAATATTTATAGATTGCCCACAAAATTTGGCCATCTTAGTTTTAAAGAACGCACGCAGAATGCGCTGCTTAAAATCAACAGAAGGTAGCGTAACCATTAATGTGGACCTAGTAATAATCGTGTCTGAAGAGTCTTCAAGAAAAGCGGTCAAATTAGATATAGGAGGAACAATCTCATCCAAGCCCCCCTCTTAAACATTGATACGTTTAGTACTTGCCAAAAGATAATAAGCATGAGAAATTTCAATAGGATCTGAAAAATTCAATATTTCCTTAAAATACTTATCAAGAAGAATCCTAGCAGATAGCAATGAAGAATGAGGAATTACGAGACCAGGACGAGTTCTCTAAGGCTTCCACTTTAGAAAATAATATCAAAGAATCTTTAACACCAGCAGCGCTAGCCGCAGTAAGCAGATTTACCTGAGAACTCAACTTCCCTACAGCCCTATCAGCTAAAGTAACCTTCTCATCAAGCTGTCGAAAAGATACGACAGCCTCTTGAGAAAAAACACATAATGCATTCAGCGTTAGGGACATTTTCTTATCTATAGATAGCAAGGCACTCCAAATATCTTTTAAAGTAATCTCCGTGTCGGGGAGCTTGGGTGTGAATTCCAATAAACTGCTAGAAGCAGCAAATTGCACAGGCGAAGGAAAAGTAACAAAAACTTTTGAAATACTTGCTGTTTCTGAAGACTCGCCAGACAGCCACTGTGATTGAGGCGGGAAAGGTAAGGGAGGGGGAGTTCTCCCACCAGAACTTAGGGAGACCCCATCTGGGGAGGACTGCGCGAGGGGAAGGGGAGCGAAATGTTTGTCTAGAGGACCCACCGGTTTATCACCGGTGCTGGCCTCTTGACCTTTATTTGCTCCTTTCGCCTTTCGCTTCCCCATAGCAAAACGCAACAGGGTGAAAAAGCGATACCCCGCAAACGCCGCTGTGACGCCATAGGGGCGCTCAAGGGGCAAGTCTATCCCCTTTGATCATGCCCCTTCGAGCCACGCCCCATGGACACGCTCCACGGTCAGAAAGATGGATAGAATAAATAAGGAAAAAAAAGGACCCCGCCAGGTAGGAGGGTGCCCCGGGCGCGCCTGCCCGATCCTCTGAGGCACAGAAACCCCTGTGCACACTATCGAATCAGCAGCAGTCCCAGAGCAGGTCACAAGCTCCAAACTCCTTCAGCATCTCTCTGCTTGCTCCAGGGAACAACTCCAGAGGTAGGTGGTTTTAAAAGGTCCGTGGACCCCGTCGGGTAGGAGGGTGCCCTGGCGCGCCTGCCCGATCCTCTGAGGCACAGAAACCCCTGCGCACACTATCGAATCAGCAGCAGTCCCAGAGCAGGTCACAAGCTCCAAACTCCTTCAGTGTCTCTCTGCTTGCTCCCCTTCAAGCTACTTATTATCCTGAAAGTCAGGCATAACCTTTCCTATCTGATATATAAAGAGACAGTTTAATCGCCTGTTATTAAGGCCTCTTGCTCCGATAAAATCAATTGTTCATATTACCATATCCATGACAATATCGTAAGAAGATAAGAATATATGATGTACCATATTAGGTCAGACCAAAGAGCCATCAAGCCCGGTATGCTTTTTCCAATAGTGGTCAATGCTGGTCACAACTACCTGGAAGGATCCCAAAAGGCAGACAGATTCTATGCAGCTTATTCCAAGGATAAGCAGTGATTTCCCCAGTCCCCATAATGGATTATGGACTTTTTCTCCAGAAATTGTCCAAACCTTTTTTAAACTCAGCTACACTAACAGCTTTTACTACTTCCTTTGACAACAAATTCTAGAGCTTAACGTAGTCCCCCTTACCCCAAAGAGCTTACCATCAGACTCACTTGCAACTGTATCAATGATGCTTAAATGTAGTCAAATGGCCCAAGTGGTCGAAGCCTGGTGGTTTCTTCAGGTGGAAGCTGACAGATTTCACTAACCTGATCTTACTCTTCCTTTACTATGAGGCAAGTAGAGAGCAAGAGGAAAATAAACTAGAGTGGATAAGCCACTATCAAGGTGATATTACAGGTATTAATTATAGCTAAGTAATAATGGACTACATAGATGACATTTACTTTCAGGAATAGGATTTTTAATGCAATTTATTAAATACTACAATAGTATAACCATCCAAAATATTCTTCTTAACTCACAGTAATATTTTGCTCACATCAACATAATAATAACTCAGGTAAGTGTATTCAGTCACATCAAGTACAGGCAAATCAAGTTATTCTTTAGATCTGCTAGTGAAACTTTTACACAGTAATTTTCAGGTCAATTCCTACTAATTAATTCGTATTTTCTTTTTCAAAACCTTCAAACCTTTCTCCCTCTAACAGGTAAATTTTCCTTTTTGGAATTCCTAATGTTCCTTGTGGGTTTTTTCCCAGTTTTATTTGAGCCCAAATATTTTTTCCCTGTTTGTCTCTGTGTAGGGTACACCAGTACCTCTTCCAGTTCTCTTTCTTGCCAAGTGCCCCAGGACTCCAGATCCTTCTGTTACTGGAATGAAGATCTTTCCAGGTTCTTCAGATGTCCTCTTCTGCGCTGGATCCTACTCCCTATCTTTAACAAATCAACAAGGGAAAATGCTGTCTATCCTATACGTTGGGGCAAAATGTCTTTCTCTTTAAGAGTGGAGTGGAGGAGTGGCCTAGTGGTTGGGGCATGGTACTTCAGGCCGGAAGGTCGGGGGTTCAAATCCCACTAGAGGACAGCAACCTTGGGCTGGAAAGACTGGGATTTCTAGTCCCACAGGTGCTCCTTGTGGTCTTGGGCAAGCCACTTAACCCTCCATAGCCCATGTTCCCTGTAAAATAATCTCCAAGTTATAATGCCCTGTTCAATGTAAACTGCACTGATGCAGAATAGTGCGGTATATAAGAGAATGTAAATAAATAAATAAAGAATATTGTGGGGGTTTTCAGCAACTATGACACTTTCCCTATCTAATTAAATAAAAGGATAACTGATACATCCTGTCTTATTTTGTTTCTTTGAATACTTACACGTCACACTTTCACACTCTGGACTACAACCCAACCACACCCACATGCAGCAATCTCTCAAATACACTATCTTCTCAAGCCCTTTAAGGGTCAGTATCAATTAACTAAGCAAAGAGCCCAGCAGAATGTTTAAGCTCTGTCTTCTGCTTTAATTTGCACACAAACAGTTCAGTCACGGTTTAAGTCTGAATTTCCCCTTCTTTTCTCAGGGTATTTCTCAGTCACTTCAGCCAGAAATTACCCACTTCTCGAAATTCAGAGGTTTTTTTTCATTTATTCCAAGAGGAAGGATATTTCTTATAATATCAATCCTCTCATCCGCTCTCAAGAACTTAAAGTCAGATTCAGAATTACAGTACCAGCTCTGAGTATAAATGGCTTCTCCAGACCTTAGACAGGATTCCAAGAAGAATTTAATTTCCTTTAAGAAATATTCTTTACCAGTAAGACTCTCAACCTGTCAGTCAGTATTTCTCTAAGAGCCACTCACCCAAATTTCCAAATGGTCACCAAATTCAGTTTCCAGAGAATTAAATCACACTTAAAAGCAGTGTGCACTCATTCTAATAAGCAACTAAATCTCATCCAACTTGGTGATTTCAACCTAGCATTAGCTTTGCACAAGCAAGCCTCAGCCTTCAACGAAGCTTTGCACTACTTAAAATACACACAAATCATCAATAAACCCACCCACAACAGAGGAGGAACTCTCAACCTCATTTTTTTACCTCTCCAGATGACAAATATATCTATTCTCGATAATTCAAGGATTGAACCAATTCCATTGTCAGACCACAGTATCATAACCTTCAAACTACCATACATGAACACAAGCAACCTAAAGTATTACTCTGCCCTACTGAGCAGAAGATTTCCCCCATTTAGCAAGGCCATTGAACAGAAAATTCTCCGTCTTCTTGCCATCAACTCTTCTGAGCCCCATCTTGAAGAACTCATCAACAAATGGAACTCTGCCTTATCTTCGGTAGCCCATGAACCCACCAACAACCACAACAGCAAGCGTCACAACCTCACCACATGGTATTCATCTACATTAAAGGCACAGAAATGCTACCTCTGCCAACTTGAGCATAAATTGAGGAAAAGCAAGAACCAACAATATCAAGCCTTATACCTATAGGAACTAAAGAAATACTGTACAACAGCTGCAGAAGAGAATGAAATTGAAGAGTTCTATGAACAAGTACAAGCTGAAATTGACAGAACATGCAAACAGGATATCCTGATAGTCATGGGTGACTGGAACGCAAAAGTTGGCAACAAAGAAGAAGGCAAAGTAGTTGGAAAATATGGACTTGGCAACAGAAATGAAGCTGGAGAAAGACTGATAGAATTCTGCAAGACCAATGATCTATTCATCTCAAACATCTTCTTCCAGCAACACAAGCGGCGACTGTACACATGGACTTCACCCAATGGATTGTATAAAAATCAAATTGACTACATCTGTGGAAGTCAACGATGGAAAAGCTCTGTAACATCAACAAAGACAAAACCTGGAGCTGACTGTGGTACAGATCATCAACTACTAGTATGCAAACTCAAGCTAAAGTTGAAAAAGAACAAACCACTCATGAATGCAGCAAAATATGACCTTGAGAATATACCACTGGAATTTAAAGACTGCCTGCAAAATCGATTTGCTGCTTTAGATACAAATGACAGAGCTCCGGAAGAGTTATGGAATGACATCAAGAAGGTTGTGTTGGAAGAAAGCGAGAAGTCTCTACAAAAGGTGAAAAAGCAAAAACGGCCAAAATGGATGACGGAAGAAACTCTGAAAATTGCCCAGAAACGCAGAGAAGCTAAAGCCGGAGGAGAAAGAAAGACAATCGCAGAACTCAACAGAGATTTCCAACGTGCAGCAAGACAGGACAAGGAAAAGTACTACAATGACACTTGCAAGGAAATAGAAGCAGAAACTATTAGAGGAAGAACAAGATCGGCTTTCCTAAAGCTACGAGAGTTAAAGAAAACGTTCCAGCCTTGAATTGGAATGTTAAAAGATGCTTAAGGTTCTATGTTGAATGATGCTGAGAAGATCAAGAAAAGGTGGAAGGAATATACAGAGTTTTTATATGATAAAGATCAAGTGGACCAACAGCCGTTTCAACCTGTACTTTATGATCGGGAACCATTGGTGATGAAAGAAGAAGTTGAAGCAGCATTGAAAGCCTTATCAAAGAACAAAGCACCAGGCATTGATAGCATTCCCATAGAAGTATTGCAGCAATCTGATGCAGCTGTTACCGTACTCACAAGGCTCTGCAAAGAAATATGGAAGACAACATCATGGCCTACTGACTGGAAAAGATCTGTGTTTATACCAATACTAAAGAAAGATGATCCAACTGACTGTGGAAATTATCGCACAATCGCTCTGATCCCACATGCCAGCAAGATTCTACTGAAGATTATTCAAAAGAGACTACAACCATACCTGGAACAAGAACTACCTGAAGTGCAAGCAGGGTTCAGGAAAGGGCGAGGAACGAGAGACATCATTGCAGATGTGAGATGGATCCTTGAAAAGACTAAAGAATATCAAAAGGATATCTATTTGTGCTTTATCGACTATATTTATTTAGCTGTATTTATATAATCAGACGACTATAGCAAGGCTTTTGACTGTGTAAACCATGAGAAACTCTGGACCACATTAAGAAGCATGGGTATACCAGAACACCTGATCGTTCTCTTGCGCAATCTGTAAATTGATCAAGAAGCAACAGTTCGAACAGAACAAGGAGAAAAAGAATGGTTTAAAATAAGCAAAGGTGTAAGACAAGGCTGCATACTTTCCCCCTACCTGTTTAATTTATATGCAGAACAAATCATCAGAGAAGCAGGATTGTATGAAGACAACAGAGTTGTGAAGATAGGTGGAAGACTCATCAACAACCTTCGCTATGCTGATGATACCACATTACTGGCTGAAAGTGAAGATGATCTGAAACATTTGCTTCTCACAATCAAAGAACATAGTCTCAAAATGGGTCTGCACCTTAATGTAAAGAAGACAAACATCATGACAACTGGCATAATCAACAGGTTCATTGTTGAAGGAGAAGAAATTGAAATTGTGAATAACTTTAACCTACTTGGATCAACTATCAATAAAGAAGCAACAAGCAGTCAAGAAATCAGACGACGCATTGCTCTTGGCAGAATGGCTATGAAAGACCTAGATAAGATTCTCAAGAGCAGAGGTGTCTTTCTCCATACAAAGATTCGACTTGTTCAAGCCATGGTATTTTCAATAACATCATATGGATGTGAAAGCTGGACAGTGAAAAAGACAGATAGGAAGAAAATTCATGCCTTTGAATTATGGTGCTGGCGGCGAATACTGTATATACCATGGACTGCCCGAAGAACAAACCAGTCGGTACTAGAGGAGATCAAACCTAAGCTTTCTTTAGACTTTGACTTTAATACTTTGGACACATCATGCGAAGAGAGAAATCATTAGAGAAAGACATTATGCTTGGCAAGATAGAAGGTCAACGCAAAAGAGGAAGGCCAGCAATGAGATGGATCAATACAATAACAGCAGCTACGGGTACCAGTCTGTCAACAATGAGCCGCCTCACTGAAGACCGAACACAATTTAGGATAGCTATCCAGAGGGTCGCCATGAGTCGACTCCGACTCGACGGCACTTAACAACAACATTAACTCCAAATGTGAGTATCACACCAATCTTATCATGAAGGCCATCAACAAACCCAGAGAACTGTTTGACATAGCCAAATCCTTATCCTAAGACCGCACCTGTACTCACCACTACAACCAGCTCAAACCCCACCAAATGGCTCTACACCTACAACTCTCACAAAATGTTAACAACCAGTCAAAGCTCTTTCTCCCCAACCACAACCATCAGACTAACCCCACACCCATATGGAACTCCTTCCACAGTATTAGCCACAAGCAGCTCAAATCCATAATCACTAATATAAACATCACTACCCCTCTTTTGGATCCATGTCCAGTTTGGTGGATCAAAACCTCCAGATCACAACTGATTTCATATATTGTACAAATGATTAATATCTCTCTCACACAAGGTTTCCTACCTCCCCCACTCAAGTAATTCTCCATCAGGCCCAAACTAAAGAACATCAATCTTGACCCAAACTCTCCAATATCTTAGAGACCAATATCCAGCATCCCATTCATAGCCAAGGTCATTGAAAAAGTCATCCAAACTCAGCTACAAGACCACATAAACAGCCATTCAATTCTAGACTAACATCAACATGGATTTCACATGGAGTGGAAACTCTCCTCACCTCTCTACTCGACACACTCATTAAGGGCACACAAAACCCTCCCAAGGATCCATACTCCTTTTTCTTGATATATCATCAGTCTTTGAATCTGTCCCTCACCAGCTATTACTTAACAGGCTTCACTATATTGATCTTCAAGGCACTACCATCAAATAGTTCCAGTCATACCTCACAGATTGCACACAACAAATAAAGATTGGACATCTGCAATCTCACCCATTTTCCACCAAGCAAGGTGTCCCACAAAGCTCATAACTCTCATCTGGATACAGAAACGGATAGGGAGCTAATTAAGGGATTTAAGATGAGGGGTTATATGAGCATTGCAAGACTCATGGAAGATTTGCCATGAACATTGTGGAACCTGTGTGCCTTTTTGGGAACCTGCCAAGTACTTGTGACCTGGATTGGCCACTGTTGGAAACCGGATACTGGACTTGATGGACTTTGGTCTGACGTAGTATGGTATTTCTAATGTTCTAATACATCCAGCCACTCTGCAACATCATCCATATTTTCAATGTCAATTATCAAATTTATGCAGTTGATATCATGATCTTCACATTGTTCTCACTCACCTCTCCAGACTACTGCTTAATGACCAACTGCTTCATGGCAATATCACAGTGGCTCCAGAATCACAACCTTAACATTAACATCAACTAAACTGAAATCCTACACATTATAAGGAACAACAACGTTAAACCTCCATCTACTATTAAGTTTGGACCTATAGACCTTACTTACTACAGACCGAAGTAAAATACCTAGGACTTAACCTTGACCAGCTATAGTCCCAAACTGAACACACCATCAGATACATTTATCACAAACTTAGAATCCTAAAAAATCTAAACCCCCTCCTAAATCCAGGAGACTTTTGCACAATCTGCCAGGCCATGATAATTCCCATCCTCGACTACTGTAATTCAATCTATCATGGCCTGCCTAAACACACATTATACCTCTTACAATTAGCACAGAACACAGCAGCCAGAATCATTCACTGAATCTCTCAAAAGAAACATATCACCCCAATCCTCCAGCAGCTAGACTGGCTTCCCATTTCATTATCAATCAAGTATAAAGTGCTGCTTAACACTCATTAGATAACGCATGAGCAATCTGCAGCCTCCCTACAATCCCTCATAAAAGAACCTACCAGCTCCAGATAACAAAGAAGCAACACCCACAATCTTCTGGAGATACCCACAATAAAACTCAAGAGCAACCAACATATTTGCAATAGGGCCTTCAACATCTATGCACTGACATTATGGAAGTCCCCACCTCCTCAACTAAGATCCATCGATGACACAGGAGACTTTCAGAAGAAACTGAAAACTCACTTATACTATGACGCCTATGGTACTGATCCAATCACTTCACGCAACCCTACTCTTCATGACATTACTTATATCCTTCGGCCCTGTATAACCACGAAATAACTATGATCTGTACATGCGTTAACATTTTGCTTCTAACCCTACCCTACTCACTATAAATGCCTACTCCCTCCCTACCTACAAGAGTGTTAACCCTTTGCCTTTGAATATTAAGTTACAATCTTATGCTCCTCATGATGTTAATTGTAACACACACCATTGTTAAAGTTATTTAGTTAAATTGCACTGAGTTCCCTGTAAATCATCTTGACTTGCAGAAAGATGGTATAAAAAAGATGTCAAATAAATAAACAAAATAAAACTTTCCAGTCACCACCAGTTAAACTCTTTTCTTTACTCAGCACCCTTCAAAACCACTCTTTTCAACCCTTCTTCCACTCAGTAATCTTATCTTCTCCATAAGCAAGCCCCAACTGCTGTTTTTAGTTTCAATTCCCTGCCTCAGCCTCTGCAGTTTCCCTCCAGAAAGGCTACTCACTCAAGAAATTCCTGCAGAGATCCCTGCTTCTCCCCCACATAAACACACAGCTCAAAACTGCAAAACTTCCCTAGAGGGTAAAGAAACATTTCTACCTGCCACAGATAGCCCTGGACAGCACTTCCCCAGCCTAGCCAGGCAAAATTTATTTTATTTTAACCCTCGGGTTGCATTAATTATGCATCGAGTGAAAAAAATACTTTCTCCCATTAGGCTCCGATGAGCATGACTCTGACGGGCAGGAACTGTCTCTTGTATTCTGGCTAACTCTTGTTGGTTAGCTGGACAGCGCTGCGTGCGTGGTGCTCTATAAGTGATGAATAGTAGTAGTAGTAGTCTTAAATATACTACTTTGCAGCTTCATTGCATGCTCCCTAATCTTTGTACTTTTTGAAGGAGTAAACTCCATTCATTATTTTATAGACTTCTATCATATCTCCCCTCAGCTGTCTCTTCTTCAAGCTAAAGAGCTCTATCCTCTTTAGACTCTCCGCATAGGGATATCCTTCCATCCACTTTATAATTTTGGTCACTGTTCTGTTTATCTTTTCTAATTCTATTATATTCGATTTAAGGTGTGGTCATGCTACAGAGCAACACAAAGGCATTATGATATCCATTATTTTATTTCCATTCCTTTCCTTAAAATTCCTAGCATTCTATTAGCTTTCTTGGCCACAACAGCACAGTGAGCAGAGGATTTCAACACCTAGATCCTTTTCCTGGTTGGTGACTCCTACTGTGGAACCTTGCATGGTTGAACTATAGTTTTGGTTGTTCTTCCCTAATGGGCTGATGCAAAGAGACTAACGTGCCCTTTGCATGGAGATAATGCAACTTATAAGCACAAGTTTTGACACATCAAATGCAGAAAAGAGACTGACGCGCATGTAAACAGCAAAGGAAAATTATGCGCACACAATAATGCCAAACGTATTTAAACATAGTAACATAGTATATGACGGCAGATAAAGACCAGTTTGGTTCATCTAGTCTGCCCAACAAGGAGCAAGAGTAGGTGCACCTGCTGCTCCATGCAGATCACCCCACCCAATGCCTTTGTTTAGGGGTATACCCACCACTCCATGCAGGACACCTCTATTTGTTGAGATATAAGAAATGGTTATGTTTATTTTGATTTTATCCTATTGCTATAAAGGGATCCACTGTGTCTGTCGCATGCCATTTTGAATTCTGTCACCCTATTTGTCCTCACAACTTCAATTGAGAGGGCATTCCAAGCATCTACCACCCTTTCAGTGAAAAAGTATTTCCTGATGTTGCCTTTCAGTTTACCCCCTTGCAGCTTCATGTTATGCCCTCTAGTTTTACAGCATTCCCCATCTTTGAAAAATGTTTGTTTATTCATTAATACCCTTTAAGTATTTAAAGGTCTGTATCATATTTCCGCTGTCCCTCCTCTCCTCTAGTATATACATATTTAGGTCTTCAAGTCTCTTCTTACATGTCTTCTGTCATAGGTTCCAAATCATTTTGGTTGCTTTCCTCTGAACCATTTGAAGTCTTTTTATCCTTTGTGAGATATGGTCTCTAAAACTGAACAGAATACTCCAAGTGAAGCCTCACCAGCAACTTGTACAATGGCATTAATGCCTCCTCTTTTCTGCTGGTAATTCCTATATGTATGCAACCCAGGCTCCTTCTGGCTTTGGCCAATGCTTTGTCACACTGTTTTGCCACCTTGAGATCCTCAGAAACAATCACTTTGAGGTCCTTCTGGTTCATGCATAACCACTCATCCCTATTGCATTCAATTCCCTTGGATTTCTGTATCCCAAGTGCATGATACTGCACTTCTTCACATTAAATCTTAATTGCCAAGCATTAGACCATTCTTCCAGCTTTTGTAGATTTTTCCTTATATTATTCACTCCCTCAGTGGAGTCCACGCTTTCAAATTTTCGTCTCATCTGCAAAAAAGACAGGTTTTTCCATTCAGTCCTTCAGCAATATCACTCACAAATATATTGAACAGTACTAGTCCCAGGACCGATCCCTGGGGCATACCACTACTCACCTTCCTTTCATCCAAGTGAATTCCATTTACCATTATCTTCTGTGATCTGTCAGTCAGCCGATTTCCAATCCAGTTCACCACCTTGACCTGTCCCCAGGCTGTTCAGTTTATTGATAAGCCTCTTGTGAGGAACAGTATCAAAGGCTTTGCTGAAATCTAGGTAGATCACATCCATCCCATGCTCTTGATCTAGATCACATCCATCCATGCTATTGATCTAGTTCTCTGGTTGCCCAGTCAAAGAACTCAATCAGATTTGTTTGGCATGATCATCCTTTGGTAAAACTGTGTTGCCTCAGATTATGCAGCCTATTGGTTTGAGAATGTCCACTATTCTCTCTTTCAGGAGTGCCTCCATTACTTTTTCTGCCACTGAGGTAAGGCTTACTGGTCTGTAGTTTGTCACTTCTTCCCTATTACCACTTTTGTGAAGAGGTACCACATCAGCCTTTCTCCAGTCCTGTGGTACTTCTCCTCTCTCCAAGAATCTATTAAAAACATCCTTTAAAGACCCTGCCAGAACCTCTCTGAGCTCTTTCGGCATCCTGGGATATATCCCATCTGGTCCTATGGCCTTGTCCACGTTCAGTTTTGTGAACTGTTCAAACACATGATAAGGAAAGCAAAATCAAAGTCAGAGGAAAAGATGGCTAAAGATGTGAAGTGTGGTGGCAAAACTTTCTTCAGGTATATTTGGGAAAGGAAGAAGATCAGAGGTGGAATTGCAGGACTCAAAAGTGCTGGGAACGGACTCGTGAAAAGTGACATTGAAAAAGCTAAATTGCTAAACAAATACTTCTGCTCTGTTTTTACTAAAGAAAATCCTGGAGAAGGACCACCTGTGACTCCCAAATATAAAAATGAGAATGAAGTAGATACCACACCATTCACAGAAGATGATGTGTAAAAACAACTTGCAAAATTAAAAGTGGACAAGGCAATGGGACCAGATGGGATACATACCAGGATACTGAAAGAGCTCAGAGAGGTTCTTGCAGGGCCTTTAAAGGATGTTTTCAACAGATCCTTGGAAACAGGAGACGTTCCTCAGGACTGGAGAATGGCTGATGTGGTACCTCTTCACAAAAGTGGTGACAGGGAAGAAGTGACAAACTACAGGCCCGTGAGCCTTACCTCGGTGGCAGGAAAAGTAATGGAGGCGCTTCTGAAAGAGCGAATAGTGGACTTTCTCAAAACCAACAGGTTGCAAGATCCGAGGCAACATGGTTTTACTGAAGGACAATCTTGCCATACAAATCTGATTGAGTTCTTTGACTGGGTGAACAGAGAACTAGATCAGGGGCATGTGATGGATGTCATCTACCTGGATTTCAGCAAAGCCTTTGATACTGTTCCTCATAGGAGGCTTATCAATAAACTCAGTAGCTTGGGGGTGGGTCCCAAGGTGGTAAACTGGATCAGAAATTGGTTGACTGACGGACAACAGAAGGTAATGGTAAATGGAGCTCACTTGGATGAAAGGAAGGTGATTAGCGGAGTGCCCCAGGGTTCGGTCCTGGGCTCGGCACTGTTCAATGTATTTGTGAGTGATACTGCTGAAGGACTGAATGGAAAAGTCTGTCTTTTTGCAGATGACACAAAAATTTGCAACAAAGTGGACTCCCCCGAGGGAGTGGTTAACATTAGGAAAGATCTACAAAAGCTGGAAGAATGGTCTAATGCTTGGCAGTTAAGATTTAATGTGAAGAAGTGCAGTGTCATGTACTTGGGTAGCCGAAATCCAAGGGAAATGTACGCAATAGGGGGCGAGAGGTTGGCGTGCACTGATCAAGAGAAAGACCTTGGTGTGATTATTTCTGAAGATTTCAAGGTGGCAAAACAGTGCGACAAGGCGGTGGCAAAAGGCAGGAGGATGTTGGGCTGCATGCAAAGAGGAATTACACAGGTACACTAAAAAAATTTTTTTTTAAACTGCCTCTAATGTTTCGATTGATTTTTACGTTTTTTGGTGCGCTGAATCCAAATCTGGTAACCAATTTGCTCCATCACGTACAGATTTTTTGCTACATTGGGTTAGCAGTTTGAGGTGAACGTTTCAGATTGAGTGCGATCGAGATAAAAGTTTCTTGGATGAATTCTTTATACTAATTGTTTAGTAGTTATTCAAATAAGAATAAAGAAAATTGTAACAAGGCAGCACATAAGAATAGAGTAATGTCAACAAAACACACTGTGATGGTAGCAAAATTGTCTGCACTTAAAACAGCCACATACATGTGCACAAACATTGAGCATATAAGAGCGAGGTTAGACACAAAGCAAAGCAAAGAAATGTGCAAAAAATGTTGTACAGGTATGTATGTAAGAATAGAAAACGCAAACCGTACCATTGCAATACATGAAGACAAACACCCGATGGTGTGAAAATAAAATTCTAATAAATGAGATCCGACACTGTGGTAATAACTAGCAAATTTTTATTTCAAAGTTTAGTAAAAACACGATATTTGTCAACACAGTATAAATTTTAAAGTCATTCTTGGGTCAATCAATCTCCTGGTGGGCCCGTTTCTTCTTCCTCTGAATGCTTCTCTTGGTGCGCTGCTTGGCGTATTTTTCATCTGGGGTTTCCCGCAGCAGCAACCAGCAGAAATCAGCCATCATAGTGGTGTTCCATCTTCCTTGGTACCTTCTCTCTGCGTCCTTGATGTCCTGGTGAAACCTTTCACCTTGTTCTTCACTGTACGCCCCCATGTTTTCGGGAAAGTAGTTCACATGGGAGTGCAAGAAATGGACTTTCAGGCTCATGTTACAGCCTTGTTCTTTGAAGGCATTGAGCATCCTGGCAACAATATCCTTATAGTTCTCATCCCGCCTGTTCCCCAAGAATTTGAGAACAACATCCTTGAAGGAATCCCAGGCTTCTTTTTCCTTCTCAGACATCGTTTCAGCGAATGCTCCATCTGAAATAAGTTTCCTTATATCAGGGCCAACAAACACTCCTTCCTTTAGCTTTGCTTCAGAAAGTCGGGGGAACTTTGAGCAAAGGTACCGAAAGCACTCACCATCTTTTTGAAGGGACTTGATGAATTGCTTAATGAGACCCAACTTAATGTGGAGAGGTGGTAATAGAATTTTATCACGAGGTACCAAGCTCTCATGAAGAACATTTTTCTCATCGGGTCTCAAATACTCCCGAATTGGCCAGTCTTTTTTCCCCCAGTGTAGGTCACGGGCCCGGCTATCCCACAAGCAAAGGAAGCAGGGATATTTGGTGAAACCGGATTGCTGCCCTAATAGCATGGATAGAATTTTAAAGTCTCCACAAATCATCCACTTATGCTCATCATAACGAATCTTCTGAAGAATCAGGGCCAAATTCTCGTATTTTTCTTGGAGAATAACAGAGTGAGCAATAGGAACTGAAGCGAATGTGTTGCCATTATGAAGAAGAACACCTTTTATGCTGTCTTTTGACGAACCAATGAACAGCCGCCATTCAGCAGGATCATACTTGAGTTTAAACTTTTCCATCACTCCGTATATATCTTTGCAAAATACCAAATCTTCCTCTTTGCTGAAATACTTCAAAAATTGTGTCTCGCGGTTGCGGTACCAATAAAAAGTTGTTCCTGGTGACAATAGATTTTTCTGTTTAAGCCGAGAACCTAGCAGTTGGGCAGCATCTTTTGGGAGTCCTAAATCCCGGACTAAATCATTCAATTCAGCTTGAGAGAAAAGTTCAGGTTTCGGATCTGGTTCAGTTTCAAACTCGGAAGTACTGGACTCATCGGGAAAAGCCATCTGATGAGTCTCATCATGATCAGAACCGTCCACACAAATATGATCCAAAGATTTTGGTGGTTCAGGCACAGGTACTTCGTTGCTATGAGGCATAGGCCTAATTGCTGAGGGAAGGTTGGGGTAACTTATTACGTTCTTATTTTTTAAGTTGTATCCCTTCACAATGCAAGAGCAAAAATAGCAGTCACTGCTGTTTTCTCTTTGTTCACGCCACATCATAGGTATTCCGAAACGAAATGCTTGTTTTTTACCTTTCATCCGTAAGCGTAGATCTTCCTCATATGTCTTGCACACTTTGTGAGGAGCCCACGGTTTGTCTTGATCGCCTAACTTCAAACCGAAATAGGCGAAATATACTTTTTTAATAAATGCAGAAATGTTCCTCTGCCGCTTTTTCACGGTATATTCCCCACAAATAAAACAAAAACTGTCCGGAGAGTTGACGCAACCTCTGTGAGCCATCACAAATACACAGCACTGCAAACTACAACTGTAGTGAACCACTTCGGAATAAAGCTGGATTACGACTGAGCAAACAAAAGGTAATAATGAACTTGCAAGAAACTGAAATTTGACAAGAACGTTCATGTCGCAACCACCGTGTTTGAGCGAGCGAGCGAACGAGGCGAGGCGAACAGGAAAGAACATGCGCCAGCGCGAGTACTGGATTTAGCCCCCTGCCTCCCAATTGTCCTGTTAATGTATAAAATGAATACAAAACACTCTAAAATATCATGAGGGAGTGTTTCTAGTTAGTTAACCATTACAACCTCTATTTTGGGCCAAGAAAATAAACTGCAGTCGGCTAAAAAGAAATTATGTGAACATTCCTTATATGGGTAAGAAATCTAATTTTGCAAGAAAACGTGACGTGATGGAACATTTTGGCTATTTTTCCTGGATTCAGCACCCCAAAATCTATAGGAATCAGTTGCAAAACTGGAGGCAGTTTTTTGGTAGTGTACCTGTGTTATCAGCAAAAAGGAAGAGGTACTTATGCCACTGAACAAGTCACTGGTGAGACCTCACTTGGAATACTGTGTTCAGTTTTGGAGACCATATCTTGCAAAGGATGTAAAAAGACTGAAAACTGTTCAGAGGAAGGCGACCAAAATGATTTGGAGCCTGCATAAGAAACCTTATGAGAAGAGACTTGAAGACCTAAATATGTACACTTTGGAGGAGAGGAGGGATAGGGAAGATATGATTCAGACTTTAAATACTTAAAGAGGAACGATAAACAAACAAACCTCTTCCAAAGACGGGGAAGCTGCAAAACTAGAGGGCATAACATGAAGCTGCAAGGTGGAAAACTGAAAGGCAATGTCAAGAAATATTTTTTCACTGAAAGGGTGGTGGGTGCTTGGAATGCTCTCCCAATGGAAGTGGTGGGAGCAAACATGGTGACGGAATTCAAAACAGCATGGGACAAGCACAGCGGATCCCTTTATTTTGCACAGCGGATCCCTTTATTTTGTTTTTATCCAGCAATAGGATAAAAACAAAATAAACGGAACCATCTAACTTCTCAACAAATAGGGGTGTCCTACATGGAGTGGTGGGTCCACCCCTAAACAAAGACATGGGGAGGGGTGACCTGCACAGAACGTCAGTTGCACCTACTCATGCCGTATTGCTGGGCAGACTGGATGGACCATGCTGGTCTTTATCTGCCGTCATTTACTATGTTACTATGTTACTAGACTTCAAGCATTTGTGCTCATTGCTTTCCAGCATTTGTTGACTGTGTTGCCTGTATTTTGCATAGATTTTGTTCTACACGCCTCATCCAACTTGCCATTGCCTCTTCCCCCTTGCTGTTAGTAGTGTGACTGTTTTCAATGTTATTATGTTTTTGCTGGGAGTGACATTCTGAACTTGTTCTTTTCTAACTGCCATCCTCTTTCCCTAGTTTAAATTCTTTTCCACATATTGCCTGAATTTTTCACTTAGGATGTTTTTCCCTGCAACCGAGAGATGAAGTCCATCAGCACAATATAGCCTCTTGTTGCTCCATCTATTTCCCCAGTCACTATATATCTAAATCCTTCTTGTTTACACCAGGTTTGGAACCATGCATTAAAGTTGATTATGTGATACAGCTTTTCTGCCCCCTTACCACGAACAGGTAGAACTTCTGAGAATGATATAGTGTTAACAAAAGGTTTGAGTTTTTCTTCCAGACTCTGGAAGTCTCTTTGAACTGTAGAGTGATACCATCAATTTTATGACAACAATGTGATTCATATTCCTGCTGGCTGAAGATCCTGAGAGGATATCTTGATAAGACATTAGATGAGAATTTTGAAGGTAATGGTGCAGTGAGGGCTGGATTAAGAGTGGTATTTTTATCTGATTTTTTCAGGTAAAAGCAGAATTGCGTAGATTGGCCCCTGAAGAACTGGGAGGAGAAACGCGTAGGCAATGCCATTGATCAGCGTTGGGATGTTTTTAAGTTGAGAAGAGATTTTTAAATGGACTTTGTTAATTATTATATAATAGAGAACAGTTAATAACAGCATCTATGATCAGCATTCAGCTTTACCAAGAAGGATTTTGTTACAAGAATGTTTAAAAAGTTTTTTCACAATGATATCACTTTTCTAGTGGGAATTGCTTGTATGAAAATTGAAATCACACTTTTGTTTAGTTATCCAATGGGAGGTCGTTGATGCGAACAGAGATTTGATGAGGGTCAGATTCTGGCCTCGTTATTTATTCTCCAGTCTGAGACTTCGTGGGATATACTAAGTGTGAAACATGTTGAATATATAACCCGCTAGAATAATATCATAGTTTACCAAAAGCCTATCTGTTTAGATAAATTGGAAAAAGTTGGAGTGTACTAACATTTTTAGTGACGTATTCACACTCCGTGATAAGTACCTTTGGGAGTCTGAAGATCCTGAGAGGCATATTACCATCTTCTGTCTTTTGGACTGTGTTTCCAAGTTGATGCCTCTGATGATGGAACCTCCAAATAGTAATAGTTTCCTGTTTTATGATTTTTTTCTTCATATTTGGTGCATTATTAGTAAATTAGGCATTAACCTCATTTAAGGAAACTTCAGTTTCCACTAATTGGGCACTTTTATTTTCCAAGGCAGGGAAGGCATTATGCAGGGATATCTCCTGATGGAGAGGGTAAACATAAGAACATAAGATATGCCATACTGGGTCAGACCAAGGTCCATCAAGCCCAGTATCCTGTTTCCAACAGTGGCCAATCTAGGTCACAAGTACCTAACAGTTTCCCCAGAAGACACAGGTTCAGCTGTCTCTTTTCCAGCTAATGGCTGAGGGGTGATATGATAGAGGTCTAAAAATTAATGAATGGAGTGGAACAGGTAGACGTAGATCAATTGTTTATGCCATCAAATGCAGAAAGACTAGGGGACATGCAATGAAGCTACAGTGTAACCTATATAAGACTAATAAGAGAAAATATTTTTTCACTCAACGCGTAATCAAACTCTGGAATTCATTACCGGAGGATGTAGTAAAAGCTGTTAATGTAGCTGCGTTTAAAAATGTTTTGGACAAGTTCCTGGAGGAAAGGTCCATAAACCATTATTAAAGGGGATCCAGAAAATCCACTGCTTGTCCCAAGACAAGCATTGTGGAAATTGTGTCTTCTGGGGAAATTGCTAGGTACTTGGGAACACAATCTCCATGTTACAAGTCACAACCTACCAGAGCCCACTGTGATCCATTTGTTTCTGGGCTGTTTGATTCTTTGTGGGAGCGGTGGTGGATTGCTTTCAATTTGTATCCTAGAGGAGGTGTGTTTAATTGCAGCTAATTCGTCCCTTAATAGAATAAATTCTTTATGCATAGAAGATACCTTGAGACATATAGGACAAGCTCTTAGGCTCCAAATGATTCTTCTCAAAATGAAGGCACCACAGCTATTGCACTGAATGCATGGCATGCTGATTAAGATTGTTATAAAGCAGTTCTAGGACAAGAAAAAAAAGTGGGTGTTACACCTAATTGGAGGACAGATGTCAATCTATGATATGACGACTGTATATAGACAATGCAACTCTGGAGTGGGCAGGGTGAGAGGTAGATTGGGTGGGAATTTAAGTGTCCCTAGCCAGTAGACCTTATATGAACTGAGGGTACACTCAGATTTCTGATTTAAAAAGGCTATGCAAGGAATGCGGGCTAGCTAAAGTTTCCTAAACTTATAACCAGAATTTTGGATGTTTGCCACTAGGCTGTAGTTCAAGGTGGCTGTGAAGAGATAGAAATTTAATAGAGACATAAAGATAGGAAAAGCAAGGGTTTTTTTGTTGTTGTTTTTTTGTGTTTGTCCTCCTTCCTTGGTGCAGTTACCCTAATACACCACAGTGGCTAAGTAGTATTATAAGAGAATACAAGGTAAAACAGGTAATAAATAGGCAAAAAAAGGCCAAAAAATTAAAGTTAGAAAGTTTAGTTTTGTAGAGTCTCTTGAAGTTGTGATGGCAGTTACTAGATCAAACTACTTGCTCAGGCAGCAGATACTGATTGGATTACCCACACCCTGTGAGGCAGGCTTGTAACAGAGCAATGGAAACTTTAAAAGTTCAAAATGAAATCTTACTTCTATGTATCAGCCTACTATGAAAAGGACCTTGGAACTTTAAAATGTATACTTTTTACTGCAAATTATAGGAAAATGAGCTGCTCGTATTAAAATTACATCACTCCTTGACACCATAACAATTGGCATAGACAACATACAACTAGGTTTAATCCTGTTCTCCATTGACATCACTGCAGCCTTTGACTCTGTCAACCATAGGATCCTGCTACGAAGGCTTCACGAAATAGGAATCCATGGAACAGTGATGAATTGGTTATCATCTTACCTATCAAACTAAAAACAACAAGTAAAATCCGGCAACCAATAATCAAGACCATTCCACAGCAACAAGGTATGGCTTTGCCCTCTCGGCATTGCTCTTCCACATTTACATACAGCCACTCTATAACATTATGAAACAACAAAAAGTACAATACAAGATATACACAGACAACATAATGGTCTTTACTACAATAAACATTGAACAACCCGACTACACACAGATCACCTCATGCATCGAAACAATGACTGGATGGCTTAAGGAACAAAACCTCAATATAAACTTTAAAAAATCAAAGGCACTACACGTCAACAGGAACGTACTATTCTCCCCACCTGAATCCATAAACACCTCAGACTACATTCTAAGAGTCAAGAATGAAGTCAAATACCTTGGAGTGACATTTGACAGACAACTCAACTTCCAGACCCATATCAAAAAAATGACGAAGCCATCAAACTAAAAGCTAAGAACCAAACATACACTCAAGCCTCTACTCAATGACAGCAACTTTAGATCAGTCTGCCAAGCTATTATAATGCCCACATTAGATTATTGTAATATAATCTACAAAGATCTCCCAAAGAAAACAATATTTCCACTCCAACTTGTACAAAACACTACTGCACACATAATAAACAGAACAGTAAGATACCGCCACATAACTTCTAAGCTACAACAACTTCACTGGCTCCCAATAGTCACATGCTCCAAATACAAGGCCTTATTGATTATCTTCAAAATAATCCACATCCTAGCAACCCCAGTTATTCAACCATTATTTGAAAAAGACAATGGAGGACAGAGCAAGAAGAACACCAAAAGACAACATCCCGAATATCCCCATCTACAAGAGGAAAGCCAAACAGATAACATGTAAGAGATCATTCTCCTTATATGCTCCCTCCTTATGGAATGACATACCTAACACAATACAAGCCATCAAGGACTTATCAGACTTCAGAAAGACAATAAAGACATTCTTATTTACAGAATACTACGGGAACACCCCATGAACAATAGACACATACTAAACACCTCAGTAGACAAACCCATATCCTCCCAACTGTCTGCCCCCATTTATGATGTAATAAATCATCCTCAACACTGATACAATTGAATTATCTGTATCCTCAAATAATCCTCCAAGTTTATTCTCCTTTGTTCAATGTACATAAGAACATAAGAATATAAGATATGCCATACTGGGTCAGACTAAGGTTCATCAAGCCCAGTATCCTGTTTCCAACAGTGGCCAATCTAGGCCATACGAACCTAGCAGTTTCTCCAAAAGACACAGGTTCCACAATGCTTGTATTCGGTCAAGAATTGATTACAAACTATTACATATTTCAAACTATTGTAAATAGTTTGAAATATGTAATAGTTTGTTTGTTATAGAACAAATGATTTACCATACATAGTTCAATCATGTTTAATGTATTTAGCAAATTTGTGCATAGTTAACTAATGTTTCATGTTTCATGTAAAACAGACCTGTTACTCTGTTCATTTATCGTTCATTGTAAACCGCACCTGATCTGTGGAAGGTAGCAGTATATAAGCAACTGTTAAATAAATAAATAAATAAATATCCTAGGTCCCTTCTTAATAATGGTTTATGGACCTTTCCTCCAGGAACTTGTCCAAACCTTTTTTAAACCCAGCTACACTAACAGCCTTTACTACATCCTCCGGTAACAAATTCCAGAGTTTGATTATACGTTGAGTGAAAAAATATTTTCTTTTATGAGTCTTAAATAGTTTACCCTGTAGCTTAATTGCATGTCCCCTAGTCTTTTTATATTCTGATAATGTAAACAATCAATCGACGTTTAACCGTTCCACTCCTTTCATTAATTTATAGACTTCTATCATATCTCCCATCAGCCTCTCTTTTCCAAGTTAAAGAGCCCTAACCTTTTTAGCCTTTCTTCATAGGGGTATCCTTCCATCCCCTTTACCATTTTGGTGGCTCTTCTCTGAACCTTTTCTAATAACGCTATATCCTTTTTAAGATACGATGACCAGAATTGCACACAATATTCAAGGTGCGGTCTCACCATGGAACGATATAGAGGCTTTATAATATCCTTTGTTTTATTTTCCAATCCTTTCCTTATGATACCTAGCATTCTATTTGCTCTCTTGGCCGCCGCTGCACACTGGGCCGAGAGTTTTAACATGTTATCCATGATGACACCTAAATCTTTTTCCTGGGTGGTGGTTCCTAATGTGGAACCTTGCATCGTGTAACCATAGTTTGGGTTTTTCTTCCCTAGGTGCATATCTTTACACGTGTCCACATCAAATTTCATCTGCCATTTTGATGCCCAGTCTTCCAATTTATCAAGATCCTCTTGCAATTTTCCACAATCCTCTTGGGTTTTAACAACTTTAAATAGTTTTGTGTCATCTGCAAATTTGATAACCTCACTCGTTATTCCCTTTTCCAGGTCATTTATGAATATGTCAAAAAGCAGCGGACCCAGCACAGATCTCTGGGGTACACCACTATTCACCTTTCTCCATTGGTAAAATTGGCCATTTAGCCCTACCCTCTGCTTTCTATCTTTTAACCAATTCCTGATCCACAAAAGTACACTGCCTCCTATCCCATGACTCTTTAGTTTTGCCAAAAGTCTCTGATGAGGGACCTTGTCAAAGGCTTTCTGAAAGTCCAAATACACTATATCAACCTACTCACCTTTGTCTACTTGTTTATTCACACCTTCAAAAAAACATAACAGATTAGTAAGACAAGATCTTCCCTGTCTAAAGCCATGTTGGCTGTCTTCCATTAAGCCATGACTATCTACATATTCAGCAATTTTGTTCTTTATGATGCTTTCTACCATTTTTCCCAGTACTGACATCAGGCTCACCGGTCTATAGTTTCCCGGATCAGCCCTGGAACCCTTTTTATAAATTGGTGTTACGTTCGCCATCCTCCAATCTTCAGGTATTAGAGATGATTTTAATGATAGTTCATAGATTACTAATAGCAGGTCTGCAGTCTCATATTTCAGTTCTTTCAACACCCTTGGATGTATATCATCCTGCCCAGGCGATTTGCTGCTCTTCAGTTTATCTAATAGTTGTACTACATCTTCCTGATGTATTGATATCTCCTTCAATTCTTCCGCACCTTTAAATACCACTTCAGTCATGGGTAACATCCCTACATCTTCCTCAGTAAAGATCAAAGCAAAGAATTCATTCAGTCTCTCCGCTATTGCTTTGTCGCCTCTTAGTGCCCCTTTAACCCCTCTATCATCTAATGGACCAACTGACTCTCTCACAGTTTTTTTGCTACGAATGTACTTGAAAAAGTCTTTATTACACATTTTTGCTTCCGCAGCAAGCTTCTTCTCAAATTCTCCCTTTGTCTGCCTTATCAATGCCTTGCATTTAACTTGCCAGTGCTTGTGCTGTTTCCAGGTTTCATTGTTTGGCTCTTTTTCCCATTTCCTGAAAGATTCTTTTTTGGCAACAACAGCGTCTCTGACCTGACCTTTAAACCATGCTGGCAGTTTTTTGGACTTCCTTCCACTTTTCTTAAAGCGTGGAATACAGCTGTTCTGGGCTTCCAAGATAGTATTTTTCAACAACACCCAAGCTTGATGCAAGTCTTTAACCTTTGCAACTGCTCCTTTTAGTTTTTTCTTAACTATTTTCCTGATTTTATCATAGTCTCCCTTTCAAAAGTTAAAAGGTAGTACTGTGGATTTCCTTACTATCCCTCCTCCACTAATTAAATCAAATGCGATCATGCTATGATCGTTATTGCCAAGTGGCCCCAACACCCTTATCTCTTGCACCAGATCTGGTGTTCCACTAAGGACTAGGTCCAATATGGTTTCCCCTCTGGTCGGTTCATGAATCAGCTGCTCCAAGAAGCAGTCATTTATTTCATCTAGGAACTTTATCTCCCTTGCATGTCCTGCCGTGACACTGACCCAGTCGATACCGGGATAATTGAAATCAACCATTATTATTACTGTGCTGTAACTTTTGTTAGTTTCCTTGATTTCTTTGAGCATTTCATCATCCATTTGTTCATTCTGGCCAGGCGGTCGATAGTACACCCCCACTGCCATTGCCTTCCCCTTTTAACATGGAATTTCAATCCATAGAGATTCTACAGCAAATTTTGTTTCCTGCAAAACTTTAATCCTTTCTGATTCAATGCCCTCTCTAACATAGAGCGCAACCCCTCCACCAATTTGATCAGCTCTATCATTATGATATAGGTTGTACACAGGTATCACAGTGTCCCACTGGTTGTCCTCCTTCCACCATGTCTCTGAGATTCCAATGATATCTAACCTCTCATTTAGTGCTATATATTCTAACTCTCCCATCTTATTTTTTAGACTTCTAGCATTTGCATACAAGCATTTTGAAGACTGTATTTTATTCATATTAATTTGGCTATTGGTATGCATGGGTAATTTGGGATCTTTAAGTTCTGTCTGCTGCATACTTGAGGGCATTTGGGCTACTTTACTCTTTTTTGGAACCTCTCTGCTTTTGGTAGTATCCTTGAAGGATGCATTCTTCCGAACCATGTGCTCTTGTGTGACTGTCGGCTTTCCCCTATTATCTAGTTTAAAAGCTGCTCTCTCCTTTGTAAAGGTTAATGCCAGCAGCTGGTTCCATCCCTGTTAAGGTGAAGCCCATCTCTTCGGAAGAGCCCCTACTTTCCCCAGAATGTTCCCCAGTTCCTAACAAATCCAAAACCCTCATCCTTGCACCATCGTCTCATCCACGCATTGAGATTCTGGAGCTCTGCCTGCCTTTTTCGTCCTGCGCATGGAACGGGAAGCATTTTGGAGAATGCTACCCTGGAAGTTCTAATTTCAACTTCCTACCTAAAAGTCTAAATTTAGCCTCCAGAACCTCCCTACCACATTTTCCTATGTCATTGGTACTGACATGTACCAAGACAGCAGACTCCTCCCCAGCACTATCTAAGACCTTATCTAGGTGGCGCGTGAGATCCGCTACCTTCGCACCAGGCAGGCATGTTACCAGGCGATCCTCACATCCACCAGCCACCCAGCTATCTACATGCCTAATGATCGAATCACCAACTATAACGGCTGTCCTAACCCTTCCCTCATGGGCACATGGCCCTGGAGAAACTTCCTCAGTGTGAGAGGGTTTTACATCACCTGGAGGACAGGTCCTAGTTACAGGATCACTTCCTGCCACACCAGGGTGATGCTCTCCTGTCAGGTGACATCTCTCCTCGATGGCAACAGGGATGCTTCCAGCCTGGAGGTGGGACTTCAGGACTATATCCCTGTAGGTCTCATCTATGTAGCTCTCTGCCTTTCGTATGTCTTCCAAGTCTGCTACTCTAGCCTCTAGAGAACGGACTCGTTCCCTGAGAGCTTTCATTCGAGTTTTCGTTCATGTTATATGTAAACCGCTCTGAATCCTATGATAGGGTAGTATAGAAAAACTGTCAAATAAATAAATATATAAATTACTCAAACGCCATCCTACAAGGACTCCCTCAAGCCACCTTACATCCCCTGCAACTTGCCATGAACAGTGCAGCGCGGATTCTCCTCAGCACGCCAAGAAGAGAACATATCACACCCCTCCTGAAACAGCTTCACTGGCTCCCCATTCAAGCCAGGTTAAGCTTCAAAACCCTAGTGATGACGTTCAAGGCCATCAAGGGGCTCTCCTCCTCCTCACTATGTGACCTCATCCGACCACCCATAACCAACAGGCTAAGAAGAACCTCAGTAGCTAACATGCTAGTGATACCGAGAGACATAACAAAATGCTCCAAAGCAACATCGAACAGAGCCTTTAGACTATGTGCCCCAAGTCTCTGGAACTCCCTACCACCACACATCAGAGCAATCCCTAACTTGAGCCAGTTCAGGAAGGCCTTAAAACATTTCCTCTTTATCAAATATCTCACTGACTGCCCCGAACCCCAGCCACCAAGTATGATCAATACCCAATAACTCCATCTGACATGTATATAGTTACCTATTCAATGCTACGCATATGTATATAGTTTACCCTGTTTTCCAAGTTACTTGTTCCTGTTCAATGTAATGACCTGACTTTTGTTCATTGTTGGATACCTTTTGTTTTATGTAAACCGCGCTGATCGCAAATAGTGCGGTATATAAGAAATGCAAATAAATAAAATAAATAAATAAATAAAATAAATAAAAATGGCTTGCTAATATTGTTTGTGCCTGATGTAGAGACATGCATAGAGGATTAGGTAACCAGCTGAACACCAATATCTCTGCGCCTGGGTCTGAGGTGGCTTAAACATTTTGTACGTGCACCCAACAGTATTTTGATGGCATCAGTGGCTTTCTCCAATGCCTGGATCATCTGAGGTGAAGTGTCAAACTTCTCCTCAGATGATACAGACATTGGAGAAAGCCCCTGGTGCCATCAATATACTGTCGGGGGGCCGATGCCCTTGGCACTGATCCCCTAACAGAAACCAAATCCCTGGTGGCTCAGCAGCTACGATCCCCCCCACCTGCCCAATTAAAAGAAAACCCTGATGGCTCAGCAGCCCCAAACCCCAGACCCCCCTAGAGGTACCTTTACAATGGAGCAGGAGAATTGCCCGCGCTCTCCCGTTCCTGTGCCTCCATCTTGAAAAATGACAGCACCTGGCCCCGCATGCTGCATCCTGGGATGTACCAGGTGGGGTTAGACTGCCATATAAGGCAGAAAATGCCTTATATGTGAATGCCTTTGATGTGTAATGCCTCAGTTTTACCGTTCATGTGTTTTGTGATTTACTCCTTGCTAGTTCATCACTTCCCTGTTTCGTACGGCATCATCAGTATATTGCCAGCACTAAAGTCTAGTCATTAATTTGTTCTGGGGTGAATTTATATAGCTCAGATTTCAGATTTTCACAAGCACTTATGCCAGCCCTATGGCTGGTGTAAATGCCCGCATCTAGATTATTAAAGAATGCATGTGGAGGACGTTGCTCTGCAAGTGGGGGCTGTCTGTTGGAATAGTTCATTCTGCCAGTCAGCGCAAGCTCTGTGATCCTCCCCCTTTACCAGCATCATCGAGGGGAGCTGTTTCTTTGGCATTTAAACCCCTAAGCTGTTCTGCGGCCACGTCACATGCCCAAAGGGGAATGCCTCTTTGGTGCTCCTTTGGTGCTATTTTGGGGCCTGGGGCATTTGCCCCTCCTGATTTGGGTAAGCCTGAGGACTTAGGTTTATTACCTTCAGCCTCTTCTGCTGATGTTTCATTATTTGCCATTTGCAAAGTGGTTTCTGAGGCCAATGCTTTGTTATTTGGCTTTATTGATCAAACTGTGAAGTTT
Source organism: Ichthyophis bannanicus (assembly GCA_033557465.1). Taxonomy (NCBI): domain Eukaryota; kingdom Metazoa; phylum Chordata; class Amphibia; order Gymnophiona; family Ichthyophiidae; genus Ichthyophis; species Ichthyophis bannanicus. The sequence goes on along the minus strand of CM066032.1, from coordinate 401,329,843 downwards.
TCTAACAGGTTGTTACTAAGTCTCATGAAGTGGATACTAGGATTGCTGCTTGCTCCCAGCGATTGGATTATGTGGATAAACATTTGGGTTTATTGCCAGAGGGGGGTCATGAGGGAGTGAAAAATAGTTATGTGTTGCTTAAACAAATTGAAGCCCTAGAAAACGCTCATTGGGCAAAGAATTTAAGGTTACTTAATTTACCTAAAACACGATTGCTGTCTCCATTAATATTATTTAGGAAATATTGCAAAGAGATTTTATTAAATTCTGATTTTGAATCTATTGGGCTTTCTGATCTTTATTATCTGCCTACTCAATTAGTGACACGTGATGATAACGTTGCCCATGTTGTGACACAATCTGATTTGGATCTTACTGCTTTTTTGGAATCTTCTAATGAGGAGATCTCAGCTCGGACAGTGTTAATCGTGTCCTTATCTGCTGTGGCTGATAAGGTTAAAATCTTGAGGGCTTATTTCTTGAAAAAAGATTTCCTATATTTTGGATATAAGGTGTCTGTTTTCCCAGATGTGGCAAGGTCAACTCAGATGTGGAGGAAGTCCTTCCTGCAGCTTAAAACCTTAGACCTCGCGTCTTGGCTGCAGGAGGACTATCTTTTTGCGATATCCTTGTAAATGTTTAATCATTTTGAATAAGGTTAAGTATGTGCTTACTGACCCTCTTCATTTGGAAAATCTTTTGACTAACAAGTAGAGTCTTACAGAGGTTTTGTGTTATGGTATACAATTTTTTAAACTTTGTTTAGTAGTTCAGTTTTGGACTGTCCTGTAAGTTTTTGTTTGCTTCTGCTTGTTAGAAGTGATTGTCCTCTCTTAATGTGGGCTAGAAAACCTTTTTTTTCTTTTTATTATTCTTTCTTTTATGTATTTACTAAAAGGTGTTTCATGGTGTTATGCTGGATGTGTAGACCTATAAAATTCACAATAAAAAAAGAATGCATATAAATTATAGTATTTTATAACTTACATGCATAGATTTGTGCTTCTCCCAAAATCTGCCTATCTTCCACCTATCGCAAAACCTTTGCATATCCCACCAATTTACTATTATATCTACAAAAGGATAAATGTGCCTACAAAAAGAAATTTTTTGTCGGAGCGTATGCCTTGAAAGAACTCTCCTTCTCATAGCAAATTGCTCCTTTTAATCTATTTAAAAGGGACGCAACCCTCACCACTTACCAAGGGATAATTTATAATGTCCCTTAGTCAAAATCAGAAATGACACACTTCAAAGAGAGCATTCAACCAGTACTTAACTGACATCAAGAGTTCGGTATCTCCGTTGTGAAGCTGCTTCTGTTGGCCCAGACTACCTCAAGATGATACACCCTTCAATTTCTTTTTGTAGGCACATTTATCCTTTTGTAGATATAATATGTTCCACCCCTGGCTTTGTCTACACCAAAAGTACATACCATTGACCTGACGTGTGTACTTACAGAGCAGTGACTGGCTAAAGAATGTGCTTAAAGGCCCAGCCACGCATGTAAGTCATTTAAAATAGATGGCTTATGTGCATTGATGGCTCCATATAAAATGATCTCCTGTTAGTGTTTTTTAAATTTTATCATATAAATGAAATTGCAAGAAGACATTGGCAAGCTAGATTATAAATTAGCAAGTCAATATTCAGCCATGGAGGC